>VWZU01014867.1:30127-54836 GCA_013397095.1 Sterrhoptilus dennistouni | reverse complement strand
TTTTTTTTTTTTTTTTTTTTTAATCCTATTCTGAGTTATTTTGGGTGCTTTAGTTTGCAGGGAGCACATCCCGGCTGCAGGCTGTGCCGGAGGGATGCGGCAGCTTCCTGGGAACGGGGTGAATTTGCCAGAAGCATAACTGGAACATCTCGTGGTTGTCCTCTGGTGTCCTCCTCGCGTCTCCTCGGGTGAGCAGAGCCATAAGCTCTCGGCACCACACTGAAATCTGGGATCACCAACCCTTCTCCTGGGAGAACTCTGACCCTGGTTTGCAAGACCCGTTGCCAGCAGCAGCTTTGGGGACAGAGGAAGGTGGACAAAACCCAGGCCCAGGCTTAGCAGTGATGGCTGAAATCAGCCTTTTATTTTTAAATACATCCTTGATTTTGTAGAAAGCAAAATATAAGTTCTAATTTTATGATCATCATTATTTTTTAGATCCCTACTGCTGTTTTATTTCCTTCGGGTGTTGGGTTTAATAGTGAAACCATCACCTGAATTCATTTGAATGCTATTTTCTTTTGCACGACAGATGTACACAAAGCACGTTAAGCGTGTCAAACAGCCCCTGAGTAAATCATGTTGTTTGCTCTATTACTTTATTCATACAGGTTCGATGCTCCAGCTGATGCATCTGGAGTGCTGTGCCATCTGGAGCAAAAATTAAATACAAATTTGGCCCCTGGCCTGGAAAAATAACAACCCCGTGCCCCACTAATAATCGGCAGTGGAAGGATAGAGCCCCTGACAGAAGAACTGCTTGGGGGCAATATGGAAGGAACCCAAAATGCACTAATTGAGGTATTTAAAACATATTAAAAAAGGGAAAACAAATGCTTCCAGCCCCACGTGCCGGAAGCAGGCAGGAGCAATGATGTGATCCTGTTAGCAAGTCATGGGGCTGATACTGGCAGATGATGGTCTTTGGGTGGAGGTGTGTGTAGTGGTGATTTCTGACATCTCCCAGCCTTGCTGCTGAAGGAAATCCCCTTCACAACCT
Organism: Sterrhoptilus dennistouni; assembly: GCA_013397095.1. NCBI lineage: Eukaryota > Metazoa > Chordata > Aves > Passeriformes > Zosteropidae > Sterrhoptilus > Sterrhoptilus dennistouni. The sequence continues at coordinate 53,836 of VWZU01014867.1, read as the reverse complement.
CCCACAATCTCTGTTCCACCACTGCTCGGCTCAGGTTTGCTAATTTTGTCCCTGTTCACCAAGTCTGGGTTGGACAATCCGGGTCTGCTGCTTGGGTTGCTGGCGTTGCTGTTTGGTCAAAGGCTGTCTCAGATTTGGGGAGAACAGGATGTGGAGATGGGTCAGCTCTGCTGGAACTTGCTGCTTGTGCATCCCAGGCTCAAATCCAGTCGCCTCCAGGTGTGATTGGAGATAACTGTGATGAACCCTCTGTGAAGGACACCTTGGGGTCAGCGTGCTCTGAATGTTGTGGGATCTGTTGGACCTTCAGATGAGGAATACTGTGTGCCACATGGGAAATAAGATGATGGCTGCTGGTTGCTGCCACTGTTCTTGTCTGGGGAGTGGTCCTGGCCCTGTCCTGGGGGAGAGGCAGGTGATGGGGTAGAGGAGGAGGATTCCATGGCAAGGAGGCAGCAGAGCTGCTCAGGACTATGGAGCTGAACCAAGCCTGGAGGTTTTATCCAAGAAGAGCCAACTTCCAACTGCTTTCCTGGACTAAATGATGTGTGGGATTACAGGAGGATTCCCAGCTTTGCTAGGAATGCTTTTGTGCAGTGGACCATCTCTCCAGGTGTTCCCTCTTGGGTCACCCCTCCCAGTGACCTGCTGTCACCTCCACTTGGGCTGTGTGGCAGAAGGCATGTTGAGTGACTCACTCACAGCCATAAAACATCACTTGACTGTGGAAAAGGTGGAGAGAGGCACAGCTGGTGTTCATCTCCTGTTCCCACCACTTGCACCTGGAGCCTTCTGCCTTGGGATAACCCGGCTGAGACCTGGTCCTCCCCGACCTTGCCAGGCTCCAGCTGCACAGTAAACCCAAACAAGCCCATCCTTCAGGCCGTGGCAGGAGGTGCAGATCTTTCTGGTGGTCCTCAGCCAATTTGGACCGTTGGTGTGGAAGCCTGGAGGGTGTTTTTTGGGGTTGAAGCTCCCCAGGTTGCAGCAGTGGTTGCTTTGGCCGAGCTGGGTTTGTTTGTTTTTGTTCCTGCAATTGTTCCCCTTAAAGCTGAGCGTTGTTGACACAAGATAAGATCGGCTGTCACAGCCGTCCCCTCCCCTGTCGCTGTTGCCCTGGAACCGCTCAGACTCGGGTCAGGAGTGGCCGTCCTGGTTTCCTGGTGTGCCAGTGTCCCCACCCCGAGTCGCTGACAGGGCTCTAAAGGGACATCAGTGATGATGTGACACGGGGCTTGACTGTGAGTGAGCCCAGTCATCGCCTGAGCCCGGCGAGAAATTCCAGTGATCCCATGGAAAACGTGCTTTAGGAGACGATCCAGACACACGTGGTTTTGCTACACCCATGGGCAGTGGTGATTTTCTTCCTGATCTGAGGGATGGGAAAGCCTTGACATTGACAGTGGGCTGGAGTAGGGCCTATTCCTCATCCCAGGATAGAGCTGCATCATTTTTGGATGCTGCTCCCTCTGGAGCAGTAGCGCGGGCACTGTGTCATTTTTCTACCTGTCTGGCACATTTAAATTCCATCAAAGAACAAAAAAATCCTAAAGGGTTCCAACCACTTGTGGAGGGCTCCTGTGTCCTGGTCACAAATGGTTGTGGTGCTGAAGGAATGGTGAGAGGACAATGCATGGATGGGCAGCAGGAGCTCATGGACCAAATTAGCTGGAAGCAGCTGGCTCAGCATAGCCAAAGGCTGTGAGGTCTAATGTTGCTTCAATTGCAGAGGTGCAGCTGGATCAGGCTGTGGAAAAAGCAGAGACACTAAGAACAGGAGGAGCAGAGAAGACAGGGTGGCAGGAAGCCTGGGCAGGGATGTGCTGCTTTTCCTGCTTCATCTTCAGGACTATGAGTGTGAGAAGCAAGCAGGAATGACTTCTCCGGGCTTTTTTTGGCTTTCTTTGTTTGTTTGTGGGTGGGTTTGCAGGACACCAGGACGGCTGACAACTGGGTTCTCCTGGCTCCAAAGGGGAAAAGATTCTTTGCATGGGATAATTCTGGAGGCCCACCCCAATGTTTGATGGACAGTTTGCTAGCCAGGTCCTTCAGTTTGCTGTCTCCATGGAGGCAGGGGATGGAGATCCATGTGGCAGCACAGCCACGAAAGGGTTATTGATGTGTTGGAAACCATGAAAGCCCCTGAGGATGGTCACGTAGGAATTGGGACTTCTCCAAAAAGGTGGTGGGATTGATAACCCAACTGAAGTGCACCTGTACCAATGCCCACAGCTTGGTCACCAACAGGAGAAAGATCTGGAAACCACTGTGCATCAGAACAGCTGTGACATCGTTGCCAGCACAGAGTCATGTGGGATGACTCAAACAAATGGATTGCTGCAATGGATGGGGATAACTTTCCATGATTTACCAGCAGCCCTGGCTAACTGGAAGGTCTCAGCTGACTGGAAGTGAGCAGATGTGACACACAGCTACAAGAAGGGCTGGAAGGAGGATTTTGGGAACTACAGGGCTGTGAATCTGGTGACTTGAGCAGATCACCCTCACTCATCACCAACAGGGCAATCAGAAGATCTGGAGCAGCCAGTATGAGTTTGTGACAGGCAGGTCCTGCCTGACCAACCAGATCTCCTTCTATGACAAGGTGATCTGGTTAGGTGGATGAGGGAGAGGCTGTGGGTGTGTCTCTCCGGACTTTGGCAGGGCCTTTGACACCACTTTTTCGTGGAAGGGGCTGGAGTCCCCGTCCCTGGAGGTATTTAAAAGCTGTGTAGAAGTGGCACTTGGGGACATGGGTTAGTGAAGGCCTTGGCAATGCCGGTTTAGCAGTTGGACTCGATGGCCTCAGAGGGCTTTTCCAACCTAAACGATTCCATGATTCTGTGATTTTATTATCCCTTCAGAGGATTAATCCCGCCGCTAATGCAGCTTTTCACTCGCAAAGCGCCTTTAGAGGAAGTCGCGCCAGGAGAGCGCTTGGAGAGAGAAACTGAAAGTGCTGAGCAGGAGGCAGCTGCTCCCTCCTGATTCCAGCCCTCCTCCCACTGTTGTTCTCCCAGCCTGTGCAGTAGGAGTGGGTTTCCCAGCTTCTTGGCTCACGGGAGTATTTCGGGGCAAATACAAGAGCTCCGTAGCTGTGCAGCTTCCCAGGCGTGGAACCAGGGCATGTCAGCTCTCCCATCGGTCCGTTGAAATCCAGGAGGAGCAGCCCAGCAGGTAGGAAAGTCGGTGAAGCCAAGTTACCCATCCAAACTGGGTGGGAGGGATCAGAGTCTCCTACCCAACAACTTCCAACTAAGTGAATCGAGTGGATCGTGTCTCCCCACTGACCGGGGCTATCGGAATTAAATCGTTGGGGTATTGTGAGGATCGAGTGATATTTGCCTGCTCTCTCCACGCAGAGCTTTGTCCCAAGCAAACAAATATTTCCTCGGCGCTTTAATGACTCCCATTTTCCTATTGTTCCCTGTAAAAACCCGTTGCCAGGCTGTGCTTCCCCTGAGGCAGTTTCCTGGCTCCTCTCTTCGGGGAGACGCAGCTTTTCTGGGAAACGCAGCTTCGGGGTTGGAGTTTTTCTTTCGCTTTTCACTTGGGAGGTGTTGGATGAGGACCCGGCATTTCGCTCTCTTGGCATATGAGATAAAAGATAAGGCTTTTGGAAGCTGTGGCAGCCGTCTGAAGTGGGATGGGGTTGTGTGGTGTTGGGTGGTTGAGGGCTGAATAAATTGGGATGAGCTGGATGGAGCCTGTCTGGTGGTGCTCGTGTGGGTTGGACGTCTGTCAGCTGAGCCCTGCACCCCAGTCTTGCTTGGCATTCACACCAAAACACCCTGTTTGGGGGCGGCACTTTGGGAGTAAAAGAAGGAAAAATGGATCCTTTTCTGAGCTGTGGCTTTGCCTGAGGGATGCTGAGTTGTCCTGTGCCTCTGACCGTTCTTGAGGCTTCCTCTTTCTCCGTTCTGTCCTTCCTCCTCCTCCTGAAGCACCTTCCCCGTGCAGCTGCCAGTGATGCAGCAGGAGGAACAGGTCAAGGAGGTGGTGGGAAAGGCCTGGGCTGTGTTGCAGCCAGACAAGAGGGATGGAGCTGGAGACAAGCCTGACATCAGATGGTTTATTCCAGCCTTGGACACTAAAGGTAGGGGTGGGAGTGTTGCAGGGAGTTAGGAGGTGGGACTGCATGGGGACAGTGGGTGTTTTCCCAAAGCCAAGCAAGTATTAGTGCCTAAAGACTAAAAATGATATGGTCCTGCAGAAAAATTGGCCAGAGAAGAGGGATTGTGCTGCTGTCCAATCAGGCACCTCCAAAAAGGAAGGGTTTTAAGACAAGTGGATGAAATTGAGGCCATGTTTATACTAAGGTTGGAACTTGAGCTTTTTTGGATTTGGTTTTTGGATGGAATTTCAAAGAGGAAAGAAGTAAGGGCTGGCAAAAGTTTTGTATCTTTCTTAGAAAACTTCTGTTTTCTGACAGAAGTTGCTTTTCCCTCCAAAGGATCCCCTGAATCCTTTCTGCTTCCTTTAGGTTGGATTTATCTCAGCTATTGATGTTCTGTGCTGGAACACCCAACTTAGTAGCAAACTGCTTGATATCAAAACCCAGATTGCGCATTGCCTGCTTCAACTTCTAAATCAAATAATTTATTCTTCAATATTATGAATCACTCATTGTGAGGGTAGCAGCAGATCCCAGTCTGTTTCCATGAGGGTGCCATGTTACATTTTCCTTATTAACCCAGGTCCTTGCTGCAAAGTCGTGTGGATGAAGGCTGTTTCCAAGCTGGGCACAACTTGGGTTTTGTTGCTCAGAGATTTTTCTCTTTTTCCTTATTATTAAAATTATGTTTTCCTAGGCCAGTGCAGAACAAGTCAGGTGGTTGGGATTAAGTTTTTGTAGCTGAAGCATCAATATCCATAAGAGTTGGAGTCCAAAGATGAGTTGTGAAGCCCTGGCAGGTTGCTTGCCCCAGATGGGATCCTGTCTTGAGCCTACTGTGGATGGACTGATCGGGCTTGCCTTGGATACCCACATCATTCCAGACAACCCTGTGCAGCACTGGGTTGGAAATCCCCCTTTTCCACCCCAAAACCAGCCCCGATGCAGATTTCTCTGCGAGGACTTGCTGTGTGGCAGCCGTCTCTGCAGGCCACTCCGCGCTTTTGTTTACATCTGGTAGAAAACTTCTTAAATTTCCTGGCAAGGGAGTGATTCTAATCCCTTTCAATGAGATCAACGGATTAGTGTCTCAGATGCTTATAAAATTGTGAGGATTAGCCGAGCCTCCCCCCCATATTCTTTCTATGTCACATAGCGTCATCGCCGCGTTTTAAAAGGGAATCTCTGTGCTGTTACCAGGAGCTGGAGCAATTTCTGGGAGCCTCTGCAAATCTAAGCGTTTAAAAGCCATGTCTTCATCCTCTCCCTTGCTCCCTCTGGATTTTTGTGCAATTTTTAGGGTGTTTTTCTCTTTTCTTCCAGCATCCCCGGCACCAAACCGCGGTAGCTGTTCAAGCAGATACGCTGGGTTTGCGTGGCTTGGCTGCGTTGCGGCGCCCGTGCAGGTAAGTAGGGAGCTGAGCCCAAAGTTTTCCTTCACAGAGACTTGCAAATCTGCATCTTGAGAGGACCAGATCCCCCCCAAAAAATGTTATTTCACAAGTTTGCCCCACATTTCAAAGGATTTGGGCTTTTGTGGTCCATCCCCAGAGGGGAAAGGCTCTTCTGGGCTGACAGGATGCTCTCACCCCAACTGTTGGGAGCAGGATGAAACTCCACACACCCACATTCCTGCATCCTCTTAATTACAACCTGCACTTTCATTAGGACCTGCTCCCTAATCAGCTCACAGGGAGGAGGGTTTAGTTCAAACCCTGTTGCCTCTCCCCTCAGGGCAGTTTTTAAATGCCTTTTCTCCCGGGTCGGTGGCTGCGTGGTCGATTGACCTGTGCGAGCAAAGTGATCCCGAGCTGCCGAGTGGTAGGAGCTCGGAGCCAGGAATTCCTGGCCCCGACCCAGTAGAGTTTCAGAGGCGAGCTTTTAAATATATACAAAGACAAGCTCATAATTTCCACTCTGCTAATGAGGCCACGGCGTTTTCATTGAAATGTGCCAATAGGCGCCGCGGTGGTATTTTAGCAGCCTTGTACTGTGAATCCAAATGTGATTTAACATGGCAGCCCCCGCGGAGCCGAGGAAAACCGGCTTCTCCCGCTGAATTTCAATGATGCTGCTCAGCAGCATTTCCCAAAAAAAAAAATCCCCTCAGTGATGGGACTTCTCCTTGCGTTTCACCCCGACAGAGTTTTCCCACCACGCCACTTTGGTGAAGGTGGGTAATGGGTTGAAAGGGGATATTTAGGAGGGGAAAGTCTTAATTTAAAGCCTAGGTTTAACAGATGTGTGGCTGGCTGGGGCGAGGCGGCGATTTAATAACGGGGCTGGGCAGAAATATCATTAAATTGTAGTAAAAAAAAGTGGAACGTGAGGGCTCCAGACATCGTGTTCTCTCTTGACCTTTAAAAAGCCACTCGAAGCTGCCAGCCTGCTCGTTGCTAAGCCACCTCCTTAGTGCCACTCATATATTTTCCCTTCTAGTAGGCGATTCAGCAGCTGGGAATTTGTGGAGATCCAACAGTAAACTGTTACACGCCTGAAATTCCCACTGGTGGTTTTTAGCTTTGTAGCCTTGAAGCATTTGGAAAATATTTAGCAAGTTTTGTTCTGTCAGCTGCAAGAAAAATGTCAATTTTAAGTAACTCTCACAAAAGGTGTTTGGTTTGCTTTAAAGAAAAAAAAAAAAAAGTCATGCATCAACAGCAGAGCTGTAAACTGGGGTTTTGCTTATTTAGGGCTCAATTTGTGAGGAACTCCTGTAGGAAGCAGCATCCCTGAGCAAAGGAGGGGTGTGGGTGGGTGATGTGGAAAATTTACACCTGGTTGTCCATCACCTCCTGGTTACAGACCCCTGGGGTATGGATACACCTGGATTTTAGAATCACAGAATCATGGAATGGTTTAGGTTGGAGGGGCCCTTCAAGACCATCTCATTCCACCACCCTGCCATGAGCAGGGACACCTTCCACTAGACCAGGTTGCTCCAAACCTGGCCTTGAATATTTCCAAGGATAGGGAGTTCACAAGCTCTTTAAACAACCTGTGCCAGTGCTTCACTAAGGTCCCTTCATTTTCTGCAACCCACTAAGGTCAGGCCACAATTTCAAGAGAATAGGGAAGAAGTGTAATACCCCATGGGATCACCTTCAGTGCTGAGACTCTGTGACAGAGGAAGAGATGCATTTGTTGGTTGATGAGGTTTCTCTCCAAGCACCTCACTTGGCTGTGCAAGTCTGGCTGTGGAGAAGTTCCATTTTCCATTTCCATTTAAATTTTCAGGGGTTTTCCATCCTTGCAGCCACCTCTCTTGTGCTGATCCCATAGAGGTGAAGCAGTTTTTGTCCTGTTTGCATATGACTCCCGGGAGGGTTTTTTTGCTGGACTCTATAAAGTGTTGCAAAACCATCCCAGTCTCTGTTAGCAAGGGAGGAGGAACGATAAAAAAAATTCTTCCCTAAATCTCTGTACGTGGGTCAAAACCAGGAAAGGGTGAATTGACTGTGCAGCTCATTTTTTGGAAGTACTAGGAAAAAATTGGAAACAACAGTGACATGGCATTGGTGTGAATTCCCAGCAGGCAGGGGTTTGGGATTGTCTGGGTTTTCCTGAAGCCTTTTTCAGGCTGTCAGGATTGTAAAATACAAACGTGACCAGATCAAAGTGGCCTTGGGGGAATAGCTGCTCCATGAGATTTGTTTATGGACTTTTTTCCCCAGTATCCAGCCACCAGCTTTTTCACTCTTCTCCTTCCAGCCACCTCTTCTTCTTAATTTTTACCTCAAATATAAATTAAAAGAGTCCACGGAGTGCATTCCTGAGGACTGTAACCCAGGATCCGGGAGCAGACAGCAGCAGCATAAAGAAGAGTTCTTCCCTCTCTGGCCTCATGCTGCTTTTCCACCAAAAGGCTTTACAGCCATCTGGATCCCCTTTCAGATTATGCCACCCCCCCTTCCCAAAAATCCATAACCTAGCAACCTTATTTAGTGTAAACGAGATCATTCTGCTTTCCTGTTCCCAAATTGTGTTTGGCTCCTCTTTCTGCCTTTATAGGACGGCTGCTGGCAGCTGTAATCCCATCACTGGTCCAGGGTGCTCGTCTCCAGCAGGGTTTTGTAGGATTATTGATCACTGTGTGTTGCACTGATAATTTTTTCTTTCCTCTCATTAAAGGAGCTTAGGAAATGGGAGAAAAAAAGTGTTTCAGGAAGTTGTTTAATCCATCTGCTTCTGAGAGGGCAAGTTGCTCTTTGGTTCCATGGAAAGTGATTGGTTTTGGTTCAGCCTGAAGACTACTAGATCCAAGTGGGATTTATTTTATTTTTTTTTCCTTCCAGATGTGATATTTTGGGAGTCCCCATTGCTTCCCCCAGCTCTGTGTCATCACCCAGGAATTTTCAAATTCCCTGGAGTGTTTAATAACAATTTCTTTGCTTTGACCCTTCAGCTGCATAGGCTGAGTGTTTCTCATGGAGTTTCCAGTTTGCGTTCCCCAAGGAACCTGTTCATTGGGGAGCACTGCAAACGAGGAAAAGCAACCAGAAATGAAGGTGGAAGATTATTCCCACTTGCCTGTGTTCTCATTGCTCTTTTTGGGCTAAAATATACCCAAATTTAATGTGTGACCCGCCACCATCAGCCCATAAAGGGAAGCAGTGGCTCCTGCCTTCTCTTTTCACCTCAGGAGTACAAAGAGGGCTGGGGGCAGGAGGAGGCAGGAGCACATCTATTCCCACCACACTTTTGGGAGGAAGAGTGAGCTCACCAGGTCGTGACGTTGGAGCTGCATGCCAGGAAAAGGGGGGGAAAAATAATTACAAATCCTCAAGGCCAAAGGGGAAAAATTACTCAAGTGTTATTTCATCTCTGAGCAGTGAGTTGAGCTGTCCTTGGGCAGCTCATGTGAGCCTTTCTGAGAGAGGCACTGCCAGCTCTCCTGGGAAGTGATTCCCAGCTTTCATTCCTGATAGGAGCTCAGGCAGGGCTCTCCTCCAAACTCTGCTTTCCCCTCCTCCAGACTGTATTAAATAGCCCTATTGATTTTATTTTTTTTTTCTCTATTTATTTTTGCCTGTTTTCCTGGAACTTGCAAAATCAGCCCTGAGCAAACTTCTGGTTTGCTTTTCCAACGGCGCTGGGGGAAAGAACTTGACTTTACAGTGGGTGATGGGAGCTGCAGCTGACCCATTTCTGCATGTTTCTCTGCCAGTGGTAGTAAAAAAAAATCCCACTTAAAGGTTCTCTTCAGTTTTAAAGGTCTGGGATTAATTGTTTCTTAAACTGTCTGGAATCAGAAGGACTTGCTGGAAATTGCAGCAGTACAGTTGTGCTGCCAGATGTTGCTTTCCTTAGACTTTACTATTTTTTTCCAATTGCTTTGTTGTGTTGTCACATCACTTTCTGTGTCCCCTGCCCAGAGGCAGTGGAGAGGGTTAAGGTTTTGTGTTTGGTGTCAGCCAGCTGGAGGAACACAGCCAGGAAATTTCCTGATTCCAGTTCAAAAAAAGCATCGGATCCGCTCTCCGGGAGGAGGGATCAAAGGTCTGAAGCGCTTCGTGCTTGGAGGTCACTTTGGTTCCTTGGATGTCCAGGCACACAACAAAAACCCACCACCACCCCCAAGCCTGCACGCAGCCAAAATGGGTGAAACAAATGGGGTTTTGTACTGTTTGACGCCCAGAAGTTCTTTCTGTTGCTGTGATGGTGCCACATCACCCTGGCAAAGCTTTGCTGGATCCTGGTACAACTCTCGTCTGTGGTGTGAGGGACCTGTTGGGATGTTCCCTCCTCCCAGAACATTAATCCCACTAGTCAATAATGCTGCCAAGCCTTGCACCATCTCTCACGCTCCTCCATTCCCTGCCAGGTTTGTGGAGTGAAGGATCTGGGCCAGGTTGGATGCTCGGAGCTGGCGCTGGATGTGGCATCCCCACGGTGGCATTGTAACTCTTTGAAATTGCATCATGCCAAGAGTTTTTGTTTTCCTCCCATGCTCAATCCTGTTGTTCCTTGGTTTTGGACAGCAAAGGCCATCACTCCTGGCTGGACCAGCACTGACTTTTCTCCCCACTCCACGCCAGGCAAAGGTGGTGCAGCTGTGTGGCATCTCTGGGGCGACAGCACTGCTGGTTTGGGGTTGGCTCTGCAGCTGCCTGTGATTTTCCCATCGCCACGCTGCGGATCCTGGCGCTGGACCAGCTCCAGAGACGGAGCTGAAGGAAATTCCTTCCAGCTGCTTGAGGTCAGGGCTTCGCTTTGCTTTTGGGGTCCACGAGGGGGATTTTTTTGCCTGCAAGTTAAACGAGGGCGTCTCTGGCTGCTGCTTCTTAACACCTGGAAGAATCTTTTTCTTTTAAATATTATCCCGTTAGTCATAGCCATTGAATAACCCTCCTCTAGTAGAATCATTCCATGGAAGAATACTCTGCTTGCAATACAGCTTGGGCTGTTTCAGAAAGGTCTTGTCAGCTGCTCCCAGTTTAACTTTCAACAGAGTTAATAGCGCTTTTGGTTAAACCTGTCTGAAACACGTTGCGAAACGCCTTTGAAACTCGAGACGCCGTTCACGCCCGCTTGAAACCTTTCCCATCGATAAAATATTTCAGCTTGGAGTTTGGCCACGGCTTAGCATTCACTTTTCCCTGAGATTCGTGGTTTGAGGCCTGCCTGTGTCTGGCTCCGCTGGGTGTATGAAGCTCAGTGTTTCCTGGAGATTGGTTGGCTTTGCCAGCCTGGCCGGTGGGATGCCCGGACCACCAGCTCCTTTCAGTTTCCCCAGTTAATGGCTGAGGAGATTCAGTCTGAGTTTGCTTTGAACCCTTGTGGAGAAAATTGTTTGTCTTGAAAACATAAAGTAAATCCATCTAGAAACAGGAGTTTATTTACAACAGCAGAGGCAGGAGCCACCGCTCCTCCCAGCATGTGGGCTGTATTTAGGGATGAGGATGCACAGCACATGCATGGCCCCTTTATGTACTGATGTTATAAATAAATAATAATATTTTTTTTAAAAAAGGACAAACAGCTCCTTTTTAATAAGTAAAACCCGAAGAAGGAGCGCACATTTCAAATCCATGTGTCAAAGCAGCAGGAAAGCAAAAATCTGCAGCTTTCAGCCCATGGCATTACTTAAAGTGGCATCCCTGGTGTTACCCCCTAGCTTCAGGGACCACAGCTCTGCCTCGCTCCCCTTCTCCTCCCTGCCTCAGTTTCTCTACCTCTAAGAAGACAATTGCATCCTTTATTAATCCCTGTCAGATCTCCTGAGGAGCACTCTGGGTACGAGGTTGGCCCCACGTATTAAGGGCTTGCTCTAATGGGTATTAATTTGGGACGTGGCTTCGTGAGGTTTACCTTTCACAGCCCAACTGTAATCAAAGCCACGCAGGAGCTCAGGCTGACCTGTAACACTCCTTTTCTGGCTGCTCGATGGGCCATTAACCAGCACTTGGCTTTTAATTAAAGCTGGGGTTTGTCCTCCTTGGAGAAAGGTGGATGTGCTTGGCCCCACGTAGCTGAGTCAGTGGAGGGTGTAAGGAAGGAGATGTGGAGCTCAGGTTGTTCTGCCATTTGTGGCTCACTGCATCCCAGGACACTATTGTTCTGTGTTATTTTTCATAGAATCACAGAATGGTTTGGGTTAGAAGGGACCTTAGAGACCATCCAATTCCACTCCACTGCCATGAGCAGGGACACCTTCCACTATCCCAGACTGCTCTAAGTCCCATCCAAGCTGGTCTTGACCATTTCCAGGGATGGGACAGCTGCAGCTTCTCTGGGTAACCTGTGCCAGTGTCCCCTTTTGTATGTGCAGCCTGTGAACCCCATCCCAGGGGTTTCAGTGACCTACTGGGGGCCATGAATGCCCCACAAGCATCATCTCCCTGCTCTGAGATGCCTTCACCATGGAGAGAGCAACAGGGAAGCTTTTGTTCTGCACCAGAAACTTTTCATCCTTCTTTATGACTCCTTTTTATTTCTTTTGGCTGCACCCTTGCAAATCTGAAGCAGCTTAAAATACAGTTCCTCCTCCCCACTCCCCTTAAAAAAAAAACAACCCCAAAGCTTGGCTGCTTGAAATCATCAGATTTCACTGAAGTCTTTTAAAGTTAACAGTTTCCTGGATCCTGGGCAGACTAACTGATATTTCCCCATTACCCTCCGTGTATTTTGCTGTAACATTTCTCAGCTGCTGCAGCAGGAGGGAGGGAGGACCAGGGCAGCTCCAATGTGGAGAAGGTTATTTCACACGGGGGTTGGATGAATCTGGTGTGGAATTCCCTGGATTTGCACCACAGGGGACGGAAGGGTTGTCCCCAGGAGGCTGAGCCCCCACAACATGGCTGGCAGGTAGGTCATGGCTGCATTTGTGACATCCTTTTGGGGCAAAATATTAGGGAAATGGTTCCATTGGAAGAGGATAGTGGGATTTTGTGGGTTGGTCTGAGCTCTGTTTCTGCTGGCTGTTTATTTGCTGAAGGCTGTGATGGTTTCTAGCTGTACTCATGGGTGTGGGGACTGGTGCAAGAGCGACACAACTCAGGTGAATACAAGCATGAGGAATTTTTCTGGCTTAATGGGATTTGCTGCCCCAAATGCAGCCTTGGATGTTCTTTACCCACGGAATCTCTTAGTGGGATTGCTGAGAAGAGCATCACAAGTTAAAAGTGTTGTAAAGGAAAGAAAAGCAACAGTCCAGTGCTGGTTTGTTTTGTTGCCTGTCCTCCAAGAGTTGTCTCTCCTTCCTTGCAAAAAGTCACCTGGAACTTTCCCAGACAGAGGAGGACGTTTCTCTCGGGCGGTTGAGGAGCTGGAGGCAGCCAGCCTTGGCCAAAGGCAGTGATTATCAGCACAACCCAAGGGCGAGGTGGGGCAGCTGAAACATCCTCATGCCACGAGTGTGACCGAGGGGAGCCCCTGAACTGTCCCAAATCCCTCTGACCCAGCGGGACCGAAACCCAAACCCAGCCCCGCTTTGCCGAGCTGCGCATTAACTCCGCCGGAGCTGGGAACAAAGGTTTGGGGGCTGGATTGGGCTTTTTTTAATTTATTTGCAAAGCAAACCAGCTCAGCTGAGCGGAACAGGCGTCGGTGGAGGAGCGTGAGCTGCCGGGTGGTTGCTGGGCTATAAAATCCCATCCCCACCAGCGCTGGCAGGGGGATGTGCCGGCTCCCCGAGCTCTCGTAGCGTTTCCACGTTGGCCGGGAGAGGTTCTGAACATGCGTGTTGGTCTCTGGAGGCTTTAATCAAATCCAGGCTTTACCAGAATTCGCCTCGAAACTTCCAGCAAGCTGAGGGAACTGAAAGCAGCCTGAGCAAGGAGGCTCCCGGGCGGGTGTTTTGGGGCTGGCAGGGATGTTGCCTTCAGCAAGGGGATAGTCCCGGTGAGGCAGCCGGGATGAGAGGTGAGTCTGCTCCCCGTGGGAAGTCAGAGGAGAGCCTGCAGGGTTCGGCAAAAAAGGGGCTTTAAGGGGGAAAGGAGGTTTGGGAGTGAGGATGCTGCTTGGAGGGACACTCAGAGGATTTCGGAGCATCGCTCCCTGGCATGTGTGGGTTCAGATCCTGCGGTTTCCCCACTGTCTTCCCACCCTGTGCAAAATGAGGAGCTGTGCAATTACTGCGCCGTGGAAAACTCCCCGCTCCAGGGGAGGGTTTTGTTATCCCTCGGTGATTTTATTTAGGAAACAGGGCTCAGACTGCAGGTACTTTCCTTGCTTGTAAAACTTCATTGCACGTTGCTCTCCCGTGGGCAGAAGGGAAAATAAGGTCTATTTTTAACTTCCTTTTCTAAGATGGGGGCAGGGGAACTTTATGCCTGGCCAGCAACGGTTGTGATCATCCAAGAGCAAAGGGTTCAGAGAATGATAGGAAGATAAGAGATAATAAATAAGTGCAATTAAAATCCTGGGGGAAAGGATTTGCTGAAGTCGTTATCCCATGCAGCTGCTCGGAGTTTAATTGGGGCTCTCCAAGGGGAGGGAGGTTTTGGTCACAGGTCCCAGACATGGAACATGACAGCCAAAATTGCTGCCTCTTCCTCCTGGTCACTGCTGGTGCCTTGGGGCTTTCCTGGGGGGAAGGAGCCTGGGGCTGTGCTGATGAGTAAAGCTGAAACCTGTAGAAGTGCTCTTAAACCACCAAACCTGCATCTCAGATGGGAAAAACAAGCAAAGCCTCCTTTACAGAGTCCATAGTCTCCCTATAATTTCTCATGGCACTGCTGTGTGTCCTGGGAATGCCCTTGTCCTCTTCATCTTTGATGATTTTGGTGGGGCTTTCTGTGGATTGAGGAGTCAGTCTCAGAAACCACTGGAAGGGAAGGGAAGGCAAACTTGCCTTGCTCCAAGGCTTCCTGTCTGCTTTCAGTATTTTTACCAAGTTACTGCAGGGTTTGAGGGACACTGGCTGCAGCTGGGGCTGCTTGGATGCAATTCCCACCTTCCATCTTATCCAGTGTTTAACTTGAAGGATGATGTGTAAAAGGAAAAGCACTGGAGGAGAAGCTCACAGTGGGAGAAGGAAAATTCCAGCCCCGGCTGATCCAGCCCTGCTTTGTTTTCAGGGTTACCAAGATGGAAACTTGGTTTTGGGTAAGGAGGAGGGGATGAGTGAGAAATCATCTCCAGGCCCCTCCACATCCATTCAAGGGACCACTGGTCTGCAAAGTGCATCCCTAAGGAATGTCACATCCATGTGTTTTCTCCCTGTCTCCACAGCCTACCCATGAGCTCAGACTTCCAGCATTACAGTTTCAGGATGCCGAACATCGGGTTCCAGAACCTTCCTCTCAACATATACATCGTGGTCTTCGGCACGGCCATCTTCGTCTTCATCCTCAGTTTGCTCTTCTGTTGCTACTTGATCAGGTAAGGGAATGTTGTAATGGGATGTTCCCCAAGAGCTTCCCTGCTTCCAGGCCCATCACTGATCCCTCCATCCCAAAAAGAGGATTGGCAGCACCTTCTTTCCTTGGCAGCACCGATTTCCTTGACACATCTTATGTCCCACAAAGCAGTCACATTATCCACTTAAAACCAGGAGATTCACATTTGCTGAAATAGGTATGGAATTGTGGCCAGCTTCTCAAAAAAAAAAACCTGGAAAGGGATGTTTTATGCTCCCTGCTTTCTGCTTAATGTTTTAACACATTAACCTCTGTAATGAATAACCCGTATGCTGCGTGCCTAAGGAATGTTTAATACCTGCTCCGTTGGTTATTGAACACAAATTGCTCCTTCAACAGCACAGTTTGGAGATTAATGATGCAGAGTTGATGTGTTAATCTGAGCAATGGGGGAGCAGGACAGCAGGGTTAAAGGTTGTTCAAATTTGGGGCTTGTTTTAATTATTTTATGGGCCACTGGGGAGACTGTTGGGCTGCTAATTGAGAGGAGAAACTCTTCCTGAGGGAGGGAAAAGGAGGAAAGTGGGGAAAAAACGCAGTGCCTGAGAATCGAGGTGGTGATGGAGATGAGTTGTGCTGATAACCCAAGATGGGGGGCTGGCTGTGCTTTGGCCCGTGCCTGGGAGCAGAGGTCATCACTCTGCCAGCAGTGAGAGCCAAAATTCTGCATTCCCAGAGCTCTCCTCTCCAGCTTTTCCATCCCCTTTCCTTCCCCTCTGTCTTTCTAGCTGGCCCCAACTCCGTGCAAGCTGTGCATCCATCACATCCCTTCCCTGTCTTCCTGTAAAACAGGTACCCAGTTTCTCCTTGCACCACAGCAGCCAGTCCCACCAGGTTATTTATCCATAAGGTGTTAAAAGTATTTTTTTCCTGCTCTTGTAGGCCAGGGATGTGAGATTTCAATGTCAGCCTTCTAAATACTTGATAATTTTTACCCATTTTCAGTTCTGTATGAAGCAAAACCTCATAAAATATGCAGACAAGCCCAAAGCCAGGTTTACCAAGGGATGATTTGGGCATCATATCTTAATTTTTTTCCCCACAATTATGAAAAGTGTGTTTTGAAGGTGTATGAGAATAGACCAGAGGTGTTCAGAGGGTTCAAGGAGTTGTTTTTCTCAGGTGCAGCTTGAGTCTATATGGCTCACTTAGAAAACTGAAGAGGTGTTTGGACTTTGAGAGTATTTTCCTGGGCACTCACTGGGTGTGTTATGCCCCCAAGAAGGAATAACAAGGAGTAATGTCTGGAAGGTCAAGCCAGAAAACCTTTAAATTTAGAAGCTGGAGGCGTGTTGTAAGAGAGAGAGGGTGAGTAACCGGTGAGGGAAGCCAGCAAGGAAGTGGCAAGTGCTCCGTCTCCTCACGTCTTTAAATCAAGACCAAGGACCTTTCTGGATGAGACATTTTGGCTCCTGTTCCTGAGGTGCTATTTAGCAACCCATGATAGATGGGGAGTTGGATTAGGTCATCCAGTGATCCCTTTATAGCCCAAAACCCTAGAGAGACTCTACAAATGGCTCTTCAGACCTCCTCCCTCAGCTCTTTTATTGGCAGAACACAACCAAAACAGGATCCTCTGGCCCCCACTGGGGAGGGTTTTGCCCTGCCATGGGTTTTAGCTGTGCCAGTGTCCCAGGAGCATCCACCTCCACAGAAGCTGCTCTGTAATCTCAGCTCGTCTGGGATATAAAAGTGTGAGTTTTGGTGGGGTTTGGGAAGCGTCGTAGGTGGAAAACAGGATGAGGATCACCCACCTGCAAGGGCAGAGAGACCAACAGAAGGACAGGGTGGTCCCCTCCAGAGCTCCAGGGCTCTGCTTCCATCTGTGGGGGTTCTTTGCAGGTAACAGCAGCTCCTGGCTTTCCCATAGGTGCAGAATCCACACAGTCCTTCCTCTGTCTCTTTGCTCATAACTTCACATCTCCAAATATTTGGCCAACATCAGGCTAGGCTCATGACACCACCCTCAGACCCTGGTTCTCATCTCCTGCTCTGAGTCAGAGCAGCCCCTTCAGCTCTCCCCACATCCCCAGCTGGGGAAACATCCGGAGTGTGGAAGAGCCAATATCAGGTATATTCACCTCAAATCACAGAGCTGATGGCATTAAATAGAAGATGTGCTGGGGAAGGAGAGGACATGGGCTGTGCTTTGCAGCTGTGTCAATACAGGCTGTGCTGCCCGTTCCAAGTACAACAAAAGTGACATTTTTAATTGGATTGGCTCAAAACAAAGAGTCCAGTAGGAATTTCACAACAAAAATCATCATTGCCTGTGCACTGTTCAGGTGAACCTTGAGCTGCTCTGGTGCTGCAGACAACTCAGGTCAGAGCTCAGGTCTCTCCGGGCTGCTGCCTCTGCTCGGCAAAATTACTGATAAAAATGGAAGAACAAGGAAATGAGATTTTTCAGGCAGCTGGTTGTGTCTGATCTCTGGTGAATTAATGAAAGTGATAAACTCGTATTGCTTTTGGTCCCATAAAACCCAGTCCGGAAGGACGCTGAGCTGAGCAATGCCACCCTTGCTGTGGGTCAAGTCTGCAGCATCCTCTCTCTGTGCTTTGCTGTGGGTCATCCAGGGCTCATCTCTGCCCAGCCTGGAGCTGCTCAAAGGCTCTGGGAGGTGCAGAGTACACAGCCCCCAAAAAGCCTTTTTTTTAGGGCTGTTTCCTTCTGCATTCAGACCTCCCCACATCCAACAGAGTGGTTGGGTTTTGTATTTGGAGAAAGGAATGGAGCTGGGGAAGGGTCTGGAGCCCCAGGAGCAGCTGAGGGAGCTGGGAAAGGGCTCAGCCTGGAGAAAAGGAGGCTCAGGAGGGACCTTTTGGCTCTGCACAACTCCCTGACAGGAGGGGACAGTCAGGGTGGTCAGGCTCTGCTCCCAGGGACCAGGGACAGGACAAGAGGGAATGGGCTCAAGTTGTGCCAGGGGAGGTTCAGGTTGGATGTGAGGGAAAATTTCTTCCCCCAAAGGATGGTCAGGCACTGGCACAGCTGCCCAGGATAGTGTTGGAGTCCCCATGTGGATGTGGCAGCTGAGAATGTGCATTAATGGTGGCCTTGGATGTGCTGGGGGAACAGTTGGACTCGATGATCTTAGGGAGCTTTTCCAACCCAAACGATTCTGTGATTCCATGAAGAGCCCAGGGAGCCTGGCTGAGCTGGGATAGCAACAATGATGGACCTTCCTACTGCTTCTTCTGTAAAGCATCTAATATAGAAATCTCAGAGGTAAACTGCAAAATTTTTTTCCTTTGCATGTTATACCTGTAGTTGTTCACCTGCTGTAGGTGATTCAGTCACCCAGAGGAGCAGGGAGATCCCACTCCTGCAGGAAGAGATCCCAAAGCCCAGGAGAGGCGGCTGTTCCTTCAGGGAGGGTGACAGCACACAGGATCAGCAGCCAGGCACTGTGTGGTCCCTTATCTCGGTCAGACATCTGCCAGGAATTCCTTTGGAGTCACAGCACTTGACACAACAGGGATGGAGCCAGCTCCGACAGGGAATAGCGCTTGCCAGGATCCGGGGTCTCCTCACGACAGCTGCACCAGGGCCTCACCAGGATCCATCTGGCCTGGGATCCTGGCTCAGAGACAAGGAGGAGCAGGCTGAGCTCGCACGCTTCGGCACCAGATGTGCTCGTGCTGCTCCCCAGAACCTCCAGGGGTTTTTTTTGGGAAAATCTTCCTGTCTGGCCCAGCACTAGCCCAGGGCACTGCAGATCCACAGCCAGGTGGTCACTGGTTCCCCACCACTGGTCCAAGGTGCTCCAGTGGCTTTGGCTCAGGGTGGGGGCCAAACCCTTGGTGGCCACTCAGTGCTCCATGCAGAGGGATGCTGCTTCCCATTCCAGGCGAGTTTTCCCTTGTCTGTGGTCTCCAGCCGCACGCCTCCCTTCTCCCCATCTGTGTTTCATAACCGCCTTCCCAGCCACCGGATCCCTGCGGGTTGGGCCGGTTTCATCCTGTTTTCTCTATTGTTCCTGCATCTTCTGCTCATGTTTCTGCTCAGGGTCACTGCCAGAAGGATGAGACCCCAGTCTCCTCCTTCTCTTCCTCCTCCTCCTCCTCCTCCTCTTCTCCTCCCTGCCTGCCACAGTGTTTTCCATGGTTCTGCAGGCGGGTTCCTGCCAGGCAGTATTGTTGGAGCAGGAGGGGTGTCTCCCTGTGAAATTTGGGACACAGGAGCTGACTTTCTGCATCTCTCCCTGCAGCATTAAAGTGCAATTTTTACCCATCCCTCAACTTCAAAGGCCCACGACATTTTGGGGGAGGGTGTCAGACATAAGGAAATATTTTTCCATCCCATTTTTATAACTTCCCCACTGCAGCGTGGCAAGCTTGGAAAACCCCCAGGAACTCAGGTTGAAACAGCCAGGGATTTCAGACAGCCCTCAGAATATTTTTTGAAGAGAAATTCCAGGCAAGGGGGTTTCCCATCTGAAATCACACTCGGGGCTGGCTGGGGAAGATATTCTTATGGCTCTCCAAGCCCTGCAGCCACATATTGACTCTGTATTAAAAGTCCTTGGCCAGCTCTTCAGCCCTGGGAACTTCCCTCCTGAGTTTTCCAAGCACTTTATTAAATGCCATGTCTGGTAATGAGAAGCAATATTGGTTATTTTAATTTTAAATGTATTTATTTTAGGAGCATAATGGGTTTCTCCAGCCAGCGGATGCCTGTGGAGCTCTCTGCTGGCTCTGACTCTGGAGAGGGGGAACTGGACAGGGAGGGGATGGAACCAGCACTTTCCTTGTGGTCTAAAATTCCTGCTGGACTTCCCAGTGCAGCAGGTGTTCCTGGAATAGGTTCATCCCATTAATCTCCATCCCTCAGTTTGCTCCAGGAGTGGATGTGGTTTGATTGATTGAACAGGATCAGGGTTTTCCTCAGGTCTGAACCCTCATCACTTAAAAAATGGTGCTGCATTTGGAGTTGTTGCCAGCAGAAGTGGTTGGAAACGGAGGGGATTTATGGCAGATTGTGATTTCCTCACCCACTTTTCCTGGTGTTAACCATGTGGGAGATGTCTGCTTGGAAAATCAGGGAGGTCAAAAGAGGGATAAGGGAGGAGTTGTGTGGTTTGGGATGGAGACATTGCCCTCCCAGCGACAGGGAAAGCTGGATGCTTCCTAAACATGTTGTTTCCTGTGGCCACTCTCATTTCTGAAATGCAAAAATTTAAAATATAACATGTTAAAGCTGGAAAGGAGTGAAGTGGAATGTTTGAAGTATTACAATAATCCAAATTTTTTTGCCTGACCTCACATTTCTCCCTGATTTCATTGCAGGCTCAGGCATCAGGCACACAAAGAGCTTTACGCCTACAAACAGGTGAGATGATAATCTAACTATTTTTTCCTCTTCCCTTCTCCCTAGTGCCAAATCCATCAGTTTTCCTCATGCTGTTCCTCTCCTTGGGAGGTTTCTGGCCCTCAGAGGGCAGTTGTAACACCTAGGGCCAATCTGTCCCTGCTGCTTTTATTGTCCCCTACCAGCTGGGCCCCCAGGACCATCCCTCACCTGCTCATCCACAAGTCTCCCAGTTTTCCACTGAGGTCCTGAGCAGTGGGAGCAACTCCACCTCTGGAGCACCCCAACCTCTCCAGCCTCACCCACTGCAGAGCAGTGATGAAATCACTCCCTCAGTCACCAAACTTATATTTTGTGGTGTCTGGGTCTGTTCCCAGGGTTGGACCTGGCTGTTCCAAATCCTTGAAGCTAGGGAACAGCTCCATGGCCAGCCCAGCTCTTCCCTGCACCCACCTGCACTTACCAATTAAAATAAACACAGCCACACAGAGGTGGGTGTCAGGCTGCTGCTTCCATGTCCTGTTTTCTCCAGGATTTGTGGGATTTTCTGCCTCTGATCCCTTGATCCATGCAGGACGCTGGGTGGAGTTGGGCTGAAAACACACAGTTGTCCTGGATTTATAGCTCACTCCAGGTGTTCAGCTTGGATGGAGGGAAAACGAAGTGGTAGCCCAGGAGGGTTAAATTTGGGAGGAAACCTCCTAGATTTGGTCTTTGTGGTTTTATCTTTGCCGGTTCTCCCTTCCTCCTGTCCCTGCACAGGGCCCCTCATGCTCCCTGGCTGTGCTGAGTTTACTGGGGGGTTTCCAGTTCTACTGGGACACTCAATGGGATCTCTTTATGGAGATTTTTCCTGAGAATGCTCACAGCAGAAGCTCTATCCTGACACCAGCTCTTTGCCTTGCAGGTCATACTCAAGGAGAAGGTGAAGGAGCTGAACCTCCATGAGGTGAGCACATCCTGGGGCAGCAAAAGCTCCCTCACCCTCCTCTTCCTCTCTTTGGGGAGGGGCCAAACCCTCAAATTCAATGCCACTGGGAGCAGAGCATGGAGCCAGCTGTGCTTTGGAAATGGGAAAAGATCCTCTGCAAAATTAAACCCTCCCTCCTCCTGGCTCCCCTTGGGTTTTCTTGCATCGTTACTGTTATTTATTGCATTCTTCTTATCACGCTGATAAGAAGCTGTGGATAAGGGGAGGCCAAGGCAGGCTGGGTCTTGTGTAAACAGTGTCCCTGGGCGGGGACATCCCTTATGGCCCTGCCACCTTGGGGGTGTGACAATATGCAGCACAGCTGTGGGCAGGGAAAACTGAAATCCAGGATAAACACACTCCCCCAGCTCCTGGAAGAGGCAGATCTGCTCCTCCCTCCCCACCCCCTAAGTGCTGAGACACCTCAGTTTATCTCCATGGCCTTCCAGGCTTTGTGACTTGAGCATTTCTAGTTACATCCCATTTTTCCTGATGAATTTGAGCAGGAATCTGCTCAAATCCCATGTCAAAGCACGGCCTGGATTTATTTATTTATTCCACTAGAGATAACAAAAAATGCCCACCCACATCCGGGCACGAGGTTGCTCATGTGCCCAGCACCAGCTCCAGTTGTTTATAAGCCACTATTTATTTTATTTTAATCCCCTGATCAGAGCCCATCCCACTGACCCTCCACTCCCCACAGCCTCCAGGGTAAATCCCAAGGGCCCTGGGGTTTGGTTTTGAGCAGTCCCTGCTTGCAGGCCCGTATTTCTGATCTGCTCCCATTAAATCGACCTGCAGTGGGGTTTTTTGTCAGCATACAGGCTTCAAAGCACTTCCTGGGGTGAGAAATGGGTTGGAGGAGGGATTTGGGAATGTGCCAGAGCCAGGAATGGCCTCAATAATGCTCAGCCCTCCTCCTCCACCTCTGTTCCCAGCTGTCTGCAGCTCTCCCAGCTTTTGGGGAGGACGAGGCCTCTGTGGGGAAGAGGACAGAGTTGTTCGAGCTCTTCCCTGGGATTTGGAAAAGCCTGGAAGGGTTTAGCTCAGAAATATCCCATTTTGGGCATTTGTATTTTGGCATTTGCAGTCAGTGTTTCTGGAAAGCAGAGGTCGGGGTGGGAATTTTCCGACATGACGGGGCGGCTGCCCAGAGCCCTGCGGAGGGAAAGCGCCCACCCAGCTCTTCCCTCCCCGGCTCTGGGTCTGGTTTTCCCCTTTTTCCATCACTCTGCCTCTCCCAGGCCCTGGGGGAGCTCGGGATGTGTGTGTTCCTCAGGGGATGACCCCAACAGCTGCACCTGGTGCACTGAGAGATCCCAGGCCAGGGGAGGCTGGGAAAACCACCCAGGAATATCCAAAATCCCCTGGGATATCCCAAATGAGTCAGGAGGAATTGGCTGCGAGGGTGAAGGAGGTTTTGGCTGAGAAAAGAGCCACCAGCTTTCCCAGCCCTGGGATAGGCATGGCAACAGCCCACTGGCTTTTCCCCTTGCCAGAGGTGTCCCTGCAGATGGAAGCTCAGTCCCAGGGACCGATGAGCAGCGTGGATCCATCCCCCTGCACCCTAAAACCTCAAACACATCCCAGATTTGGGGCTGTTCTGTCGAGGCTCCACGGTCCCTTCCATCAGGAAAGGGAGACCTGAGCCTCAGCCTGTGATCCTGAAGCTTGGGCAGCAAAATTTGGGGAGGCTTTAGGGGAAATTTCATCCCTGTGAGCGTGGGGAGGCCCTGGCATAAGTTTTCCAGAGAAGCTGTGGATCCTTGGGAGTGTCCAAGGCCAGGTTGGATGGGATTTGGAACAACCTGGGGTAGTGGAAGCTGTCCCTGTCCATTGCCGGGGGTGGGCTGGATGATCTTTAACTCCTTTCCAATCCAAACCATTCCATGATTTGGTAGTTTTTATTTGCCAGTGTTGCTCCCTGGCCACTGACATTCCCTGTGCCTCCCACCCCCTGCAGATCTGTGCCGTGTGCCTGGAGGAGTTCAAGCCCAAGGACGAGCTGGGGATCTGTCCCTGCAAACATGCCTTCCACAGGAAGTGAGTGTGGGCACTGGGGCTCTTCCCATCCCAGGGTGGGAATGGCAGGAAAAGCCCCTGCTGGATGAACCGGGGCATGTGGAGCAGCAGTTTGGGAGGAGAAAACTGATTCACAGCTTGGGGATCTGGGGTTTAACTTGTAGGATGTGCTGAGTCAGGAGTTGGCCTTGGTGATCTTCATGGGTCCCTTCCAATTCAGTCTATAATTCCATGAAAAATGTAAATATATATATTTTTATAGGTGTGGTTTATTTAAAGCAAACCCACTAAAATTTGTTACTATATATAATAATATTTTATCTAACAATAGTACATAATATTCTATATGCTAAAGCTACATAACATCCTGCTATATATTACAGATATTTTTATATTGTTTATTTATATATACATTATATATTTATTT
>VWZU01014867.1:11224-28698 GCA_013397095.1 Sterrhoptilus dennistouni | reverse complement strand
GGGTCTCTCTGTGTTTCCCTTGCCAAAACACCCCAAACCCCTCGTCAGCGCCTGGGGCCGGGGGGAGCTGGGCCATCCCCTCGTTTCTCTCCGACCACAAGTTTTGGGCGTCGCCTGCCCTCCTCAGCAGTCGCATTCCCGGGGTTTGGGGAGGGGGGTGTCAGTATTTCCCGGGGGCAGGGCTGGGGGGGCTCCTGGTGCCGTCCCCCCTTCCCAAAACACCCGGGACTGTTTATGGAGCGTGGAGCCTCATAGACGTGTTTGTACACTACAAATTCTGCAGCAGAATATTTTTTAAAACATTCGCTGGGGGTTTTTTGTTTTGTTTTGTTTTTGGGGTTTGTTTTGTTTTTTTTTTTCCCCTCTGTTTGTTTGGGTTTTTTTGTAAGCTCTATTTTTGTATATTTAATTGCTATTTGAAAATTCTAATAATGCGTCTTTTTTGCTAATCACACTCTTCTTAAGGAAAAAACAGGAAAGAAAAAAAAACAAACAGAGTTTGCATGTGATTTGACTTGAAATGTAAATAAAAGCAAGTTTTGGAAGCGGGGTGTATTTGCAGGGGGTCTGTCCCCCCATCCCTTGTTCCCTGTCACCTTGGGGATGTCCCCAGCAGTGGAGGGACTGCAGGGCTGGAAGAGGGGCAGGTTTGGGGTTGGGGTCACCTTGTCCGTGTCCCCTTGCCCCAGCAGCATCCCTGTCCCCGAGCAGAGCCGATGGGAACAGCATCCCATGAGGGCAGGCTTTGGGATTTCCTGGGGTGCATCTCCAACCCCGTCTCTTGCTCACTTCGTTCCACTCCTCCTCTTCCTCAAGGCTTGAGCAGGCGGGTGAAAAAATCCCCTTGGATTGTGCCCATGGGGGTGGCTGAGCTGGGGTCACCCCAGACTGGGATCTCTGCAGGACCCTGGTGTGGAGGAGGCGGGATTCCCACGGGTCCGGTCCCGCTGTCCCCGATCCCCGCCTGCGGGGCTGCTGCCCTCTAGTGCCGGATCCCAGCATGGAACACTTGGGATGAGGAGGAGCTTTAAAACCCATCCTATTCACCCCCTGCCATGGGCAGGGACACCTTCCACTAGCCCAGGTGGCTCCAAGCCCCGTCCAGCCTGGCCTTGGACACTTCCAGGGATCCAGAGGCAGCCACAGCTTCTCTGGGAAATCCATTCCAGGGCCTCCCCACCCTCACAGGGAACAATTCCTTCCCAATATCCCATCCAACCCTGCCCTCTGGCAGTGGGAAGCCATTCCATGTTCCGTTCACCTCCTCCAGAAGGATCCACAGGGACTGAGCGCCTGGCTGCCCTCACAGCCATTTTGGGGATGATGAGCTCGCCGGGTGACTTTCCCCTGCTGGGACAAAGTCTGTCTCTCCCACCGAGCTGCACAGAACAGTTATTTTTGGTGTTTCCACCCCACAGCTCCTGCCCTGGATTGATGCTGTACCCTCCCCACCAATCTCATTCCTATCAATGATTAGCAATGAAGTTTTTCATCAAAGCCATTTCCCCCAGAATAACTAATGCTTAAAAAAAAAAAAAATTAAAAATCCCCCTTCTTTAAAGTGTTTTGAAACACAACTGATTCCAGAGCCCAAAACATGCGGGGACAACAAATTATTGTCAATCAGGTAAAAAGCAAGTGGGGTCAACCCCAATTTCCCCAGCACATTCCTGCTCATTCCCAACAACGAAACACAAAGCAAACAAAGGGTTTGAAGCATATAAAAAAAAGTAACTGTAATATTTTTTAACAAGAAGAAAAAACCAAGCAGTTTACAAAAAAAGTGGAGACAATAAGCCAGGAACTTTAGTGCTGGGATCAGACCATGCTGGATCTATTCAGAAATCCAGGGGAAAAGGAGTTACACACGCTCGTGTCAAAGTGAGGAAGTGGAAAACTTGCAGGATGCTGTGCCCAGGGACACCAGTGCCTCGGGGCAGGGACTGTGGGATTGCTGCTGGAAACTGCCAGCCCTACAGAGATTTCCCAGCTCTCCACAGCAGAACCATGGCAAGGCAGCTTCTGCTCCCAAGGCTGCTGTGTTCAATAAAAGCCAGGCTTTCCCTGTGTGTCCCAAAGATGCCCATAGCCTTCCCAGCCCAGCCTATCACTGACCCGTTACATCAAAGAGCCACACACGTCCCAGGAACATGGACATTCCAAAAAGCCAAAGTTTCTGTGCCTTCTCCATGAGTTTTGGCCATGAGGGTGGGTGAAAGGCCAGCCAGGTACATGTGTGTTAAAATCTAGGTGGTACAGCAGGAGCTGTGTCTAGAAACCCTTCAGTCAGCACTCTGGAAATGGAGATGTTTTTAATGGAGAGTTTGGGAACCTTTGTGTGATTTCATGAGGAATGAATAAAGGAGAATTTGGCTGATCCTAAACAGTCTGCCCAGAGAAGCTGCAGCTGCCCCATGATCCCTGAAACAGCAAACCCTGGAAGGTTTATAAGCACCCTGGGATAGTGGGAGGTGTGCCAGCCCATGGAAGGGGTCAAAGAGGGGCTTTGAGGTCCCTTCCAACCCAAACCATTCCCTGAGCTCTATGATCCTGCTCCCAGCCCTCACCTCTCCAGTACCACAGAGCAGGACACAACTGGAACTTGTGTTTGCAGGAAAAACATTTTCCTCGTCAGCCAGCACAGATCACCTTCCGTACGAGCCCTGTGTTCTCTTCCTTCATTTTACTGTGATCAAATCCCTGGCTGTGTCCAGAATCCCAGCTCACAGCTGAGGTTTAGAGACAAACACAGCAAGGCAAACGCCCTCTGAATCTGCAGTTTCCTCCCTTTTCAGAGGGAGGTGGCACACAAGGAACCCATGCTGGAGTGCTCAGATCTCAGGATACAGCAATGGGAAGAGCTGAGAGGGATTCACAAGGCAGGGAAGGGCTCAGGGCTGTCCAGCACTTCCAGCCAGGCTCACAAGGGGATCAGAGCTGGAAATTGGCTTCTCTGGGAAGAAACCAGGACTGCAAGGGTGTGTTGGGGTCAGGGGATGGTCATTCTGATATTCCGGGGCAAACCCTGACACCATGACCTGATCTGAAGGATCTCAAGAGCTTTCCCTGTGCTCCACAGAGCTGCCCACTTGGGAAGCCAGAGCACTTCCAAAGCTGTGTCTCCATGAGCTCACAGATACCTTGCAGATACCTCGTTGCTTTTAGAGAGCGTTTATTGAGCGTGCAGGATCCATTCCAACCCCCCATCCCGAGGGTGCAACTTCCACAGAGGCTCCTCCACACTGCAGTGTCCTGCTGGCAGGCTGTGTGGCAGCATGCACAGGGAAAAGGGGGAGTACAGCATGCACGGAAAGGGGAGAATTCCCCCAAAATGACAGCAGTGTAGCCTTTTTAAAATGTAACATGGAATATTACAGAGATTCAAGTGTGACTGAAGGAAATGTCTCTTTGGTGGAGTTTGGTAACAGAGAGAAAATCCCAGACAAACAAACAACGAATATCCCTGTTCCATCCTCAAATTTAGATCTCAAGGTAGACTGACAGCCCTGACCCATCCCAAAAGGTGCAGAAGGGTGTGCAGGAGTGCTGGAGGCTGAAATGGGACTCACCCTGAGGCACAGACCCGTGCTGTGCTGTACCTGCCGGCCCTAGGACAGAGGTAAGGACATGTGGAGCAGGGGTGAAGCCTGGCTGACAGCACAGCTGTGTCCCAGTGTGGATCCAGTGCGCCATATGGAGTTAGTTACACACACCAGGGCTGCGCTGATGCTCTCTCCCCTCCCCAGACCATTTTCCAGCACAGGGAGAAGCTCTGATTGCAAACACAGAACTGACCTGGGCACTTCACACCCCAAGGGATCCCACTGGAAGGAGCAGAGTGTCCCTGCCCTGCTTTGTCGCCGTCATTAAACATGGAATAAAACTACCTAAAAAGTGCAATTCCATGTGACTGAAATGCCCCACAGATCTTCCTATATGCCCCCACATCCAGCCAGTGTATTCCAATCACATCCTTTGCAACAAACCTGTGCTGTAATCCCAGATGGATTTCAACTCTTACACACACCGCAGAGTGTGCTGTCCCCACAGGCCACCCCAGTGGAACAGTCTCAGTGGGGGCTGTGACATGAAAAATGGGCTCAGTGACCCCCAAACCACAGGCTCAGTGGCCCAGGGAATGCCCTGAATCCACAGGTCCAACACAGATCGTGCAAGGAGTCAGGCTGAGTCCAGGAGTCCCAGGAGAGCACCGACTGCGCCGAAGTAACCCTGAGGAGAAGGGAACACCCAGTGAAAATTCATGGGAACACACCTGGCACAGGAACAGCAATGCCCACAGAAATCAGGGAAAAGCAGAGGCTGGAATATATCCTCAAATATAATCAGCGTCACCCCCTGCCATGAACAGGGACAGCTCCCACTAGCCCAGGTTGCTCCAAGCCCCATCCAACCTGGCCTTGGACACTTCCCAGGGATCCAGGGGCAGCCACAGCTTCTCTGGGAAACCCATTCCAGGGCCTCACCACCCTCAAAGGGAAAGATTCCTTCCCAATAGCCCATCTAACCCTGCCCTCTGGCACTGGGAAGCCATTCTCCCTTGTCCCATCATTCCAGGCCCTTGCCTCAAGTCCCTCTCCAGCTCTACTGGAGCTCCTTTAGGCACTGGTAAGTCTCCCTGGAGCCTTCCCTTCTCCAGGCTATTACACACAGAGTGATTTTAACAACATATAAAGGAGAGGGGAAAGATACAACTACAGGGAGGTACATTATAAAATAGAAAATAAAATAAAATAAAATATAGCTGTGTAGCAGGCAAAGCCCTGAGCACCTCCTGCACTGTGTGCACCCAACAGCCAACAGCTTCATGTGGCTGTTTCGGGAGTGCTCCAAGGATTTGCATTTTGCATGAGACAAATTTTTAAAAACAATTTTACCTCATGTTCCAAGAAAAGTGCTTTTAACTGTCCCTTTGACCAGTAGTCCAGGGCATAGGCCAGGAGCCTCATGGAGATGGTGTTGATCCGAAGGAAGTTGCCCACAAACACCACACGGCTGATGTTCTGCAGGTGTTAAGGGGAAAAAAAAGGAATATTAAGGCTAAATTCTATTTTTTGTTTGCAATACTGAAAGCTCCATGTGGAGAAGGGTGTGGAGCACCAGGAGCAGCTGCCTGGAGAAAAGGAGGCTCAGGGGGACCTTGTGGCTCTGCACAACTCCCTGACAGGAGAGGACAGCCGGGGGGGTCGGGCTCTGCTCCCAGGGAACAGGGACAGGAGGAGAGGGAACGGCCTCAGGCTGGGCCAGGGAAGGTTTCAGTTGGATCAGTTGGATTTTGGGAAAATTTCTTCATGGAAAAGCCCTGGCACAGTTGCCCAGGGTGAGTCCCCACCCCTGGAGGGATTTAAAAGCCTTCTGGATGTGGAACCTGGGGACATGGTCAGTGGTGGCCTTGGCAGAGCTGGGGGAATGGATGGGACTGATGATTTTAAAGGACTTTTCCAACCTAAATGGCTCTGAAAGTCTATGAATAAGTTCCTGCTGAAAGCGTCTGGCAGAACGAGCAGAACACCGCACACAATTCCATCAGAAAGCAGGACCAGGCCATTTTAAGCTACCTTCTTCCTCAGACTCTCCCAGAAATTCCCAGGCCAAAGTTCAGCATTTCGAACTCAAGAATTTGGATAGAATAGCTGATTTTCCTACAAAATCCTTATACTGCCACCTCCCCCTCCTCCTCCCACATCTGGCCTTTGATTAATCATGAAATAGCTGAGTGACCCTACTGTTAAACTGTGGGGAAAAAAACTAATTAGGAGCACATAACCAATACAATTTTTAAAGAAAGAAAAAAGACCAACCATGTAGTGATTATTTTGGATTTAAACCAGTCTTACTTCTCCATCCCAAAATAGTTCTGATCGAAGCTCTGAAGCTTTGTTTTCCAGCATGAAAATAACTGACTTCCTCCTCTTTCTGAGGCATCAGAATCAAGTCTTACCTACTCCTGCACTTATATCCTTCTATGGATTTTCCTTCCCTCCCCACATTGATTAAAACTTCCCCTGAACTATGCAAGATCCTCTTTTCATTCAGCTGAGCTCCAGAACAAGGAATTAGCAGGTATATTATGAGCAAGGCTGTTTAGGACACATCTTGCCTCATTTCGGCTGCAACGAAGACGGAGGTAGAGGAGTCAGGAGGATGCTGGATTCTGTGGCTGCAGGCTCAGGATGGAGTGCAGAGCATGTCTCTGCTCTTTCATAGCCCTGTACAATGCTGCTTGACATGAATGCAACAAGGCAGCACTGTAAAGAAGCTGAAAGCACAAAGATGCAGCAACTGCTGTGGCAGTGGTGGGGCTTGGGCCAAGAAATCCAGAGGAACCCATCAAAGCAACACAGGTGAAGATACCCAGCCTCTACACCCTCTATCCCTCCTTTTCTCCTCTCCCACTGCTTCCCAGAGCTGTTCCCAAAGAGAAGCACATCCTTCAAGCAGGCAGCAGCACACAGGTGATGTTTCAGGCAGGGAGAAAGAGATTCCCAAAGTACCTCATTAAGGGCACACATCCGTGCTATGGAGCCGATGTTGTTGGTGATGGTGATTAAAGTGGCCCTGGCCAGGTCCTCCTTACTGACAGATTCCCTCTTCTCCTTGCTCATCATGTTTCCAAAGCTGTGAAGACAGTTTCAGGGTTAAAGGTCCCATCAGAATTCCAGGAGAAAATGGGAAGTGCTAATTTAACCAAAGTGATTCATCTTGAAGGACTGATTTCTAACTTTAAAAAGCACTGCTATCCATAACTTAGATCTCTTAGGAACGGTTGCTCTCCTAAAACACCTAAAATCCAATTTCTCATCCTTGCAGGATCACCAGGGGAAACGAAACCAGCATGAGACCCAGTCAGGGCATTACCTGGATGCCACAGCCCAGCCTGGCAGCCCGAAGCGCTCGTAGTCTCCTCCATAGATGTCCCTCACCAGTTTGTCCACCTTGGTGCTGTCCCCATGGGATGCCATCTCCAGGGCCTCCTCAAACGTGGAGCAGCCTGTCAGAAGGCAGCAGAGCCCAAAGAAGGTTCCCCCTCCAAGGCTGCAAGTAAAGCAAAATGAAAATGAAAGCTTGGATTGTTCAGCTCTGCATCCCAGTTAGCTCAGGTCATGCCATTCCTGACCTCTTTTTAGGGAAAACCATCTTGGAAAGGCAGCATTTTCCTTAAAGTCTGTTCCTCTCAGGTAACCCACAGCCTGTAAGGAATCCCTGCACAGGCCATGCTGTGAAATGAAACCTCGATTTTTTGTTATACTGTCCACTTTCTTCCCGGCATCCAGAAATGTTAATCTTAAAATAAATGTTAGTTCCTGAGGGATAACTGGAGTGTCAGGGCAGAGATACCCAAAAGTTGGGGAAAAATCCTGTCTTGTTCATTTTACAGCAAACAGATGCCACTAATAATGTCTAGTAACAGTGAGAACTGTACTGAGGGAATTTAAAATTATTGTCATTACTACTATTACATTTCAGGGAATCTAGGAAAGCTTAAAGCTTACACAAAAGCCACATCTTCAAGATGGGCAGCAACTGGGGAATTACTGCTATGCCATTATCCCTTTCACCAAAATCTGGGAACTTTTGGAAGTCAGGATGAAAATCTCGACTTCTTGGATCAAAGCTAAGAGTTGTTAACAATCCCAAACTGTATCTCGTAAAATAAATAAATAAAGCCCTTAAATTCCTGCAGTGGAGCAACTGAAAAACCAGCTTTGATGGAGACTGGCTGCAGTAAAGACACCAAACCATGAAATCCAGATCCTCTATTCTAGGAGGGATCTCTGTTGGCAGGGAATAACTGCAGGAAGAGCAGGAGCTTGGTCATTCCCCTCACCACCTTTATTGCAGCTTGTCCCTGAAAATGCCATTTACAAAGCAGGAATGTGCTACAGAGCCTAAAATCAAAGCCCCTTTACCCCCAGCACTCACCTGGTGCCTGTTACCCGTTTGTAGTTGTCTTTGGAATAGGCAGCCAAAATGCTGACCCCTGAGCCAATGTTCACCAGGAGGAGAGGGTAGGGATTCTCCAGGTTGAACGGGCGCTTCTGGCACCTCTCAGGATCCGTGGGGTTCTCAAAGTAGTAACACTCTGAGTGTCCATTGAAGCCCACGGAGTCGATGTACAGCACTCCTTTAACAAGGCAGTCCAGCTCATCGAGCTTACAAAGCTCAAGGTCACCCATCTGGTGGCAAGGAAAGAAGAGGAATATTGAAGTAGCCAGGGATTTGAAGTGTTTATGCTCAAGGCTGGAAAAATGCATTCATTGCCAGCTCAATACAGCTATGTCCATGCTCCCTGTGGAGGCTGAGGGAGAACGGATCACAGGAGAGCACAGGGACTCCTAAGTAAGGCAGCCCTCAGGTGTGGAACAAGGGAAAACAATCTGGATCCACAGATGGACAGAGAGAATTCCAGCAACCCCCCCACAGGTCCTGATGCTGAGGCACTGGTGTGAAAAGCCCAGAGGAGGGACTTGCAGTGTTTGACCAAAATATCCCACAAAACCCATCCAAAGGATCATCAAAAAACAGCAAGGAAGTTATAAAATCCTTTTCCCCTCATTCACTGCCTTGACCACACAAAATTGGGTATTAGGAAAAACTTAACAGAAAAGGTTGTGTTGCCCAGGATAGTGGTAAATCCCCATCCCTGAAGGGATTTAAAAGCCATGTGGATGTGGCACTTGGGGACATTGGTCAGTGGTGGCCTTGGCAGTGCTGGGGGAATGGTTGGATTTGATCATCTTAGAGGGCTTTTCACCCTTAATGATTCTCTAAAGGCCTCTTTATTTGCATTTTTCCAAGCCCTGACTAAACAAATATTTATCACACGTTTTTCACCATGAACAAGGATCCCACTGAGAATGAAACCCCACGATGATGTCCAACCCCAACTATGAACTTCCTGGCAGTTACATTTACCACCCAATCTGCCTGAACCTCAACCATCTCATTCACACAGATGTTAGAAATGAAACCAGGTGAGCAAAGGAAGAAAATAAAGCAGGAGAAAGACAGCAATGAGTAAAAAAAAAGAGAGAAAAAAAAAAAAAAGAAAAAAAAAAAAAAAAAAAAAAAAAAAAAA
This sequence comes from Sterrhoptilus dennistouni, assembly GCA_013397095.1. Lineage (NCBI taxonomy): Eukaryota > Metazoa > Chordata > Aves > Passeriformes > Zosteropidae > Sterrhoptilus > Sterrhoptilus dennistouni. The sequence continues at coordinate 19,601 of VWZU01014867.1, read as the reverse complement.
AAAAAAACCAACCAAAAAACGACCCAAAGAGACTGAGATTAGCACAAGAAGAGATTAAAAATAGAGAGAAGATTTTTAAGATTAGCGAATAATTTTAGAGTTACGTTCAGGACAGGAAGTGTTTTAATTTGGAGATGCCAACTTGACTCCACATGCCAAGCTGAACTGGAGCTAAGGACAGCACCAAAACAAAGATTTAGACAAATTTTAGAGTGTACAGAGAAAGTTTTCTAGTTTGAAGCTTTCAAAGAAACGTCACTACCAGATCCTAATGGTATAGAAGCCAAAAATGCCTACTGTGAGAAAGTCCTGCTCAAATTTGTACGCTCCACCTCCCGTGGCACATAAGGTAGTATGGAGGCTCGAGAAGTGCTTTTCGCTTCCCATTTGGATAAAAGCAGGCATGTCATGAGTAGGAAAGCGTATAAAGTGCAGATTGCCTTTACGTCCACACAGGGTAAGGTCCTTGAGCTCAAGGTGAACATCCCGAATGCCTGTGGAGCCATAGGCTACGTTTGATGTCAGGTATTTGCGGATGCTTTTGAGGTTTTCCACTTCTTCCTCCTCCTCTTCGGCCGTGATGTCCTTGGGTTCAAAATAAACCAGTTTTACCAAGGTGCCTCCGATGTCCAAGCCAAAAAAATGAGACGGGGTATGGCACAGGCATAGCACGAGCACCTTTACAGTGGAAGGTGCCCCTCCCCATGGGAGGAGGTTGGAACTTGATGTTTTTTAAGGTCCCNGAAAATGAGACGGGGTATGGCACAGGCATAGCACGAGCACCTTTACAGTGGAAGGTGCCCCTCCCCATGGGAGGAGGTTGGAACTTGATGTTTTTTAAGGTCCCTTTCTACACAAACCATCCTGTGATTCTATGAAAAGAGTTTCCATTGAATTAATTCATGCAGTTCACTAAGGACCCAACTGATCTCTCCATTTTCAGGAATGTTGTCTTTAACAAGACACCCCTCCAACACGAGCACAGCTCCTATTTAGAGATCCCTCATGGTCAAAAGGTCTGAATATTTGCTGTACAACACTCAAACACTGACATCCCTCCCCACAGGTCTGACAGCTTCCATAACCCTGCCAGACCCTGTTGAAGGTTTAATCCCCAGCTATTCCTTTCCCCAAGTTCTGAACCAGAGCCAGAGCCACAGATAACACCAGTGCTTTTACATCAAAGGGATGTACAAACGTTCCCTAATTACAACACAGAGCTGAGGTAGACAAGTAATCTAAGATGCCGCAGGGAAACAAAAACAAATGTCTAATTGGATTATTTTATTAGTCAAATTCCCCCATGGTACAAAATATGCATCAGTGTCAGGCCCAGCAACATTTACAGCTGTGTTAGATAATGAGCTTCTTGGAAAAGATCAAGAGAAACCCCCTGATCTGATGGAATCTGTGATTAGAGCTGGGAACTGGAACAGATTAATATCACTATTAATGAACTAAAGGAGAGGCTGGAGCTAACGAGATCCTCAGGCTCCAGAGCAAAGGGAAAAATGCAGCCACATGTAAGGGCTTATGGGAGCAGGATTCAATCTTTATGGTAGATTCCAGAAGGATAAAAGGAATTTTTAGAAAATAAACTTGAATAATGGAATAATGAACATTGGAAAATACCTCCACATTCCCAATCATTCCCCCAGCACTGCCAAGGCCACCAGTGACCATGTCCCCAAGTGCCACATCCAGAAGCTTTTAAATCCTGCCAGGGATGGAGACTCCAGCACTGCCCTGGGCAGCCTGTTCCAATCCTTGATCATTCTGTTGGGGAGAAAACTTTCCCTAATATCCAATCTAAACCTCCCCTGGCACAACTTGAGGCCATTCCCTCTCCTCCTGTCCCTGTTCCCTGGAGCAGAGCCTGACCCCCCCGGCTGTCCCCTCCTGTCAGGGGATTGTGCAGAGCCACAAGGTCCCTCCTGAGCCTCCTTTTCTCCAGGCTCAGCCCCTTTCCCAGCTGCCTCAGCTGTTCCTGGTGCTCCTGACCCTTCCCCAGCTCCGTTCCCTTCCCTGGACACACTCCAGTGTAGATGTTCCTTTGGAGAACAGGATTTCGGGTTTTAGTAAAATTCCTTATCTGCAAACAGATAAGGGTGGAACATGAAGCCCTCATCCCTCTTCTTTTGGAGCAAGAATTCCTTGTGTCAGGCTCTTCAGGGAACAATCTTTGCACAGGCAGCAGCCTGACAAGTTGGAGGACACATTCTCTCCTAGGCAGATTTATCTGGTGGCTGTCCAGGCCCTTCCAGAGCTTTCCAGCTCCCAGGAGCTGCTGGCACCGGCAGCTCCCCACAGTATTTTTAATCCACTGAGTTATTTTTATGTATTTCCATAGAGGACACCCCCAATGATCACCAAAGGAAATTTTGAAAGAAGATGCAAGCTCTATTTTCAGAGACACATCAAATCCCAATCACTCTCCATTTCGGAGGCATTTACTTCAAACAAGAGCAGAGACACAAAAATAACTTTTCATGAATGAAAGGGAAAGGAATCTGAATGGCAGCTCAACAGAGGGAGCGAGCAGGAGCAATCCAAGGACTTTTACACAGGCAGATAGTGGTAAGACAAAGGGGAAAGGTTTTAAACTAAAAAGAGACACTTCTATATTAGGAAGAAATTCTTCCCTGTGAGGGTGGGGAGGCCCTGGCACAGGGTGCCCAGAGAAGCTGTGGCTGCCCCTGGATCCCTGGAAGTGTCCAAGGCCAGGCTGGATGGGGCTTGGAGCAGTCTGGGACAGTGGGAGGTGTTCCTGTGTCCAAGGCAGGGGGACTGGAAGCAGATGGTCTTTAAGGTCCCTTCCCACCCAAACTATTCCATGATTCTATGATTTCTGGAATGTATTTGTTCATGTCAGATCATGCCATTTGATTTCTGTATTCTGAAGTCCACTGTTTTTTTTCTTTTAAAGCATCCCCACCACTGCATTTAGACAACAATTCTTCTTCAAACTCCTTATTCCAGGCTACTCAGGGGTGAAAACAGGGAGAGAGCAGAGGCTGGGGACTTGGAGTAGCCTCACTGATGAGCAGCAGGGAAGACAAACATCCAAAAACACTGTGATCTGAAAGCACATGCCTGAAAATGCCACAGGGGCTGCTCCATCACAGGCTAACAGCTGGTAGCACATGCACAGCTTCAGTAAAATAACATATTTGTTTTAAAGCTGGTACTGAAGCTCACAAACTCCTACACTCAGCAACACAAACCTTCCAGATTTCAGTGCAAACACCAACTGGGTCCATCAGTTTAGGCAGCTTTCCTGGTCACAAAAAAAAACAGAGCAGCTCCTTGGAATTTTCATCCCAAACCCAGTACCATCAAGACCTTCCATTTTTTATTATACATAAATTTAGTTTTTATTTGGGCAGAACATTAGGCATGGAGTTAAACCACACCAGTTATCCACTATCTGTCTCACCAGGAAGCGGGAAACAGGAATGATGCCAGCAGAGCTGGGAGAAACTGCAGCCAGGCTGGGCTCAGGGGTCACTATCTCCACCCAGCACTGGCCCTAAAAAGAAAATCCAACCCCCTGGGGTGGGACACAACTTCCAGCCAAGGCTGGCTCACACCTCCCTGCGGCACCAGCTGGAAAGGCTCCGCACGGAGCAGCTGGTGCTCTCCATCTGCCAGCAGCTCGGCTGTACCTTCCCCAAGTCACCAGGGAGAAATTCAAAAAGGCAGACTATTAAGGTAATTAACTTACCCCAAATGATTGTTAATTATGGATCCCTCATTATATGTATCCCAGCCACAGGTTATGAATCCAAGGAAGAAGAGTGTGAGCTCTCAATTAAGTACTTCTTTCCTGGGCTGCAAAGGATTCCCTATGCAGTAACACCTGTTGGAGAACTCAATCCATCACATTTCTCCCCTAGAAACCCTTTTCTGTAGGAAAGGGGAATGGCACACAAACAAGAGGAGGAAATTATTCCAAGGACATGAAGAACTGAGGGTTTTTTTCCTGACACTTACAGGAAGTTATCCAACAGGAACATGCAGGGCAGTGACAGCTCTTCCATGTCTGAGAACTAGAAAAATCCAAGGGAGGGAGGAGGAAGCTCTCCTGGATCAACGCCATCACCATCTGCCACCAAGATTTCTCCTGAAACACTGATTTTTTTTTTTCCCAGCAGATGAAAGCCATCCAGAGATCTCTCCCTTTTAAGCCTCTGAAGCAATTTTTCCAAGAGAGCTGCTGCAGATCTTGAGGAGCAGCAGGAGAACTGCCGGCACCCAGGAGCCCTCTGGGCATCCCTGAGGCTGATTTTGCTCAGTCAGAAGGTTCTGCTGGAATAACCAGACACCAGCATCAAGGGTCAGGGCAGGAAATGCAAACTCTGCCTCTCATCACCTCCTCCCTGCTGCTACTTGGAGCTCTGTGAGGGAAGAGCCTCACAGGTCCCCTTTCCAAGCGCTCACCAGCCATAGAACAAGAGGAAGGATGGCAAATCCCAAGGCTGGCATGGGAAGCACATCACTGTATGGACCACTGGGTTCTCCTCCTGCCCAGCACCTCCTGGGAAGTGTTATAGTTGTCCCTTGGGTGTCTGGGCATTTCCAAGAAAGACAGGAAATCTCTGCTCTCAGCTCAAATCTCCCCCAAATCTGTATCCTTAAAGAAAATCTGTTGCTTCTTTAGAGGATGAGAGCCATGAACCCCATTCTCAGTGAGCTGGGCAGAGAAGCTGTGGCTGCTCCATTCCTGAATTGTCCAAGGCCAGGTTGGAGTGTCCCTGCCCATGGCAGGGGATGGAACGAGATGGTCTTGAAGATCCCTCCCAACCCAAGCCACTGGCCTGACAAACTTCTGCTTTCCTTGAGCAATTTTAAAAGCATCTCTCTCTGTATATTTTCATATAAACAGCTCTTTGTCTTAAAAACAAACCTTCTTCTCAAGGGCAGATCTATGGATATGCAGCAACAAACAAAAGACTGGTCTGCAACAAAGTTAAGGGCTCACAGCTCTGACTAAATAATCCCAGAAAAGCTCCAGAATACTTTGTGTGCCCACAGCAAGAGCTGCCACCCTCCCTTCAAATCCCTTTTGCAGTCAGACTCTAAGATCTTCAGGGCAATAAAAAGAAATTGCCTTTATCTGATATGTAAATTACTTCATAAAATTGGACACTGCGTAAATAAAAAAAAGCCCTCAACAGACTTATTCTGGAAGCTGCAGAACTGTCAAGATGAAAGAGGTGATATAATTAAAGATCTCCATGGTGGATTTTCAGCACAAAACAAGCAACTCGAATAGTGTTTCAGAGTGATCCTTAACTTCTGAGCCAATTATAACAGGAGCTAAAAAGATTAGTCTGATGATTTAGTTCAGTATGTGATAGCACCTCTAGGCTTACTCTGAAATATTCAATATTATATTTTAATAGTGTTACACCATGCTGGAAGTTTCACAGCTGGGAAAAAAATACAATCCATTAGCATTTAATACGAAGTGACACAAAGTCTACATCTCCTCCCATCCCTAAAAGCAGGCTCTGATAGGAATTCATATTTCATACACCATTCCAAAACAGAAAAAGATACTTAAACATCAAAGCTTAAATTTTGTACTACCAAAAAGGTGACAAAACTGCATTTTATTTTTACTTTTTCTTGGATACTTTGTAAATTGAAAATTTAAAGTCATTTTTCCATTACATTTTTGCATGATCCTAATAAAATATACTAAAACTTTTATAAAAGGTATTGGTTGAAAGAACATTTTTTTCCTCATGGAACGAACAAACAAGCTACAGAATGGAGATGTACATTTTGCCAACCAGGGAAATAACCTAAACTCACCTCTGTTGAATATCTCAAGATTTCAGGATGAGCAGGGAGAGAGTGGAGGAAGTGGAAAAGGGGAAAAACTGATAAACTGAAACACTGATCTCTTTCTCTTATAAAAAAGATTCATTAAAAAAACATTCCCCTGCCCATTATGACCATCATCAGGTTTCTGCCTGGCACTTCACCCTGCCCACAGCCACAGTTCCCTTATCAATCATGACAGGAATATCCTCTTTACTCATCTGGGGTCTTCCCAGTCCAATTTTAAAGTATGGATTTTAATAATGGCACTGATGATTGAGTACCAGAAGGGAATTTTCCTGTATTGTTCCTGAAACTGATGAAGCTTTTGTGTATGACACGTCTGTCTGCACTGATAACCCTGTCAGACTCCCCTTCCCAAATTAACACTCCAAAGCTTCAACAAATCTCCACTTTGTGTTTTCAGGGACACTTCTCAGCCCCTTCTGAGAGCAAGAATGTCCTTGACTTCTCCCTCTTCTGCCAGGGGCACATGGAAATTCCCAGCATTTGCAGTAAAGCCCCTCGAGTACACCAGGAAACACTTCACAGAATCACTCAAGCTGGAAAAGACCTCCAAGATCAATTCCAACTGTGTTAACACAGCACTGTCATCTTCGCCCCTAATCCACGTCGGCAAGCACCACTTCCACACGACTTTCAAACAGGGGATTTAAATTTCCAGGGAATTTAAAAGCCCAAGGTCACAGCTGGCAAACTGGGTGCATTGTTTAATTCAGATCTCTCCCTGCTCTCTGCAGTGAACAGCCCTGGCTGTACATTAAAGGCTCAGAGGAATGAGGAGGAAGGAGGATCACGAGCCTCCTGAAATCCTTTCATTGCTGGGGAAGCGGGGCTCGTCTGCCAGGGCATCTGCCAGCACAGCCAGGCAAGACAAGCCTCAAGGTCACCCAGCTCGTTTGCCACACGCCAGCAGCAGACAAGTGGGAGCTAAAGTAGGACGTTTTTGATCCCACACCCATTAAGTGCTTCCCTTTCATTTTGGCTTGAGTCTTCTTCCCTATGGTGGGATGGAGTGTTTGAACCCCAAAACACAACTGATTGTGACATCAGGCATTGTCCCTGCTAAGGGACACACCTGCTCCAGCACACTGCTCTTACACTTACCACGAGAGTAATTTAGGGAAGTCAGACTGCATTGTAATCCTGAATCACACCACCCTGACTTTCCAGACTCGATCCAAACCCTTTTTTGGAAGCTGCCAGAAGACCTGTTTTCCTTAAAGTATCCCATGCCACTCTCAGCATCCACCTTTAATCCACATTTTCCAGAGAAGACACAGAAACTGCCCTGAGCAAGGCAGAGGAGAATCATCACCTAATGCAGAGCCCCGAGTCCTCCCTCATTTTCATACCAGAGCTCCTTCATGTCCCTGCAGCCTTTTGACATGTCTCTAATCAACAGCCTCACAGACTTCCATTCCTATTTTTCACACTAAGGGCAGAAGAAAAGCTGCTTTTTCCACCAGCAACCAAGAAAAAAAAGAGCAGGAACACTCTTAAAACTTCCCATAAATATGGTGTCTCGGCACTGCCAGTCACAGCCAAGATGCAGCAGAATCCTGATCCCTGTTTTCAGCCCAGATTCCTTGCTCACATCTCTTTAACAGCTGTTCAGGTATCAAGGAATTACACCAAGGCTGTTTAATTTTCAGGGTATTGCAATTTCCTTCCAGGAGGAAGGACTCCAGCAGAAGTAAAGGAATAATCTCTCAATTATTCCTCAAATATGGCTGAAGTCAGGGACAGCCACGGCACCTGCACAGCAGCTCCTGCTGCTCCCAAAATGAAGGCTGCCATCCATTTTGCTGTTTCCAGTAGGACATTTACAAACGTGGTTTCAGGGATTTTTTTCCCCTTAGAAAGCCTGGTTTGATCTGTGTCCAGCTCCTGCCAAACCTGCTGGGTTCTTCCCTCTCAACATTTAAACTATTCCCTTTGCTCTACATTACTTTGTTTTCACAGTTACCAGTCCAGCCCCACAACCCCAGACCCTGGTCCCTCCCATCTGTCCTTCTGTGCCTTTTTCCTCACCCTCTATCATCAGGTGCCTTCCCTTCCTCCCCATCCAAGGTCCCCAATTTGGGAACCTCAGCATCTGTCACAGCCCCATTCCATGTCCTGCCCTCCGAGGCAGGTGTCACCTCACCCTAAACCTCCTCGAGCTCTTGGAGTTCAGCCTGTCCCATCCTTCAGCCCAACCTGCTGAGCCCATGTCACTGTCCCACCGCATTGTCCCCAGATTAGCTGTGCTGTGCCCACACCATCACCCCACAGTGCTGTTCCCAATCTGGCCACACTGGACAATTATCACCCCACCGTGTCCCTCCGTGCTGTCCCCACACCGGCGATGCTGGACAAGTCCCCATGGTGTTTCAGACTGGCCATGCTGTGCCCATGACATCACCCCACTGTGTTGACCTCGGACTGCCCACGCTGTACAGATCCTCACCCCGCCCTGCCCGTGCCGTGCCCCTCTCACGCCCCCCCGCGCTGTCCCGGTGTCCCCGTCCCTTCCCGCTGCTCC
>VWZU01014865.1:63587-91900 GCA_013397095.1 Sterrhoptilus dennistouni | reverse complement strand
ACATTATTAAAAAAAAAAAAAAAATTAAAAAATAAAGCCCTAAACCCCAGGAAAGGCGGGAGCTCCGGAGCATCGCTTCCCACTTTTCCCACCGGGGAAACCGGCGCCTGCTTTGCCCCAAGAGGAAAGTCCTGAAGGTGTTTTTCGCTTTTCCCCTGACCTGGCGCACGTGGGTTTTGGGGGGCAATAAAAAACCTGCCCATAACTGTTGATTTAACTCACCCCAGCCGTGTTTGCGGGTGGCAGGCACCTCCTCTCGCTCCCTCTCTCTGGCCAGCAGCTTGCCTTAAAATTCGATGTCTGTATGGAATATTGGTAGTCTTTTTAATGAGAAAATAAAGTGATAGTGGGAAGCTGGCCTCGTGGTGTTTGGGGTCTGCAGCACTCCCAAAATTTTGTTAAGTGTAGAGGGAAAGGGAAGAGTCACCTTGTGCCTGTCCTTTACCGAGTGGATGTTCCACTCTAGATAAAATAATTTAAAATTAATTGGCTGCTGCTTCTGCTTCTTCAAGTATATGCAACCTGTATTGGTTATTGAGTGGCTTGGGCACAAGGAAATTATTTATTTGGGCTTAATTAACCTCTCTGCGAAAATAATCTGGAGTCAGAAGGTTTTAGGTTCAGAGAGAAACTGGTTTTATGAGTTTGGTTTTGCACAGTTAAGTGATGAGACCTGAGGAGAAGTTGGCAGTTGGCTGCACACAGGGCTGCAGTGGTTCTGTGGGGAACTGGACCAGTGCACTTCATCAGTGGAGTTTTGGGGTCAAGTGGCACTTTTTGCAGAGTTTAGCTTAGAGGAAGAGAAACTGCTGCATAATTTTTTAAATTAAGCGGGTGTTGGTGATTTCAGGGCAGAAGTCTGGTGTGATGTTAAATGAAGCCTCAAAGCAGCAGGTACTGCCCAGTCCCTGGGCTGGGGATTTGCTGCTGGGACACCCACACGTGCCTTGTTCACAGGTGACAGAGTTGGTGCTCGATAACTGCCGGTCCAGCAACGGGGAAATCGAAGGGCTCAATGACTCATTTAAAGAGCTTCAGTTTCTCAGCATGGCCAACGTTGAGCTGACGTCACTGGCCAAACTCCCCACGTTGAGTAAACTCCGGAAGGTGAGTGTCTCCTGGCTGCCAGTGCTTTGGGATGGCAGAGTCAGGGGTGATGAGCTGTGGTCTCACCTTTCAGAGCTCGTGCTTGGACTTCTGTGGAGCTGCAGGTGCTTCATGGGCCTCTGAAATGTATTTTTAAGAACTGAATTTTTTTTTTTTTTTTGGGGTGTCTCTGGTTAATTATGGCAAGTTGGGCTTGGTCAGCGACTCTTGGGGCAGTAACTGCTTGGCTGTGGATGTTGTGAAGGTCCAGCTGTGCCTTGCTGAGCAGGGTGGCTTGATATGAGGCCCTTGGGTCACTCATGGTTGTCAATGAACTCCAGTCCTGGTAACTTAAAACTGAGTTTTAACCCCCAACCATGAGATTTTAAGGAGCAGTTTATAATTCTCAACTTAAAGGAACATTTTGACAGCCAAAGCTTATTACCTTGGGGGAGTCTTGATTACATTCTTAAAGGGAGAAAAATTAACAATGATGCAGCTGAATCTAAGGCTGAAAAATCTAATTGTTAATTCCTTTTTTTTTTTCTGTACAATAGCTGGAGTTGAGCGACAATGTAATTTCTGGAGGCCTGGAGGTCCTTGCAGAGAGATGTCCTAATCTCACATATCTAAATCTAAGTGGCAACAAAATCAAAGATCTTGGCACTGTGGAAGCTCTTGTGAGTATGAAGTGGGAGGGGCTCTGGGGAGCTGTAATAAATACTATTTTTTTATCAAGAACCCTTAATATTTTTGCAATGGATTGGTACAAATATTCATCAGTCTCATGGTTGGTCCAGTTTGATAGACTCAGTACCTTGGTTATAGGACAGCATGTGTAACTCCACTGCTGGAAAATGTGTCAGGAATGGGATGTCCCAAATCAGAGATGGTTGGGCTTGTTTTGTCTTTGAAGAAAAAGTGGCCAAGGTGTGTCCTGCTGATTCTCCTGTGCTCGTTCCTTAAGGTGTGTTTGTCTGATGAGTTTTCATTAAACTGTGAAGTGACTCAGACACAGCCAGGAGTGGGACAGTGAAGCAGAGGAGGGTGATCCATTCGCACATTTTTCTGGATGATTTGGGTTTCTGTCCAAAACTGGGCTCTGTGCACATCACCCAGCCCCCAAGGTGTGGGGGAGTCTGGGGGTTTGGGAGTTACTACAAACAAGTGCCTTCGTTGGGGATCTGGCCACTGCCAGCAACTTGGAGGGAGAAAAATTCTGACTAGAAATGAGGGATGAAGACAAAGTAAATTCCGTTATAATTGGGCTGTGACCCTGCTGTATCTGGGAGCACCACAGGGAAAAAAAAACAAACTTGTCATTTATTTTCAGCAAAATCTGAAGAATTTGAAGAGCCTTGACCTGTTCAACTGTGAGATTACAAACCTTGAGGACTACAGGGACAGCATCTTTGAGCTGCTCCAGCAGATCACATACCTGGATGGGTTTGATCAGGAGGACAACGAGGCACCAGACTCAGAAGATGATGATGATGGTAACTTCCTGAAATAAACTGGGGCTAGGAATGGGATGCTGGAATAAAGGTCTCCATGTAGCGCGGGTTCTTCCTGAGCACACAAGTGCAATTCTGCTTGTGCTCCTGAAGAGCAGAGTCCTGGGCACGTTTGGTATTAATGCACTGATACAGAGCAAAAACTCCCTTCAGAGGGTCCCAGTCCTGCAGAAGCTGCTTGGGCTTAAGGGAATTGGACTAAAGATACTTTTGCAAAGATACAAATATTCTCCAAGTTGTTGCCAGCAGTAAAGCCCTGTGTGCCACTCAGTGATACAGAGCAACGGGACTATTGTGCACTATTTTAAATAAAAAAATGCAGTTTTACGGGGATTGGTAATGGTTTCTTTCAGCCCCCTGCTTCAGTATAACACAAATTTTAGTTTCAAAAGTATACCTAGTTCCTTTTGGTCTCAACTTGGTTGCAGTCCTTAAGGGGGCTCTTACAGCTCTCAGCCCCTTCTGCTGGCAGGGGTTTGCATTTGTAGTTTCTTCAGACATTGAGAGTTTTTCCTGAAGCTTGTGATGGAAAAACACTGGGAGTCTTTCGTACAGAAAAAAATGACAAAATTTAACTTGGTTACAGTTATGGTCATTTCCCATGTGTTGCCTGGATTTACAAAGAAAATAAAAATCCCCAAAAGATTCAGGAAAAAAAACTATTAGAGCCAGGCCATCCTGCTATACACAGAGAGGAGTGAATGGAACTGAACTTGTGGTCTATATGTGTGTCCTTCACTGCAGAAGGGGATGAAGATGATGATGATGATGAGAATGAAGCTGGGCCTCCAGGAGAATATGAAGAAGAAGATGATGAAGATGATGGAGCTTCAGATTTGGGGGAAGGTGAAGAGGAGGAGGAAGTTGGTCTTTCATACCTGATGAAAGAAGAAATTCAGGTAAAGTTTGTAAATTCTGCCAAATGCAGGAAGCAAAGAGAAGCTCCTGTGGGGTTCTGTGGTTAGGGAAAACAGTTCTGGTACAGTTCCCAGAGTACTGAAAACAGCCACCTTTCAGAAGGTGATGAGTAGAGTTCTTGTAGCTATAAACTGGTCACACAAATTACAGGACAGCAGTAAAGCCCTGGGTCCTGGTCAGGTCCTCCCCTCTGACAGCTGCAGGGTCTCAATGGGAGAACGTGCCTGGTGTGGGGTTTGTGTGCGAGGCTGTGCCAGCAGAGCCACCCCTGTTTGGGATTGAAGGCCCCTGTGGCCAGCCAGTTCTGGTTCTTTGATAAGAGTTTGCTTCAGTCAGGGAGTTAATGTGGAGTGGGTTTAAATCCAAGGGCCAGTTTCAGAGGCCTGTTTCCCCATTTTGACTTGTCACACTCGCCGCCTGTGTACAAAATTGCACCAAGCAGAGGGATATAAAAACAAGACTCTGGAGCTGATTGTTAATTCGTTTACATTCCTCATTTATCAGCTTTAGAACAAGACAAAAAAACAACACAACAACTTACTCATTTTCACAGTAACTTGGGAAGAAGATACTGTTACGCAGCTTTTCTTTCAGGCTGTTACTGTCTGTAGGTTCAAAGGCAGTCTAGAGCTGCTGGCATCTCTCTCACAGTTAATTCATCAATAACATTGAGTTACTTAAGTAGTGAACAGAGGGGAAAAGCACAGAAATGAGCCTCTGGGGCTGACTGATGCCCTGGTGGGGAAAGTGCAGGAAATTCCTGGATTTCTGCTTAGGATCATTGTGGAAGGAAGACTTCAATAAACAGCAATTGTAAAAATGTCTCCCAATTTTTGTACAGGATGAAGAGGATGATGATGACTACGTTGAAGGAGGTGATGAGGAGGAGGAAGGTAAGTGCTCAAGTATTCAAGTTGTGACTGAAACAATAAATTCTCTATAATTCTTTGTCTTTGTGGGTTTGGGACATGCACGTTAACACAAAAACAAAAGTAAAGTGAGGAAGAAACAAGAGTTTTCTGAAAGGAAAGACACTATCTCCTGCGTGGTTGGAAATTGTTGTTCTCCAATGTGGAGAGGAGTGGGGCATCTTATTATTTACATACATTGAAAATATCCCTCAAGTGCGCCAGAGTCTCCACTGGCAAAACCTGGCAGCCAGGAGCAGCTGGAGCTTTCCCTTTTATCCAGCAGAAAGTGGCTTCTCCATAATCAATTCTGCTACAGGGACAAAGCTCTGTTTGCAAGAAATTGCTTACTGGAGTATTTTTTTTTTAAAGCTTTTCTGTAAAAAACTCCACGTCTCTGTAAAGACAAATCCCAGAATTTCTCCCACTGAGCTCCCATCTCCTCCACATTCCGGGCTCAGCGGAGCAGGTTTGGGAGCTGGATTTTCCACTTGCACGAAAGTGTTATTTCTGAAGGAGCAGTGTGAATTCTTCACTTGGTACAAATGCAGCCCTGGAGTCAGGATGGGCCACTGGCCAGGGGAATGAGTGCTGGGGAATTCCTGGGCTGGATGGGGCAGCATTGCACTGCGGGCTCCCACCACCAGAGCGCACAGCACACCACCCCAACCCGGCTACAGAAGGACTCAGGGATGCTGTGCAGGATCCTGGTCACACAGGGATGTTCTCTCAGGAACGTGCCTGCACCACACACACTCCCCATTCCCATCCCCTGGCTGTTTGTAAGTGCTGTTTGGGCAGAGCATAATGGGCTGTGTTTGTGTTTATCCCTCTCTCCTTAGCAGAGGGTGTCCGAGGGGAGAAGAGGAAACGAGAGCCCGAGGATGAAGGCGAGGAAGAGGAGGATTAATTTGCAGGACCAGACTCTCCAGTTACGGAAGACGCAATAGTGATTATGCAGCTCTGTATGTCCATGTACCATAGATGTCCTGACAGAAATCCTATGTTAACTTTTTATAGCAGAAGTGTGGTTTTACTATTCCTGCCCCCTTTTATCATTCCAGATAAGCTCTGATAGCCCATAGGGAACCTTCTGTAGAGAACAATTTTCAGCCCTATAATCACTGAAGCCATTGGCAAATTCCCCCCACCAGACTTTTCTTTGGAGCTCTTTTAATTTCGTACAATCTTGTGTGTTGGTCACTGTTAGCCCTGAATCCAACCCCATGCCCCATGGGTTTAATATTGGGAGTTTTCATTCAGGATTTTAAAGTTTTTATGCTTAAAAAGCTGAATTGAAAAATGCTCTACAGCAAATTCCCCATTCTCTTACATCAGTTGACTCTAGGCCAAGTTTTCCATGGATTCAACTGGAAACCCCCAACTAGATGACACCCATGTTTCAGTTTTTTAAAAGGTGATTTCTGTGATTTTTTTTTTTTTTGAATACTCCTTTCTATTTTGGGTGTTCCAGGGTAAAGCCTCAGTGGGTTTCAGAAGATGTTTTTGTTTTCCTGCTTGCTCCAATGTTCAGTGTTTGGAGTATTCACTAGATTACTTCAAGGGTGTATTTTGGCCAACTGAAAGAGTTGTGATCCTTAAAGGGTTGCAATCCTTAAATTTTCTCCCAAGTCCATTGTCACTGCAGGTATTAACAAAGCAATTAATGTGTAGTTTTAAACCTTTTTCGCTAGAAATCTTTGTTAAACCTTCACTCACTTTGCTCTTGCATTGTCATTCTGGGAATTCTGCACCACTCATGGCTATAAAATGTATAAAATAGATGAAATATGCATTTCTGATGCAGAAGTGAACGGGTAACTCCTCCAAGCGTGTTATTTTCCACCCCCCAGCTTTTCTAGAACTGTTGAAGGGAAGGATGAATCCAAGTTGGCCCTTCTCTGCACGTCACCTCTTAGGCTGTTTAAATCTGGCTCTAGGCAAAACGCTCAGTTTGTGTATAACAGTTGGGAATATTTGGGGGTTTACATTGAGTGGCTGCAGAGATGCGTCAGGAACAAGCATGGGGGATGTGCAGAGAAGCTTTTTTTTTTTTTTTCTAGCAGCCTTTATAAATCCTAAAAATCTGTCCCAATGTATCATCTTTCCTGTTGGAAAAAAAAAAAAAGATTTGACTTCCGGCATTCCTCCTTCAGGCGTGATCTGGGTTTCACACAGTGTAGTTGTGGTATCACACTGACTGACATTGTCTCACATAGGTCCTGAACCAAATATCACACACAGCTTTATTCCAGAGACTTATTTTTATATCTGTCCTGGCTGTCAATAGCTGCCAGAAACTGGGGAGAGCCTGTGGGTGGGAGGAGGGAGATTCCTGGGCCTGAGCGAGTCAGTCCCTCATCACCTGGTTCCCTGTGGAATGTTCCTTAGGAATTTCACACGCTAGTTCAGTGTGACCTCCAGCTCTTTGGTGGAGTTTAGATCGTGCAGGGTTGAAGTTCTTCAAAGCCCCACTCTCTTGTGTGTGGTTTTTTCCCCCCAACTAGAGCCTTAACTCTGGGTTCCTCCTGTAGCTGTGTAGTGGGGCCAAACCTTCCTGGCCTCAAAGTGGAGTCTGGCAGGTGGTGGTACACTCGGGAACAACTGACTCCTTGGGCTTTGTGTTTTAAAGGAATATCTCTAAAGACACTAGAAAAAGCCGTGGTGAAACTTCCTTTTTGCAGCCACAACCAAGTCCTGTGTTTGTGGTGAGTCCTGGGTGAGTCAGTGCACGGTTGTCATGTCCTGAAGGCTCTGGGTGAGGCACTCACTCCGTGCTCAGCTTTGAGAGAAAAAGTGTTTTCCCCATCCTTTTGCTTATTGTCTTTAGATTGAAACTTGTTATTTATAAGTGTGTACGTTAGAGCACCTCCATGTCAGGGTTTTACTTAACCGTCTGTTACTGATACAGATAAAATTAGTTTTAAATGGAAAAAAAAAAAGTCTATTTTGATGGATTAAAATAACGTGGGTAGTGGGCTTGTTTGGATTAAGCGAGTCCAGTTCCTGAGACCAGACAGACTGAGCTCCGAGGGGTGACAGCCCTTCCCCAGGCCAGACTTGCCACTTCCCAAACACCCGCAGTGCCGTGCGTGTGGAACCTGAGCCCCTCACGAACCCAAAAATCTGTTTGTCCCAGTGTCACCATCCCCGGTCCCGTGTCCTCCGCTCGGCATGCAGCAGCAGCAGCGTTTTTTAACGAGGAATTCAGAGCCTCCAGATAACTTTTGAAACTTTTTTGCTTGGTGGGTGGTCTTTTCATGCAAATACGTCAGGGTGGGTTTTATATTTTGTAGAGGTTTTGTCCTATTTTAATGCTCTTTGTATGGCAGTCTGTATATAGTGTGGTTTGGTTCCTTCTCCAACTCTTTCCTGAAACTTTGGAGTAACTGATTTTGTGCAACTGTGTTTTGAATAAAGCCATGACAGTGTTAAATTAAAAACAACAGCCCTGCAGCACTCTTCTGGTAACTTTTAGTTGTAACAAAACATGTTTCCTCCCCATGTGTGCTGTAAATTTTAAATTAAAAAGTTTTCAAACCGAATTATTTCAAATAAATTGAGACTATTGTATTGGATTACTTCTCGGGTTATGTTCACCTGTGGAGAATAGGATGTTTCTCAAGGAATGGAGTAAGGGAATTTTCTTTCCAGTCGTGTTTAAATGGGGTCGAAATCTGAAGAATGGTGTGTGTTTCTGGCAATGGAACTTGGACTTGTGGTACTTCAGTCCTTGGTAACATTGGAACAGTCGTGGAATGATGTTCAGGAAAACCTGAATGGTTCCCTGAGTGTTTCCAGGTGAGTTTAACACAAATGTCATAGACATCCGAGTCTGAGTGAGTCTTTATCACAGATCTTGCTTTGTACCCAGCAGCCTGAGCCAAGTCTGGTGCCGAAATACTCCTCACACAAGAACAATGTTTAAAAAAAAACCCTGCTGCTCCTCCCCAGCTAGAGAGAGCATTGTTTTATCTTGGGCTTAGTCCAGCATTCCTGGCAAAAATCCCTTGGATGCACTTGAGAAAGCCCTTGGCAAACAGGCTTTTCTGCTGCTGGATGAGCAATTCGGCAAGAAATGGGTGGTGATTTTTCTGGGATAGTTATTTCATTTTAAAGGGTGGGGAAGAATTGCTGTTCCGGCTGAAGCCTCACGCTGCTGCCTGTGTCTTCTTGCACCCATTTTCCTACTGGATCTGGGGTCAAACTGTTTCAGGATGACTGAACAGCTTAATTCTTTTTTTTTTTTTGGGGACTGCAGGTGGGTGAGGCAAAACCAGGCTGTCCCACACTACTTTGACGGCAAAACACAGAGGAGAAAGCCCAAGTGCTGTTGTGGGGCACATTTTTAAATCCAGGAAAAACCTGCTGTGGCTGAGGAGTTCCTCAGCCTGTCATGAGGTGGAACCGGCCCTGCCTGCCCCAACCTCTGCTTTACACAGCTCAATCTGCTGCCACAACGCCAAGCACCTGTCACTCCCGGCGTTTTGAGATGGAATTGGGCAGGGACCAAAGGATGCGGCCACTACCCGTGCTCCAGCAACGCCCAAAGCTGCCGTCTGCCTCACTGGACAGCTCCCCCGCCCTCCATTTTGTTGCAGTGAGGGGAAGTCGTGCCGGCGGGGCGGCTTCCTCCGTCCTGCTCCTTCCTCCTCTCCTCCTTCTCCCGGGGCTTTTGTTTAGTGGCGTCCTTTCTTGCTCCCTCCCGAGCCTTTATCTCCCCCTCTCAGTGGGGTTGTTTCCCCTCCTTTTCCTTCCTTAGGGGTTGGGATGTCTTTTCCCCTCAGCACAGGCACCCACCCGCCTGAGGGGACACAGCCGAGCGCGGGAAACCGCGACCCACAGGGTTCCCCAGCTGCGGGCAGCAGGGGCCGGGCCGCGACCCCGCCGCTGATTGGCTGAGATTTGCCGCAGTTCCGCCCCCCCGCCTTCCCGCCACCCGCGCGCGCGCGCGGCGGGACCGCCCACCGGCCCCTCAGGCCTCTCATGGCGGCCGTGAGGGGGAAACTGCCTCCAAATCTCCCATTTACCAGCCCTAAACAGCTTCTATTTCACCCCTCCCCAGCCTTCAGGAGAGGCTTTTCCCCCTCAGGTTGTGTGAACTTCGTTCCCGTGGCGGAAAACAACGTGGTTCAGAGTCCAAGCGGAGAAAAAATCCGAAAATGCAAACCGTGATCCTGAAGGGTGGCTATAAACGTCGTGTGAGGAAGGGTAAAATTCAGCCAGCCTTTGGTGCAAGTGCTCCAGGTGAAAATTAAGAAATTCCTCGTAAAATTCTTTAGGTTGCCTAGTTAAGCCTAGTAGCAAGGGAACTCCAAAGTGTGTTTTCAGGCAGCTGTGTAATTCCTAATATCCCCCAAATTGCTCCTGCTTTCCCCAGGGCTATGTGGCAAATCTCTCCTTTTCTGAACTACATCCTTACAATCCCATTGCCCATTTCTGGGTTAATTTAACCCAGCCACAATACTGAAGGGATTTGGGGTTATTTTTGTGCCTGGGTCAGGGGAATGAAGGTCTGGGGCTCCCACAGGTCAGACTTTCGAAAAAAGGAGGGTTTTTTTGGTATGAAATGTGACCAAGAACTACTAGAACTTATCTTTTGCCATTCCCACACATTCCATAATGACCAGTTAATCTTTTTTGCCCCTTATTCTCCCTCAAATGAAGTTAATTTTTAAAACCTCATACTGCCGGGGACATAAACCCCAAGGGTCTCTCAATGCCTAGACTGCAGGCAGCTCACTTTTAACTTTCCTCATCTCTATTTTTACGTGAGAATGGGGAAGCCGACATTCTCGTGGAATCCCATGGATTCAGAAATTTGGCCTTGGAGAAAACGGTAAAATCCTTTGAGCTGCATAATGGAGCAATGAGAAATCTCAGAATGAAAACTGCCCCATTTCCCAGCAAACAAGAGCTGTTGTTGATTTTGGCAACAGAGCTGCTGTATGCTAAAAATACACCACTTTCACTGGTCATACCCACATTGCAAAGGTCTGAACCGAAGAACAAGATCTGAATTTTATAAGCTAAAAATGACGCTTGAATTATTTTTATCCGTTTCTTGGTCGTGCCAGGGGTTGCACTGTCACGTTAGATGTGCAACACTCGTGTTCTCCGTTTGCTCATCGATCGACTGGCACAAATGGAGAATCAGGAATGCAGCTCCCCCGGGGTACCAAATCGCATGGGGTGGGACAGAAGGAGTCAGGGACAGCAGCTGCTTGAAGCAGGACATGGAAAATGTCCCTCTGCAGAGCCTGGGGCAGGGAAATTCCTGTTGCTGCTGCTGTTGGGAGGTTTCTCACTGGAGTCAGAGTTTGGTCTCCTGGGGAACACTCTTCTGGTTTTAAATTTGAAAGTTTATAGTATGGTTCGTAGTATGCGCAGTTTCAGCTTTGAGTGTGTCCCATTAAAAAAAAATAATAAAAATGAGCCCCCAAAAATAGCCAAGGAAAGTCTTTCCTACTGTTTCTAATTGAATTGGCACAAATGAGGGAGAATCCAAAAATAAGTGTTTGGCCACAACAGCAAACCAGCAGAAAAAACCACAGGACACATTAAAGCTGGGAACTCCTGGCACTGAGAAGAGGGTTCTGTTCTAGGAAAAAAAAAATGACCCCAGAGTGTGGGTTCATACTGGAAAAGGACCTGGTCTCCTTTGCAAATGAAACATGTTCACACAGGGTGTTTGAGGGGCATTTCCTTCTAGACTAAAGTGAAATAAAACAATCAAGTGATGACAGGAGCAGCCAGCCAGAGCTCCTCAGCATTGCTTTGGTGAAGTACTGATATCTTCTGGCCATTTGTGAGGGGCTTGCTCACATCTTTGTCCCTGGGAATGTTGAGGACATCCAGGAATCCTGTTTAATTAGGAATCTGAGGCTGGAAGGGAGCTCCTGGCTAATGGCATATTGAAACTAAGGTGTCCCTGCAGCAACTGCCTTTCTGAACTCATTTCAGAATCACATCTGTGTGTCTCAGCTTCATCACTGTGATGAGTCATAATTATTCTGCCTGAAAAGTGTGCCGTGGTGTTTCTTCTACACTCCATGTGTTTTGAGTGAGCTCCCATGTCACAGCAAACCCAAATTGGGAATAAATTGGGTAATTTGTGTTCCTGGAAAACCAGGGACATGTTCAGTCTGTTCTTTCATCAGTGTCACTGTTGGAGGATCCACACCAAAAACCGTGGGATCAGCTTTGGGAATTCAAGTCTTGCCCTGTTTTGTGCAAGTCATAAGTGTATTTAAGAATGGAATTGTGTGCTGACTTTTTAATGCCAAATACTGGCTGAGCTCGCACCTCCTGTACACACCCATACTCCTGCTACAGTTGTGCAGCTCCAAAAGCTTCTGGGGTTAAATTCTGTGTTTGGGATGTGCTTTGAAGCACTCACTTGTGGAGATGAGAATGTTTTCTCTGATCATCTACTGAGGGGTATTTCCATCTCCATCATGTAGTGCTGGGGAGGGGGAAGGTTGCTTGTTGGTGAAACCTCTTACATTAACATGCTACACAAATTAATTAGGTTTTTTCTTGAGAGAGCCCTTTATTTCCCTCAGTCACCCAGAGTTCCTCCTCGTTCACATCCCTGCACAGACCACATCATTCCTCTGTAAGCGACAGGAAGAATGGAAGGAAGAAGAATATTAACCTCTCTCTGCTCTGAGGTTCTGGATTGCTGGAGGCTTCAGTTGCTGCAGAATTTCTGCATGAATGTTAAGCATTCTCACTACAAAGAAAACTCCCAGATCAACACTGAAATGCAAAAACTATTCCCTAGGACAAAGTGAGGAATCCTGGAAAAGGCAGGAATAACCGAATGCCTGCAGAGACAAACGGGTTAAAATTTGGGAATTCTCAATGCAAGTTTTTGAAGCGCGTAAGTAAACTTTCCAAATCACTCTTCCCCAACACACCTGGATTTCTAACGGTGTGGAAAATGTGCTTCCATGGGAATCAAACAGGTCTGGAGCAAAGTTAAGGCTGCCTGGCCCTGGACCGGGAGAACGAGCACTAGAGGGCACAGCGCGACCAGCGACGGGCCAGGGCTTTGGCGAGGGGGAGGCAGAGCCCGTCTGTCTCTGAGCTGCCTCCCACCCGTGAGAGCCCAAGTGACTCCTTAAAATGAAATGGCACCTTTTAGAAGGTTTTGGACTCATTAGTTTCGGTAATTCAAGGAGGAAAATGCGGCAGAGAATCAGAGACTATCCCGAGTCGGCAGGGTCTCTTGGCCAGATGTGGATTCCACGTCTCTGGAAGTGTTTGAGATCAGGTTGGATGGGACCTGGAACAACCTGGCCTAGTGGAAGGTTTCCCTGCCTGTCTCAGGGGATGGGATTTACACGGTCGTGAACCTTCCTTCCCCACTCAAACCATTCTTTGATTCCACAGTGCTGTGACTCTAAATCCTTGCCCTGCACAGGACATCCCAGTGCAGGCAGCACCTGCTTCCGTCTGTGATGATGCTTGAAGAACTCGTGGTGAGCTGAAACGTACCTAGTTTGACACAAGAATACACACACACACAGAGTTTCCATAATTCTTCATCTCTGACATGATCCAGCTTGGGTGATGATGACCCAGATCATCCCCTCAAGTGTGACACCTTTAATGTAATGCCTCCCTCCCCAGTGCAGGGAGGATGGCCCTTCTCTGTTTCAACACAAAGACCGAACAAACAAGGAATTAATCAAATCAAATTAATGAAAAATGAAAATTATATTTTATTTTTAATGAATGAATCAAAACGAACAAGTTAAAATGGAGGAAGTGGAAACACCAGCTCAGCATTTCTGTCCACATTCCATGAATGGCCAGAAAAGGGGAAGGTGAACTTGTTGGCAGGAACTGTGAAAGAAACAGGAGGAAAACCCAATCCCTCTGTTGCAACACCCCGGAACTTAGTCAAAAGAAGCAAATGAGTTTAAAATAAGAAAACGCAGCACCAAAAGATAATGATGGAACATGCTGGGAAGGATGGCTCTGCACAAGTTGTGGTGCACTGGTGTTATCAAGAGCACGTACGTAAAAGAGTGAAAAGAATATTGTTAAGCACAGGAAGGAATCAAAGACAGAAAATGCAGGAAATCTGTGGTTGGAATTGACTGAACTTGGTGGGGTTATGCTGTTCTTTGCACTGGGTACCGTGGAAGTTTGGTGATGACAGACTTTCCTGATTCATTTCTGATCCCTCTTGCTGCCTGCCAAGAAAACATGGTTTCCCAATAGCTGTTCTTTCCTATGACTTGATTTCTAGAAACCTGGAAGGAAAAACCCCAGAAGGAGTAGCATTTCCATTTCCTTCTGGTTTCATTTCCCTACATCTCCAGCAACATAAATAACTTTATAAGTGATATAAAACATTTCCAGAAAGCATACATTGAAAGCATGAAGCCCTCAGGATCCCCTGCCCAAACAACCTCCTTACTTCCCTCTCTCTCTCTGTGTTTCAGTGAGCTCTCCAGCAGCCTCATTGTTTGGATAATTCAGGGTGCCAGATGGCTGTAAATATGTTCACAATCCTCCTTACCCTGCTCCCTCCTCCCTGGCACCCTCACTGCTCTTCCCAGTACTGAGCACCTGGTCTGTTCCCATTTGGAGTCTCCCCTCTGGAGCTAAATTGGCATCACTGGTTTGTATTTTCCCTTTAAATGAAGTGGGGAAATGTTAGGGAATGTTTTGTGCCAGGGAATACCGAACACTTCCTCCACTGTCACTTGCACCATCAGTTAATTGGAAAGGTGCCTCCTGCCCTGTGGCACCGGGCTCCTTCCCACAGGAGTCCTGTCCCTGCCAGAGGAAGGTGCAGCTCACCTGCCAGGCATCACGAGGGAGGAGCAGCTTCTTCCTATTTTGAGCACAGCGATCTCATACTTACCCTTGGCACGGGGTAAGGGCACACAGAACAGGGTGATTCATCCCAAATCGTGCCCCAAGGACCTGGCAGAGGCAGCGTTTGAACAACCAGCCTCATTCTTCCTGCCTCACAGGCTCTGGATTCATTGTCATACTCTGATCCTGTTATTCCATAACTCAGGAGGGCCCCAAATTCCTGGGGCCTGAGCTCCTGAGATAACTTTTCTGTGTAATGAAACATTCCCAAACTGCTGAGCAGTAAGGAAATGACAGAAAACTGTTTCAATGGCGCTGTAAAAAAAGGAAGTTGGTTTTAAAGCACCTGAAAATACAGGCAGTGACGTTTTGAGAAGTGAGGAATAACTGAGGTCACAAGCTGCCTGAGGAACGCTGCAGCAGCACAAACTCAGGTCACGGGAACACTGAGCTGTCCCCACGAAGAAACAAGAATTCAGCCAGATTTGTCTGTAGTTTTTCTCTCGTTGATAAGCTGAACTCTTCCCTGGAAAGCAGGAAGGAGCAGATGGTGGCAGACAAATATCTGACTTGAGCAAGGACATAGAAACTGATCTTCCAAAGGATCAATTTGACATACAGAGGCCAAATGTTATTTTTTACGAGCCAGTATGAGCCAGATCTCTTGTTTATTGAACTTTACCAGTCTGTGTCCTGCCAGCAGACCTAACCTGAGTGACCCTGTGACCTATAAAAGGACAAGAGAGCCAGCAGCCTGCAGCAGGCATTCCGAGCAGGCTTTTCCAGGAACTGTTAGGATTCTGAATGCCACCTCACGATTTCTGGGAAGCACGACTCCCAGCTCAGTCAGTCTGCAGAAAGGTAGACGCTCGGATTATATATAGCAGCAAGTGGGCTGGGAGGAGAAACACTGGGCTGCATGGAGCTGGAGGCTGCTCTGGAGAAACCCAGGGAGTGTTTTGTGGTGCAGCACAAACCACGGTGGCACCTGGAAAGTGGAGCCAGGCCAGCACTGGCCTGTGGGCAACCAGCACTGATGGAGTGAAGGAGAGCCCTGGGCAGTGCCAGGGGCAGGTTGGGTGCCTGCAGGTTGATCCCTTGCTCTCAGCTCTTCTTCATCCTGTTCCACCCATGGGCAGGGACACCTTCCACTAGCCCAAGCTGCTCCAAGCTCCATCCAGCTGGGCCTTGGACACTTCCAGGGATGGAGCAGCCACAGCTTCTCTGGGCAGCCCATGCCAGGGCTCACCACCCTCACAGGGAAGAATTCCTCCCCCAAAATTCCGTCTAAACCTCCTCTTTTTCAGTTTAAAGCCATTAATGACTCAGCCCATTCGTTGAGAGTCCTTTAAATAATGATGTCCACATTTCCACTGGCTCATTCCAGTCAATGCCAGACCTTTGCCCACTGCCCAGTATCAGCCTGTGAGCCATAGATTCCTCCTGCTTTGAATGGTTCCCTCTGTCCTCCTTTTCCTGCATGTATGGGCTCTTTATTCTGACCACAGGCCTTGTTCCCTCAGCCCCAGGGCAGGGTTTTGGAAGGAGAAATCACCATTTCAGTGCAGAACTCCCAAGCCACTGGTGTCAGGAGGTCTCCCCTTTGAACTCTGGCTGGTCTGGCCTCTCCCAAACATCCCCAAATGTTAAAAAATATTTTAAAATCTTCTCATGTCTCTGAGCTAGGATCGTTTGTATCAAAACAGAGCAACCAATTTTTAAGCACATTAGAAATTAAGGAAGTAGAAAAATCACTGTAGTTTTCAATCCCTCAGGACATTTTATAGTCAATTAAATCAGCAGTGTCTGAAAGCAGAGATTGGATATTCCTGGGCCAGGCTCAGGAAACACTTCCAATAGGTACAACTACAGCTCCACCTTTCACCTTTTCCATGGTGTCACTTTACCAGGTGTCACATCAAACACCCCCAGCTCCTCTGGCCTCTCAGGGAGAGGAGTATGGGGATTTCTGAGCCTGGTGAGGAACTCTCTGACAGCTCAAATTTGATTTAGGGAAAAGAAATCCAAGGTACCGTACCATGTATCTCACCAAAGAATTCCTTCTTGAAGAGAGGGAACACACACAAATCTCCACATGTGCATGTTCCAGGGATACATTTACACACAGGTATATCTGGCACACAAAACCACTGATTTTTTTCTCTTTCTCTCTTTTTTTTAGGAAAGTGGGTCTGTTCTTGCTGAGCTTTAATTTGAAAACCCAGTTGGAACTTGTTAAGTCAATAATTATTCTTGTGAATGTGGGTCAAACTATTTTATGTCTCTTCCTCTCTAGGGACATTGGAAGAAGATTCAGTCCTCTGGCACTCCGAGATAGGAAGCACCACACTTCCCATTTTATTTCAAAAGTCCAAACTGATTGTCCCATGGGGGAAAAAGCTGATGAGGGACAGGGTCGTGTGAGTGAGTGGCATCACTGGAGTGCCAGGTGTTCACCTACAGCTGCTGACACAGGTGTCCAGGAAAGAATCCCAGCTCTGATAACATATCAGCGTGCCTTGGGATCCCATGGAATTTATTTTATCATAAACATATGATTCAGTCGGGATATTGGAGGGTCTCTAGCTTCCCACCTTCCACCTCTGGACAAAAATCCTGCTTTCTCTTTTTAAGGCATTTGCCTTATTGGAGGAAAAAAAAAAAAAGGCAACAATTTCTGCAGTTTTCTCCATCAGTAAATCCAAGAAATCCTTCTGCACAGCAGGAACCATCAGCTGTGTTGAAAAATTGTATTTATCCACCCCCTCCTCAGCCTGAGAACCCTCTGCCATGAGTTACTAGTGTTCCTACTCCACTCAGGAGGTTAGAGGCTTTTTCCAAGGATGGAAACTGCTGGAGAAACTGGACTTTTTATCCACCAGAGTTTTATTCCTGTGAACTGCTTTGTTAGGTGTAATTCCAGCCTGCAGAATAGCCCACTGCTACTGGAACAACGTGAACCCATTTCTGCTTTACACCCGAGTTCTGCTGCCCGTCAGCAGTGTGAAAGTTGCCTCCAAGTGTAAATTCTATTTTAAGCCACCAAAAGTCTCTTAATGATACCTCCTGCTTTCCAGCGGCCTCTCAGCACTGCAGAGACACTGCAGCTGCTCCCTCTGTCCCCAGATCTGCACTGGGTGAAACTTAGTGTGTCATGTAGGGCTGATCTGTGGGGCTGCACCCCAGAATGTGCTCCCTGGGCAGGAACTTCGGGGTGGGGTCAGCTCTGTCTGAGCACAGCCCCTGTGGCTTGTTTGTTAGGTTTTCAGCCCTCTCTTCCCAGGCTGTTTGTTTGAGTGCCAGTGTTTCATGAAGTCATGGAACCATGCAATGGTTTGGGTCTTGGGAGGGACCTTAAATCTCATCCAGTTCCACCCCTGCCATGGGGAGGGTCAGACACCTTCCACTATCCCAGGTTGCTCCAAGCCCTGTCCAACCTGGCCTTGGACACTTCCAGGGATGGGGCTACCACAACTTCTCTGGGCACCCTGTGCCAGGTCCTCACCACCCTCTCAGGGAGGAATTTCTTCCCAAGAATTCCATCCTAAGGTGTCTCTCTGTTATTCCCTTAGAAAGACAGAGGATGGATGGAGTAAGAGAGGGAGGAGGGGGCTTGCTTAAAGCTTTTGAGGCAGAGAGGGGAGAAAATAACCAAAAAAAGGCGCCTTGGGCTGGGAGGGTGGGTGGGCTCCTGTGTGCTGCATGCAGCTGGGGTTCCTCGCCCCACGGTCCTTATTTGGCTGGGAGCAGGAGCATTCCAGGGATTGGCTGTGCTGGGAAACAGGCAGGGAGTGCAGGCACTTGGAGCCGAGTGCCAGCTGACGAGCACAGCACACGCTTTGCCCACTCCTCAGCATGTGTTGAGCAAATTGCAGCTATTTTTATAGGAGACGCTTTGCCTACATCTTAAGAATCCAGTCCCAATCCCCGTCTCCCTGTAGTGTAATGGGAAATCCCCTTCCCAGCCCCCTTTTCCCTCTTCTGTATGTGTTTTCAAGGCACAACCCAGAGGTCTTGGCCATTATCAGGCTTCAGACTTCTCTGCTGTGCACTGCCCGGCCAGGGCACTCTGTATTCCTGTAATGATCCAGTGTTTTGTCTCCAGACCCAACATAATTGCCACACTGGACAATACCAGCCCTTTCTGAGCATGGCAGACGGCTGCTCCACTGCTGGCTGAGCACGGCCCCTTTGTGCAGTGTTATTCCCGCATGGATAGACCCACCGACCGGGGAGTGATGCACAAAGCCACGTCTGTGCTGCCCTGGGTTTTGCAGCTCCCTAGGGCTCCCTGCAGCATGCCAGCAGCTTTGGGAATGCCACTGAGGGCAAGGGGGGCCGGGCATGGGGCTGGCAGGAGGCATCGGGGAAACAGAGGGGGAAAAACTGTGAGAGAGGCAAGATCCTCAAAAATGCCCTCAGGAACTTCAGGGCCTCCCTGAAGAGAGAAGGGCAGGGCTGCTCAGGTGTGCCAGGGGTGGCTGCACCAGCAGCTGCTCGTGGTGACCTTTCAGCCCTTCCTGGCTCTTCCAGAGGCCTCCACTCAGAGCATTCCAAAATCTCAGGAGGCTTGCTGATATGGAAGTCACAAACACAGCACCTCGCTGGCACTACCTGGGATGCAGGTCACAAAAAAAGTTCAGTGATTCCTTGCAAAAAAAACTTGGTGAAGCAATCCAGTTCATCAACGTGGAAAGGCAGTAAAAGTTATCCCTGGAAGTATCGCTGGAGTCTGGTTAAGCCAAACTCATTGAGAAAGGTTTGGGGTTTAGTTTCATTTTTTTCTTTAAATTAAAAAAATCTTGTCATCGCAGCCAGGAAAGGAAAGAGAAAACACACCAAGCACAACCAGGAAGTAACTCTGTGGGTTTAATATTTTTTGTGGACTATTTGCCATGTAGGTAAGGGAATTAGGTTTCCTTTTAAAAAACAAGGAACAGTTGGATGTTACCACGAGTGAACTTGTGAGACACAGCCACGTCCTGCTCGTGGGTGTGAAAGCTGAGCCAGCCCATGAGCCGACGATCCGAGCTCTGCTCCGGGCTCAGCTTTCCTTCCAGCAGGGCTGATTCAGATCTTGGGCAGCCCAAGCAGAGCCTGCTGCTGTCTGACTATGACACCTGAGAGAGCAAGGTAAACCTACCAAAACTGCCATTGGCTTGTGGTGTCTGGCTCCCGCACACACCCCCTGATTTTTCAGCTCGAAGAAAAGGTTAAAAAAAAAGAAAGAAAAAAAAAAAAGAATGGAAAAGCCCCAACCCCCCCCCAAACTGCCTGTGTGGGCTGTGAAATCCAAGGCTTTGATCCTCTGGTTGCACTGAAGGGAGGACACATCGCTGTTACCTCCCACTGCTCGGGGTGAAGGGGGTCTGTGAAGCTTCACGGCCTGACGGGATCAGGGTGGATATGGATTGTGTTGCTGCTTCCCTTCCAAAGGGCTCTGTGTGCTCCCCAAAATAACAGCTGCTAAGCCCAAGCTTTTCTAGGGGAACGTGCCAGGACAGAGCTCTGCAAACTGCACCCAGCAAATGCCTCAATGGCCTGTGTAACCAGGCTGGAGACCAGCCTGGACTTCCTGCATCTTCAGGAGAGTTCCTGGATAATGGGGACTTCCAGCCAGTGGTGGGGATGAACACCTTTCTTGACCTTTTAATGCCATTTATTTCTGAGAGGGGACAGGGCAAGTGTCCCAGTGAAGGAGATGTAGTTTGGGGCACAGCCCAGATGTGAGAGCAGCAATGCCAGGCCTCATCCAGCTCCACCCCATGGGGTGCTCCAGGCAGACATGGGCAGTTCCTGGGAACCGGTGCTTGGAGCATGACAGGAGCTGGGGCCTGCAGTGCAAAGGGAGCTCTGACAAAGGAGGTATAAACTGCAACTGATTTATTGGAACACTGGGTTGATTCATCAGGAGAGGCGATGGAGGAAAGGAAGGGTCCAAGCTTTGAGAAGCGAATTTGGGAGAGAACAGGCACCTTTTCACTCTTTTTGAACACTGCAAATAATAATAATAATAATTAAAAAAAAAAAAAAGACCAGATGGCCGCCCTCCCCAGTCCCTCCCTCCCATCCCAAGGCTTGCCTTCACATCATGCTCTTCCTAAACTGCGACTGTGAGCTCTGTTTGGGCTTCGAGTCTGACTGCTGCAGCTCAAACTGTTTGTACAGGTCCCTCAGCTCTTTGATCTCCTGCAGCACCCTCTTGGCTTGGCTCCAGGTGGAGGAAGCCTCCCCCAGCAGCCTCTCAGATTCCTGCAGGATCCTTTCAGAGTCCGACTTGGAAGATGATGAGGAAGAAGAGGTGGTGGTGATGGTGGTGCTGGTGTTGGAGTCCTTGGTCTTTTTCTTGCCTTCCCCATAGCCCTTCACCTCTGTCAGCAGTTCCTGAGTTTTTTCCAGTTTCAGTGCAACCAGTTCCTGTATCCGAGAGAGCTGCTCCGGCTCTGCCGAGGCAAAATGAGCCTCCAGCCCCTTCCTCAGCACCGCCCGGTGCGTGGAAGAGTCCCGTCGGGACAGGATTTCTTCCATGGAGGCACATTTATTCTTTTCTGAGTGCGAGAGCTTTTTGGGGACCTGCGGCGTGTACATGGTCCCTTTGTCAAAGGAGTCATTGCGCGGCCCAGCTCTGTCCCACGAGGTCACCTCCTGCCGTGGGAGGCTCCCCGTCCGCCCTTTCTCTGTCGACTTGGTGTTCTCCGAGTCGGAGCGGCGCCGCCCGGCAGTGAGGTGTGCCACGGACTTGTCCAGGTCCACCCGGAAACTCTCCTCGCAGGTGCCGTGATCCTCCGGAGAGGCGTCTTCCTCCTGGATCAGGTCGAGGGTCAGCATTCCGTCGGAGGTTGAGGTAGATGCCTGGAGGAGCAGAAAGCAGAGCTGGGTTGGCACCAGAGTGGCTGCCTCTGCTTCCATTGATCTCTGCACTGTGGATTCACACTACGGAGAGGGAGAGGGAACGGTCCCTCACTCAGTGACAGAGCCAGAGTGTCTGCACAGTGCAGTGGTCCACAAGAACAGAAGGATGAGAGCTGATAACCCAGAGCTATCCTTATGGCAACTCTCAGTCCAGAATGGAGCCCCAACACCAGCTCTCCTTGCACTTACTTACAAATGGGAACACCTCCAGGGAAATTTCACCCAAGCAGGTGTCTGGGGTTGGTTGCACCTACCACAGCCATGAGGTGACCCCGCGTGGGAGGGCGCCGGGAGTGCTGGATCTTGGCTCTGTCACGCGTTGGGTGGGCAAGGAAACTGTCCTCTTCAACGGTGACCTGCAGGGTGACACAGGCTGTGAGCATGGAACACCAGCCGTTCCCAGTTCCTGGAGCTCTAAGCAGGAAGAGACTGGCAGGCAATGGGCTGTGGAAGTCCTGGAAGTGACCCAGTGTTCCCCTGCTCTCTCCCCTCTGTTCCATGATGGGATTACATCTGCTCAAGTAATTTCTGACAATTGAACCTGTTGGCAAAGACCCCCGTGACAGACTCTGCTGGAAACCATCTCTCCTGGAGTTTGCTGTGCTGCTTCCAGCTCTAAAGCCTCTCCCGTAGTCTGACCTTGGTTTTCCTTCACTACAGGCTCTGTGCTGCCATCCAGGAGAGGAAAGAGCCTCCTGGCAGTGCCATGGCTCTGTGGGAAGCTGAGTGTGAATGGGAGATCTGAAACAGGTCTGAGCTGAGAAAGGCTGGCCATGAAACATTAATGTGAGAGTCAGCCCTGGGAGTGAGAGCACAGCCTGCTCCAGGTAAGTTCTCCTTCACACTGAAGGGAACTGTGTGGGAATGCTCACCCTGACCTGCCTCTGCCAGCCCACCTGGAGTTCTGAGTTACACCCTGTGTCCCCAGGAGGAGGCTGAACTGGGGCCTCCCAGTTATTTCTCCTGGCAAGAAGCTGCTTTGTATAACTGGGATTTCCACGCTCCCCTTGAGGAGCAGGAAGAGCTCTGCTGGGGACACTTTGTGTGGCTGTGTCCCCAAGCCAGGGCTGTTCCCAGCAGTCCCAAATCTTCACCTGGGCTAAGACATGGGAGCCAGGGCTCAGCCTGGAAT
Organism: Sterrhoptilus dennistouni; assembly: GCA_013397095.1. Classification (NCBI taxonomy): domain Eukaryota; kingdom Metazoa; phylum Chordata; class Aves; order Passeriformes; family Zosteropidae; genus Sterrhoptilus; species Sterrhoptilus dennistouni. The sequence continues at coordinate 69,593 of VWZU01014865.1, read as the reverse complement.
CCCTCTCACCTCGTCCAAGATCCGGTTTTTAGCACGTGTGATTGCAGAGTTGAGGGCATTAATCCAGGACTCTTTCTCTTCTGGACTCACAGCCAGGAAGATCAGATTTGGTGCCTACAAAAGAGGGAATTCAGGTCAGTGCTGGAACTCACACAGACACCAGTGTGAGGCCTACAGCCTCTACAGAAAAGGCAAAGCAGAGCTGAACCTCCAGTCCTATTTGCCCCACACAGCAAACCCCAGGACCATTTACACCCCTCTCTTCCCTGCATCCCCCAGGATTATCCACATCCCTGCCCACCCCTGGAGCCAGTGGCTCTTGGGCTGGCTGCATCTGGGCAAGGCCCACGTACCGTGTTTCCAGGCTGCCTGGAGTGGGCGAGGGTAAATTTGCTGTGGTTCTTTTTGCTTCTGCTTTTGGACTTTCGGAGCTCTTCACATTTCTCGTAGTCACTCAGGTCAAACATTTCCTGTATGGTTTTTTCATCTTTTACCTGCAAAACAGCAAGAAAGTTAGAGCTTTGCTGATGTCAGACTCAACTGCTCCAGCCAGCAGGATTTCAACATGAGGGTTTTTTGACTTGTCTCTTCTGGAATGAGGGAGCCTATTTAAAAGGATAGCAAGAAAATCACACTTTGCCAGGCTAATTCCTGCCTCTTCTACCCCCAGAGTTAGTGGTGCCAGGCTGAATGGTCATGCAGGTGTGATCAGACACAGCATTCCTGCTTGTGCACCCTCAAAATGTTCAAGATTTACTGCAGCCACAAGGGAGAAAGCTGGGCTAGGGTGGAAGTGGGAGGTGTGGGAGAAGGTGGACTCTTGTCTCTGGATCAAAAGGACAATTATTCTCTGTACACAGCAGAGCAAGAGGTGGAGTGATAAGGATTAGCACTTCCTATTTTTTACCCTGTGCTGGCAGCTGGCTCTGGGGGAAGCATGGCTGGGCCCAGAGTGTGGACATGATGCTGAGCCCCAGCCCTGGAAGGGGGCTGTGGACAGAACCCACCACCCAGGGCAGGGGCTGCTGGGCTGTGGTGAGGCTCTCAGTGTCCTCTAAAGAGTCCTTGAGTGACCACTTTGCAAGATCACCCATTTTCCAAGTCTGCTCCCCATCCCTCTGCACAGCCACAGTGTGACAGGTACGTAGGGATGGATCAGCGTCACAGAGGCTCAGATTAAAGAGGGAGCTTGCACTTACTGAGGCTGTGGTTACACTGGGGGACAGGCAGGGATCTAGGGGCACACAGGGGTCTGGGTGCTGACCCCTGATGGTGCCATCCCTTGGGGAAACTTGGAGCAGAGGGGAAATGCCAAAGCTGTCTGGACCCTTCCTCTTCATCGCTCTCCTAATGCATCATCCTCAATCCCACTCCTACAGCAGGGAAGCTCTGCTCTTCCATGATAAACACGAGGAATTAGGAAACTGGGGTAAGAGACAGCTCGGGTTTGCATGTCCATTACAGACACTGCAGCAGGCTCAAATCCACATCCGTCTGCTTAATCCCACTCCAGCCAGTCATGCCAGGCTGCATTGAGGCAGTGGAGGGTGTGTAACTCAGGTGCTGGGAAGGCAGATGGTGGTGAGGGCCGAGACCTTGGATTTCCTGAAAGGACTCCACCCCATTTCATACATTTCCTCCAGTTTCGGGAAGTACTGAAGGAACTCCCCCGTGATTCTTCCACAGAATTTAATCCAAGAGGGTGACTAAACCAGCTTCCTAAGAAGGGGCACGGATAAAGTGACCATCTGGCTCTGCCTGATGACAGCAGTTCCCCTCTATCCTTCATCCTTGTGATTCTGAATGAGTCCCGGGATCCACAGGACAATCACTGCCACCCTACCTGATGGCTTGGAGCTGGTTCCTGCTGGTGACACATCCCCTGTGTCTGGTTGTGACAGCAGAGACTGTCTGGCTGCACATCCTCCCTCCATGCTGCTAATCGGCTTTGATCTCTTCCCACTCCCACCCTACAATCCACCTCTTTCCAAGAATCTCAGCTGAATCGTGCCCGACTCATTTGCAGCAGGAAAAGCCGACCCCCCTCCCAGCCCCCCTGAGAGCAGAGCCTTTGCTCCAGATGTTTGCTCATGTGGGTCACTGGGGCTTCCCCAGCCCTCCCCTTCCTCCACAGAGCTCACACAGCTGGGACTCAACCTCCTTCCTCCAGGAGTATCCCCAGGAGGCTGCAGGACAGAGCAGGTGCCTTTGGTTCAGACAAACACCCTGCAGGTGCAGCTTGTCCTTTAAACCCCTCCCAATAATGACAGGAGCCAGGGCTCTGACACTGCACTCCGGGGGGATCCTGCCCCTGTTACAAAACGCTTAAAACTGGGAAGAAGCAACATCCACGGTGGGATTCCTGCGGGAAGAGGGTCAGCAGCACCCTGGAGTCTGGTGGCTGTGGTGGCACAGAAATTCCAGGGGGCATGGGAAGAACAGTGGGTCCCCTCTCATGCTCATGTAACAGAACATTCAGTGTGTAGAGAGAGAAACTAGACAGAAGGAAGGTGAAAGGCAACTCCAGAGGCACTTGCCAGCTCTTCTGTCCTTTGTGGGAGGCTCCTGAGGCCTAGAGGAGGGAGGTGGCAGCATGAGAGGCAGCTCAGAGCAGCCTCGGAGGTAGGAGAGGCCGAGAACAGTCATGCAGGCCATTCTACATGAAAACAGGACAAAAACTGAGGAGCCACAGACCCTCTGGGACCCTGTGGCCAACAGAGCTGAAATCCCAGTCCACTGTGTTAACTGCAGGTGGGTGGCAAACTTGCAGGGAGGGTATCACCTTCTCCATGTTCTCAGTGAGACAGGGACCATACAAATCAAACCTTCCAGGCTTCTCCACAGAGGATTTGGCTGGATTTGGCAGTGCCCAGGAGGAAGTGGCCCCTGGGATCAGTTCTCAGAGTAGGAAGGGATGAAAACAAGAGGTTGATGGTTGATTTTGGCAAAACCATTCCCAGCTGGGAGGACTCCAGCAGGTCTTTCCTTCCTCATAACTGCCAAGGGCTTAAGAATTGAGGGACCTCAGAGCCTCACTGGCAGGTGGGTCCTGCTCTCTGTACCCTGCGGGGGGGGCTCGGGATTGGAAGGATTAAGGTGAATCAATCCCAGCAGGTGCTGCCCTGGCTGTCTGCTGGCATTGCTGTCGAGTTGTACCCATCCCAGACAGGCAAAACAACCTTGCCTGCTGCCCTGGCTGTCTGCTGGCATTGCTGTCGAGTTGTACCCATCCCAGACAGGCAAAACAACCTTGCCCTGCAGTTCCACCTGCCTCCTACCTGTGAGGGTAGGGAAACTGAGGCACGGAAAAGAAATCAGAAGCATGCACCATCCCTCCAGCAGGGAACATTTCTCTGCAGCCACGAGAACACACAACCCCTGGGCAGCTGCCCCTGCTCAGGGTGTCGCTGCCTGTGCCAAGGCTGACAGTGCTGACGCTGCTGGGATCCGAGGAGAGGAGCTGCATTCCTTGCACTCCTTCCCTCGCAGCTGCTGCCTGCTTGGGTTGGCCCCAGGGACGCCCTGCACTCCCTCTGCCCTGAGATGTGGGGAGCTCTGGGCACATCATGGGTCAGAACACCAGCCATGGCACCCAAATCCCCACTCCAGAGGGTCTGTTCGTGCTTCCAAAGGTCTGCCCCCCACAGGAGGGCTCGTTGCAGTGTGGAGGGTCTCTGAGCTGGGTTAATTAACCACCCTTGGGTGTCTCACTGCTGAGAATTTGAATTTCCTCACCAAGCTGTGACCTGCAGTGACTCTGAACCTCCTGGACCCAGGTCAGGGCTGTGTTTTGGGGCCAAACCATGCATGGAGGGGTGCTCAGTCACACCGGTCTGGGATGTTTGGTGATGATTTGTTTGAGCGCAAATGGGACAGGGAAAAATGCGGAAGACACAGAAAATCACAAGACACCCAGTGTAAGGCACCCATGGGGCACTCAGGAGGCCGCTCAGTGCAGCTCAGGGTGTAACCACAAACCTCCAGACTCTCAGTGCAGCCAAATACCCAAACATGGGCAGTTTTGGGACAGACAGTTCCCCTTGTAGGCTGCGACCAAACTTTCACTTCCTCCAGCTGAGCAGCTCTGCTCCAGCAAGGGACAGAGCTTCCTGCAGGCCTGGCTGACACCAGGCTGTCACTGGGACAGGGATGTAAATGTGAGCAGGACTGTCCAGTCCTCGTCATGGCCATGTGGCTGCTTCAGTCCCTTCTCCAAAGAGTCACCACCAAGGCTACCAGAGACACAAATCCCCCAGAATTACTGAATTATGGCTTTGGAGGGACCTTAGAGCTCATCCAAATCATGGCAGGGACAACTTCCACTAGCCCAGATTGCTCCAAGCCTCATCCAACCTTGGCCTTGGACGCTTCCAGGGATGGGGCAGCCACAACTTCTCTGGGCAGCCCATGCCAGGACCTCACAGGGAACAATTCCTCCCCCAAATCCCGTTGTGCTGGCGCTCACTGAGGACAAACACCCCATGGAGCATTAGAGAACCAAAACAACGCCTGGAACCGAGGAGAGGCACCTCCTCGAGTGCTCTTGTGCTAATTGAACCAGTGCCTTTGGTGGCAAACAAGGGAATGCTCAAGAGATGAGTTTCCTCATCCCTCTCCATCACCCGGGCTCTCACTGTCCGGCAGCCCCCGGTTTCCTGCGAGGAAGTGCCGAGCCCGGCTGTGACAAAGCTGGGCCAGAAACAGAGAACAATTCCCAGAAATGTGCCGGGGGGGAGGAGGAGGGACCATGGTGAGGAGAGCGAGGGGAAAGAATGCAAGAGTGAGCTGAGGAGGTTGGTGGTGCGCTCAGCAGAGCTCGCAGCCCTCTGCAGCTCCTCTCTACAGAGCTCGTTTTTGGCCGATGACCAAACGCTGAATAACCAGGGATTTTTGGTGTGAGTTCACGGAGTTCAGCAGCCGTGGGGGAGCAGAGTGAGCACGGCCCAGAGCCTCAAGCTCCCATTTTGGGAGGTGCCAGACGAGTTCCACAGATTTCAAAGGGCAGCACTCAAACAACCCTGTTAGGCATTTAACATCAGCTGGGCTGAAAAAAAAAATTACATTTCCTCTCCTTACAGACTTGACTCTGCCAGGGAGAAGCCCAGGCTCCTATGGGGCATTCCCAAAATTCTCCTGGCAAAACTCAACAACCAGGGCTGGTCTCTGACCTGCAAGGCCAGTCCTAGACAGACAACTGGAAAAGCACACAGATTCCCAGGAAGGATCAGCACGGATATTGATGGGGTTTTGTTAGTCTGAATTTTGGAAATCTCCCCATTCCAGACCTCAGCCCATGCTCAGCTCTGAGCAGTTCTACTCCATGGTCTCTGTGCAACATCAACACCTGCCCCCAACCCAACACAGTTCCCGAGGGACCCCGGTGTGGAACACACAATTCCCCTTCCCCACATGCTCTGGGGAGATGGGATTCATTGCCCTGCCTCCCAGATGGAGAAATCCAGGCAAAAGTAAATAAATGTCTGCTTAGAATTCATCTAATGAGCACATGGCAGAGCCAAGGAGCTTACAGGAGCCTTGGGATTTAACCCTCTCTGAGATGGTGGGGAGGGCTGGGAATGTGGCTTCACCTGCAGAAACACCTCTGGAGCTGCCACTGAGCATGAGCCAGGATACAGCTCTGAGAGGAGAGCTTGGAGCCACTGGTGGGGCCTTTTCTGGGGCCTGGGAGGGGTCCTGGCTTTGCTAAAATGCTGCACCACTTGTTCCGAGACCCCTTGAACAGGAACAGCCCCAGGAACCCCCCGAGATTCCCTAAAATGAGACCCCCAGGACTCCAAACCCCCTGACACTGGTGTGTCCCTCAGTGCCACAGGCACAGAGTCACCTCAGTGCACCCCGTGTCACCTCCATGGCTGGGACAGAGTCACCTCAGTGCACACACCAGCACCAGAATGTCACCTCTGTGACCAGCCCAGAGTCACCTCAGTGCACACACCGGCACCAGAATGTCACCTCTGTGACCAGCCCAGAGTCACCTCAGCACAC
>VWZU01014865.1:20140-31534 GCA_013397095.1 Sterrhoptilus dennistouni | reverse complement strand
TTCTGACTCTGTCAGTGATCCTTGGTGTTATTGCATTTATTTTATTTTATTTTTACCTTTTTACCTTTCTTCTTACTAAATTATATCTCTGACTTGGAGCCTCTCATTCGTTTTGCTTTCAAACCACAACAGTGTCCCAAAGCCAAAGAGATCTGTCAAATTTCTTGTGCCAGAGTGATCCGGCTGCTCACTGCTGGAATTGTGGCAGCTTGGTGGTGGCTGATCCCGGATTTGCTGCTCCTGCCTCACTTTGCTGTTTGTTCTTCCTTTTTTTTCCTCCCCAGAGAAGCGCCTGTCCCGCGGCATCTCCCACGCCAGCTCCACCATCGTGTCCCTGGCCCGTTCCCACGTCTCCAGCAACGGCAGCAGCAGCAGTGAGCACCTGCTGGAGATGCCCATCTGCACCTTCCAGCTGCCCGACCTCACCGTGTACTCCGAGGATTTCCGCAGCTTCATCGAGAGGGATCTTATTGAGCAGTCCATGCTGGTAGCACTGGAGCAGGCTGGTGAGTGCTGGGTCCCTGCTGGTGGCAGCTGGGGACTTGTCACCTACAGGAACACCTCGAGATGGGTGTAAATCCAACAGGGAATCATTCCATCCTTTTTATGACCTGGTGCAAGGGCTGAGTAGCAGCTGCTTCCCTTCACCCGTGGAAAACTGAGTGCAAATAACCCAGGGCTGTTATCACTGTGCACAGCTGAGAGGGAAAACACCCCCAAAATGGTGTTGTCTCAGCCCTGGGGCATCTCAGTGCTCCATCCTGCTGGTCCCATGGAGAGACATGTAAAAGGGAATTCCTGTGTAAATCCTGACAGATTTCTGCATTGATTACAGACCCTGGAGGCTGATGCTGCTACTCCAGTGCCTGTTGGGTGCCTGGGTAGGAACCCCCTGCTTTGCTTTCCATCAGTTTCCTCAAGAACTGCCAGGGGATCTGTAAATGAGGGAATGAGGGGGAAATACATCCTGGCAGGGAAAAAACCTCATCCCTGGCACCAGGAAGGTTCCTGTGGGCAGGGGCAGGATGTGATGAGGGATCTCAGGAGGGTTTACACCCCTCCCTGCTGTTCCTGTGGTGCTGCACATATCAGAAAACACATTATCCTCAGGGATAACAGACGTTCTGAGGGCCCAACTTCTCCCTTTTCCTGCTTAGAAGTTGCTGTAAGAAATATTCTCATGTTTTGGGAATGAGCACTTGATGCCAGCGATCCCATTACACGGTGGCGCCGTGCAGTGACAGCAGAGCTGCGGGCTCTGGTGCAGATAAACCCCAGATCTCATCCCAGCAGAGCCAGGGCTTGGCTTCCTGTGTCCCAACACAAATTAGGGGTTTGCTGTGTGCTTCGTTCGTGGGCTGGGGGCACTTCCAGGTGTGCTGAGATGCCGTTGGCTGGAAGGAATTTAGAAATTGCGAGTTTTAGAAAATGCCTTTCGGAGACTCGAGCGTTTGTGGGTTGTTATAAATGAGTGTTTTGTCTGTAACAAAGGGCCCTAGTGCAGCTATGAAATATTCCAAGCTGGATTCCAAGTAGGGTTTTGAGCATGGTGATCTACAGAGACTCCCGTTATTAATTTAGCACCTTCCTTAGGGGATTATGGAAATATTTTACAGCCCAATAAATGTTCAGATTCTCTTCCCCGTGTATTCAGAGGTCCTGTTACACCATTGTGCGGAGTAAATGCTTTCTAAAGGGCTGTAAACTTCAGTGAGACCCTCTGGGAATGGTTTGAATGTGTTTGGAGTGGTATGGAAAGGTCTTGGTGGAGCTGAAACCTCAATGGAGCCTTGGCATCCTTTGACACAAACCCTTGTGGATTGAGAATCAGGCCCTGCTCTGAGCTGGGGAGCTGCAGAGTGGGTTTGTTTGCTTGTGGCACACGGGGAGAAGCAGTGTTTCACCTGAGGGTATTAGGGGAAAAAAAAAATCATGAAGAACTGAAAGATCCTTCACCTCGACCAGGGGGAAACTCCCACTGGTCTCTGGTTGCCACACAGGGCAGCAGATGGTGTCCATGTCTGTGTTGGATCCCTCACACTGGCCTCAGGAGCAATCCCTGAGACACTCCCTGTGTCACACACAGCAGCCAGAGTGGATTCCCAGTAGCCTTAGGGGAAGCCATTTGTGGTTTGGATGAGGCAATCCTCCCTTCAGGCTGGGTGGAGCTATTAGTTCCTTCCCATTGCTGTGACCTGTTCAGGTGGCTCCTGCTTGGAAGATACAGTGGGATTTCCCCAAACACCCTGTGGGGACAAACAGGGGTAACATCAGGTCATGGTGCTGGATGCTAAGGGATCCTCTGGATGCAAATGGACTTTTCCTGTGTGCAGAAGATCTGTTACCACCGTGGTCGTTCTGGGAAGATCCCTCGGGCTCCTAAATCCACTTGATTTCCCTGCAGATGTCTCAGGCCTGGCTCTGAAGAGCCACACACAGAGAAACGTGTTGTTTTTATACTTGTGGGCAGCCTCTTGGCCTTTCCGCCACCTCCACGGAAGCAAAACATCGGGGGGAGGGTTGGGCTTGTGGTTCCTTTGGAAACGACTTCTCTTGCGTAACTGGAGCCAGTGCAAACACTCGGGCACAGAAATACCTCTCTGAGGTGTGTCCTCTCACATCTGACTCGGGCAGAGCTTGCACAACCCCTGAAGCACCAACCTGACGCACAAACTCCACTGAAAAAAAGCATCAAATCCTGCAGAAATGAGGGAAAATGAGTAAGAAGGAGGTCTGGGTGCTGTCCCTGGCAGAATTACGTGTAGGACAGCTCCTGTGTTTGCTCCCCCTGGCCGTGGGCCATTTGGCCAAGCTCCCAACTCTGCCGTGCCAGGAGCTATATTGAGGGAACAGCTGGGTTCTCAGTGCACAGCCATTGTCCTCAGGCTCAGTGCAAAACTGCTTCCAGCTCTGGCAAGTCCCTTTCCTGGTGCTGGGGACAAGAATGACCTGCCTGTGTCATACTGAACTTAAGTGGGGTTTTTTGTTTTCTAGTGTTTGGGGGTGTTTTAACCCCTGTTTTCTGCCTTTAGTTCCTCTCCGGCTGCTCTCCCTGAGGTTGTACAAAGGATTTTCAGAAATCCCGTGTCTGTGTGCTGGGATCGTGCTCCAGAGGAAAGAGAGGCTCTTTGGAAACGATGGGAAAGGGCTGGTTTCCTGCAGGAGCAATTTAAATAAAAGTTGGAAGCCTAAACAGCCTCATGCAGCCAAAAACCTGCCCGTTGCACAGGATACAAAAACTCCTGGAAAATACAGGAGCCAAGGAAGGATGTTGAGGGCAGGGTGAGACATGGGCAAGGGGCTTCAGAATCCTGATCCAGCCCAGCTTCTCTCCTTTGGGAAGGGCTGAATCTCCAGCCATACTGGGCTCACTGGGCTTTTTTTTCCCTACCTTCTATTTTTAGCTGCTTTTGACTTGAATCACCACAATGACCCAAAACTCCCAAAGTGCCGTCAGTTTGCATTTGCAGCAGGGAGAGCTGCTGGGATCAGCAAGAAATCCCGGAGTATTCCTGCCTAAAAAACAGTGAGCAGGGAAACCCGGCCGTAAGAGAGTTGAAACTGGAGAGATTTGGTTCCAAGAAGAAGTAAAAGGCTGGTTTTCCCCTGGAGAAATTGTTTGTGCTGGAGGCATTTTCAGCCTGATGGGCTACGGGGACAGAAATAAGGAGTGTAGGGGGAAAAAACAGATAGAGGAGAACTGGTCTAGGTGCAAGTCCTGACTCCTATTTGTGTGTAATTCTGTGATTTGCATGACCCCAAATTCACCCCAGTCTTTTCCTGGCATCCCCGGGGAGTTTTTTTAGTTCCAGTCTCCTCTTTTTTGCTGCTTTGTCAACTGTCCTGACTCTTCCCCCGCATGGGATGGGTCTGTACCTTCCCATCTGTTGTCCAGGCACTCCCTCGCTTGTTCAGCTGGTTTTTGTCCTTGGCCGTGGTTTCAGAAGGGCCGAGCCCTGCAGTTCACCCCCGCAGGGTCCCTCTGTCGTGGTTTCACACTCTCCCAAATTTCCCCAGGGCGTCTCAACTGGTGGGTGACGGTGGATCCGAGCTGCCAGCGCCTGCTGCCCCTGGCCACCACCGGCGACGGGAATTGCTTGCTCCACGCTGCCTCCCTGGGTAAGGCTTGGTTTAATCCCCCAGGAAACAGCCAACCGGTCCCTGGGAAAGAGCCTACGATCCCTCTTTGGGAGCAGAAACCACCCATTATTCTGGCGGGAAGGCAGGATGCTGCTGCTGCTGCTGCTCCTCCTGGCTGCAAGTAACGTTGGTGTGCAAGGGCAAGTCGCGGTGCTCAGGCTCTGTGGATGCGGGATGGCTTGAAGGGATGGGGCTGCCAGCAGATGTAGATGCTTCTCAAATCCTTCTCACCCTCTGTCTGGCAAGTTTCCCCTGGATTTCTGAAGGAAATGTGGGATAATGGAGCAGCCTCTTCCCTTTCTCTGGCCTCAGTGGGTCAGGGTGTGACACTAGTCCTTCCTGACCTTCCAGTCTGTCCCTTTTCCCTGCAGGTATGTGGGGCTTCCACGACCGGGATCTCATGCTCCGAAAATCTCTCTACACCCTGATGGACAAGGGAGTGGAGAGGGAAGCCCTCAGGAGGAGATGGCGCTGGCAGCAGACGCAGCAGAACAAGGAGGTAGGAGCCAACTGAATGTTGGTTTGTGCCCTCTTTTTGCCAAGGGGAACATCCAGCAGGAAAAAAAAAAAATCCTGTGGGTTTGGGAGGTGCTTCCTGTCAGGTCTGGAACTTTGGGCAGCTCCCTGCAGTGCCATTGGACTGGGATGTGGGAAGGGGTGTCCTGTCAGAGCTGCAGCAAAATGAAAAGGTCTTGGGACAAGTGACAGGACAAGGGGGATGGATTTAAATTGAGAAGGAAAGTTTGGAGGAATATCAGGAAGCACTTTTGAGGACATGGTGTTGATTGTTTTTAGATAAACCCGTAGAGAAAAGTCGTGCTGTGGGGTATAAACCTGCACTGAAAGAGCTTTACTTGGAGAATTTTGTGTTCTCTTTGCTTTGTTTTTTTCCAGTCTGGCCTGGTTTACACGGAGGAGGAGTGGCAGAAGGAGTGGAACGAGCTGATCAAGTTGGCGTCCAGCGAGCCCCGCGTGCACTACGGCACCAACGGCGGCAGCTGCGGCGGGTACGGGGCCCAGGACACAGCCAGGTGTACAACTGGGAACTTCTTCCCTCAGGGCACAGGTGTAGGGCAGTTGGGTCTGTATTGGTCTGTCTCAGAGCACAGGACACATCCAGGGGTAAAACTGGGAACTTCTTCCCTCAGGACACAGCTCTCATAGTGCCCCAGGGCAGGGCAGTAGGTCTGTGTTGGTCTGTCTCAGAGCACAGGACACATCCAGGGGAAAAACTAGGAATTTGTTCCCTCAGGGCACAGATGTAGGGCAGTTGGGTCTGGGGTCGGCTGGCTCAGAGCACAGGACACATCCAGGGGAAAAACTAGGAATTTGTTCCCTCAGGGCACAGATGTAGGGCAGTTGGGTCTGGGGTCGGCTGGCTCAGAGCACAGGACACATCCAGGGGAAAAACTAGGAATTTGTTCCCTCAGGGCACAGCTCTCGTGGTGCCCCAGGGCAGGGCAGTGGGCCTGTGTTGGTCTGTCTTGTTGAGGTTTCAAAGGAAACCCTGAAAACATAAAAAGAACCACACTCAACCATCAGATAGAAGCAGGGAAAAGAAGACAGTTTATTATGATTTAGGGTTTATGCAGTATTTGGGATTTGGTCAAGGATTGGTAAATGAGGGGAAACACCTCTCTGACCCCAGTGGTCAATCCAGAAGTCCATCACCGAGAGGAATGAAAACAATATAGACTGTTTTGAGAGACTCCAAAGGAAAATACGTAAACAATCATCAGAAGGCTTAGTATTATGGCAGTAGGGAAAGACAAAGGATACTGAGGAAAGACAAGGCACATTAGAGCATCCCAGGAAAGGATTTTGGTGCTGCACAGGCTCTTCTGTGGGGTAGCACATGGATTGAGCAGGAATAAATATTTTCCTTGTGTTGCCTGCTCTGAAATGAAAGAATAACCCAGAGCTGAGAGTTTTTTACCATCTCACTTCTCTTTCAAGGACACTTTTCTGCACAGCTGTCCAGCTCCTTAGATAAGGCACTCCCAGCAATGCCAGACAGCAGCTGGGCTTTCCTTGGGCACAAACCCTTGTCTTGGAGCAGGACATTTTGGGAATCCACACCTAAACCCCTTAGATTAGTGCTGAGATCAGCCTTAGTGCTGTCTCTGTGGCTGACTGTGAAACCTCCTCCCGGTGTGTTTACAAAGCGAATGACAGAATAACCGAGGGATGAAATTCAACTTCTCCTTTCCCCCAAGGGTGGAGAGTTCAGAGGAGCCGGTGTACGAGAGCCTGGAGGAGTTCCATGTCTTTGTCCTGGCCCACGTGCTGAAGAGACCCATCGTGGTGGTGGCAGACACGATGCTGAGGGACTCGGGGGGAGAAGGTGAGACCTGCCTCTCTTCCCAAAGCCTCTCTGATCTCTCCACCTTTCCTTTCTACCCTGTATTTTCCTGGGGTTTCTTTGAGGTCAAGGCTGGACCTGGAATTGGGAATGGCACAGGGGGGAAAAATTGACCCACAGAGGGGCCAGGGCCAGGCTTGGCTCCCAACCTGGTTTTTGCTGCTTTAAGAGCATCCACACAAGTTTTTTTTTTTTCCTTTTTCTACCTCTTTTGACCCTACACACACATCTAGAGATGGGAAATTCTGTTTTTCACCGTCAGCTTCAGTTTCCTGTCGGAGAAGGTTAATCAATTTCCATCATTCTGTGGGCAAAGTTTGCCTTGTGGGGGGAGTGAAGAGGAAGGCCTTTTTATAGAAAATACCAGTTCATTCTACATTTTAAACCTTCCTGATGTAAAATAAATCTCTATTTTGGGTTGTGGTTTTGTTTTAACGTCCCCTGAGGTGACAGATAATTGCAGGTGAGCCCTCGACTGAGGCAAACTGCTCATTCTGGAGCAGTTGCAGCACAAATAACTCTGAACTCTTGAACCTGAGATCAGAACTAACCGCTCTCGTTTCTTCCCAGCATTTGCCCCAATTCCCTTTGGAGGGATCTATCTGCCCCTGGAAGTCCCAGCCAACAAATGCCACAGGTCTCCGTTGGTTCTGGCTTATGACCAAGCCCATTTTTCTGCCCTGGTCTCCATGGAGCAGAAGGAAAACACAAAGGATCAAGGTGGGTGATAAGATTCAGCTGAACAAAGCACTGAGGAGGAGGACTTGGGGGGGGAAAAAAGCTGGCCAAGACCCCTCAATGTGCTCTGTCAGCCCAGAAAACCAACAGTGTCTTGATATTGGAGCCTTTCCAGTGCCTTAAAGGGGCTCCAAGAGCTTGAGAGAGACTTGGGACAAGGGCCTGGAGTGACAGGACGAGGGGAATGGCTTCCCACTGACACAGGGTGGAGTTAGATGGGATTCTGTGAAGAAAACTCTTCCCTGTGAGGGTCATGAAAGCAAGCCATGGTGCTTTGACAATTCCCTGATATCCCAAGTCCTGGCTGTCACTGGGATTTGCCACCAGGCCATTCCCAGCAGAGCTGACAATACTCCTGGTGGGTGCTCAGAGTTGTCCCCAGGTGTGGAGTGTTTGTCCTTTTGGGCTGTAAACATGACATTTCTGTCCCGGGACAGCCGTGATCCCCCTGACAGACTCTGAGCACAAACTGCTCCCCGTGCACTTCGCCGTGGACCCCGGGAAGGAGTGGCAGTGGGGAAAGGACGACAGTGACAACGTCAAGCTGGCCAGGTTGGTGATCTGCAGGTGATCCAGGGTGAGGCTCTGCTGAGGGTTTGGGTGTTCTGCAGAACAGAGAGGTCACAAACGAAGAAATTCAGCTGGGATTTCTTGTGCTGGATGAAAGTGATGCTGTTCATGGGGATGGAGCAGCTTTTCCTTCATTTTCCTTCATTTTGATATGATTTGGGTGGGGCTGTGACATCTCACAGGCTTCTTTCCCACATAGTTAGTAGATGATGCACCAGATCCTGGAGCTCTGGGCTGGGCATAGCTCAAGACACCAGCAGCAGTGGAAGATCTTCTGTCATAGTGGCATATTTTTTCCATTTGCCACCAAATCCCTGTGTCGTGGGTGCCTGGAGCAGGGAGGGTGGTGGCCACCAGATCATACCTGGTTTGGGCAAGACTTTTGGCAGGTCTCACCATGGTTTGGTCCCAGCAGCTCCTATGGCTGAGGCAGAAGCGTTTTGATTTTGAACACTCAGCAATCTGATTTCTCCCTTTGGGTTTCATTGAAAGGGAAGCTGCATGATTGTCCCTTTTGTGCCGTTACACCTGCTGTAGGAAAACACCCATTCAAGTACATTACGCAGGGAATAATGTAAATATGGGGGGAGGTATTTCCAGCTGGGAAAGGGCTCTAACTTGTGGTTTTACCCCTCTCCAATGGCAGCGTGACACTGTCACTGGAAGCCAAACTGCACCTGCTGCACAGCTACATGAATGTCCGATGGATCACATTGCCTTGTGACACGCAGGTAAAGGGACCAGGGGGATCTTCTTTACCTATGAATTATTCAACCCTCCTCTCCCTAAGGAAGCTGGTGTAGGGCTCTGCCTCAAGTGGGGCTCTGTGCCCGCAGGAATTGTGGCTGATTCTGCTCAGAGAGCAGGGAAGTGACTCACTTTTGCAGGTGGGCACCTTTTCCCTAAAGCTTTCCGTGTCCATTTTCAGTCTTCACACGACCCGGAAGCCCCTGTGCTCCTCAGGGATGGAGCCAAACAAATGGGGCGTGTTGGTTTATGGCCACCTCGAGACTGGGACAAGTCTAACCCCCTTTTTTCCCTGTCTTTGCACCTGAAACCTCGAGCAAGTGTAGCTTTCATAGAATCAGGGAATATCTCAGGTGCAAAGGATGCCACGGGGATATTTAGGGATGTGCAGAATGCACTGGGGGCACACCTCTCTGAGTGTGTCCAGACACCATCCCCTCCACGTTCCAAGCAACGCCACCTCCTTTGCTTCGCCTTCCACCTGAAAAACCTTCACCTGAGGAATTTCTGGGCTTTTGATATTTGTCTTTCCTTCCTCCCCAGGCGCCTCTGGCTCAGCCAGAATCCCCCACGGCCTCTGCAGGTGATGATGCTCGTTCAGCAGCAGAGTCAGGAGAGTCAGACAAGGAGTCGGTGTGCAGCAGCTCCGCCAGCAACGGGGGCACCAGGGCAGGCAAGGACAGGGAGAAACCAAAGAAAGAGCGGGAAAAGGAGAAAGAAAAGGATAAAAAACGGGCAGACTCAGTAGCCAACAAGCTGGGGAGTTTCGGGAAGACTCTGGGCAGCAAACTAAAAAAGAACATGGGGGGCCTGATGCACAGCAAAGCCACGAAGGGCGGCGTGAGCAACGGGCAGGGAGACACCCTGGAGAAGAAGAAGAAAGGATCCCTGAAGGCGAGGAAAGACAGCAAAGAGGAATGTTCCCCGGGAGATTTAGCTCCTGCAGAGAAAACGTGCCCAGGTAAAGCGGCCTTGGAGAAACCGTCGGATCCCTACAAGTACAGCAGTGACGTGAGGCTGAGCCTGAGCATCCTGCGGGCCGCAATGCAGGGAGAGCGCAAGTTCATCTTCGCCAGCCACCTCAAAACCAGCACCCGGCACCAGTTCCAGGAGGAGATGATCCAGAGGTACCTCATGGATGCTGAGGAACGTTTCCTGGCAGAGCAGAGGCAGAAGGAGGCAGAGAAGAAGGCGCTGGGCAGCGCTGCCCCCCCGGCCAAGAGGCCAGAAGGGGAGGTGGGTGCCCAGCGGGGCGAGGAGGCGATGCCAAGCCCAATGTTCTCCCAGCCACCCCCCAGCTACCCCCCTCAGCCTCTGGAGCAGGCCGTGGGTGCTAAAATAGCTGCTTTTCCCACTGGCTATTCCGGTGTTTTCACCTTCCCCAGGCCCTCCATGGGCAGTGCTGAGGGGCTGCACCCGCCCGGATGCCCCGAGGGCCGGCGGCAGCTGGCAGGGGGGCCCTGTGGGAGTCTCCCCCCTTATGCCACCCTGCCCCGGCACCACCAGGGCCGGCTTGGCCCCTGCCCCCCTGGCCCTGCCCACCTGGGCCGTTTCTCCCCCACGGACATGGACATCCAGCCTCCTTTCCCTTCAGAGTGCGAGGCCTCCGGCTGCAACAACGGCTGCCGGGAATTCCTCGAGCAGGACAAAGGAGGAACGGCGGATAAAATGAGAAGCCAAGCCCTCTACAACATCCAGCAGACCAAGTGCAAACAGCCCAACTGCAGCTTTTACGGGCACCCAGAGACTGGGAATTTCTGTTCCTGCTGTTACAAGGAGGAGCTGCGGCGCAGGGAGCGGGAGGCGCTGGTGCACAGGTTCTGATGCTCTTCCCCCCCATCTCCCCTCACCATGTGGATCTGGACCCATGGAATGTGGGGAATGCAATAACAAGAGATCCAGTTTGGTTTTACGCCTGCCCACGCTCCTCTCCCACACTGTGCAGGAGGTGGGAGCAGGCGTTTGGCCGGATGGGCCCGGAGCAGCGCGGGGCTGGTGGGTTTGATGGGGTTCAGGAGGGAGAGAGAGAAGGAAAAACCAGCTCCTGCTTTCCCAGAGCCCCTAAGAAGAAGGAGGAGGATTCCCAGGGGTGCCTGGGGATGGTGGGGGCTGCTCTGGTCGGAGCACAGGGTGCGAGGGGGGGAGAGAATTCCTCAAAAACTCAATAAACCAGACCAAAGCTTTGGGAGCGGGCAGGGGGAGCAGCTCCCACCAGGTCCTTCCCGCTTCCTGACCCATCTGGGACGGAGCAAAAAAATGCCCCCGTTTTTTGAGCGTCACAAACCTTTTAACGGAGTTTTTTAACACTGGTTTTATTCTGTATTTCTTGCTGGTACTGAGTGTTGGAGTTGGGACGTTGGTGAGGTGAGGTGGGGTGGATGACTCCGAGCACCAGGATGGGCTCAGGGCTCTGTCCCCCTCTTTCTCCTACCCATGAGCTCAACTCTGGTTTTAAAACGTTTTTAAACTCTTTTTCTGAGGCGGGGGGACGCCAGGGGGACCCCCCCAGGACTCAAGGTATTAGAGGTTTCTCTTCCTGTGCAGAACCCCCAGCCCACGGGAGAGCCGAGGCAAGATCCTGGGTCAGCATCTCCTGCCAGGAATTCCCAGTGGTTTGGGGCAAATCCCCCAGGAAAACCCACTGGAAAAGGGGTCCCAGAACAGCCCCAGTCCCGGGGTGGAGCCGGGGGGGTCACAGCCCCATGTAACTCCTACTTGAGCACAGCTACTCTTGTACTACCTCTGATCCTGATTAACTCGGCTCCGTTTTGTGCTGAGCCACCAACTGACCTTTTAGGCTGCGGAATTTAATCCATATTTTTTTGATAACAGGGCTT
>VWZU01014864.1:157901-168589 GCA_013397095.1 Sterrhoptilus dennistouni | reverse complement strand
CCCCGAGCCGCCTTTTCCCCTCTCCCCGCCGCCATTGCTTTCTCCTCACCCGCGGTCGCCATGGCAACGCGGCGGCGCTTCCTGGTTCAGCAGGAAGTCGCGCCGTGACGTAACAACAACGCACTTCTGCCGCGCGCCGCCAACCCGGACGTACCGTCCCCCCTCACTCCTCAGCGCGGCCGCCATGGTGAGACCGGGATGGCCGCGGGCTCGGGGCTGGCGATTGTGCTCGCCACCGATGGTTTAACGGCTCCACGGACCAGGGGCCGCGCTCTTCCCTTTTGCCTCACCCTCTTTTCCCTCCTGCCGCTCATTAATTATTTAATCATTAATTCCAGAAGCCGATCCTGCTGCAGGGCCATGAGCGCTCCATCACGCAGATCAAATACAACCGCGAGGGAGATCTGCTGTTCACCGTGGCCAAGGATCCCGTGAGTGCTGCCTGCCCCCCGGTAATTACCATAATTAACGCGCCCATCGTTAATTTTAATCGTTTTCTTCTTTCTCCTCGCAGATTGTCAACGTTTGGTACTCGGTGAATGGGGAGAGGTTGGGCACCTACAATGGGCACACGGGAGCTGTGTGGTGTGTGGATGCCGACTGTATCCTTTGATCCCAGAAAAAACCTGTTTTATCCCATATTTTAGTGCCTGATTCATTCCCGGTTGCTGCTCCTCCTTTTCCCCTCCGAGAGGAACATTTAACTCATATATTCCCTCTTCTTTTCCCATGTTTTGGGTGGTTTTCTTGCTGATATTTGGGATAACATCCCAGTGGATATTTGGATTTGTGCTGCTTCCCTGGATGTTTGGGGAGATCTTCCACGGGCAGCAGAGACAAAAAAAAAAGTTGTTTAAGTGCAATAAATGGAGCCTTTTCTTCCCAATTTCACAGGAAAGTTGTGGGATTTCCCAATGGCAATAAGTGGGCTCTGAGTTGTCTTTCCTGAGGTGTATTTGCCTCAAAAAATTCCTTTTTAATCTGGTGCAGAAACATTCTCTGAGCATCCAGGCAGAGGAATTTGGGGCTGATTTTCCCAACCAATAGGATTTGGGGCTGATATTCCCAGGCAGAGGAATTTGGGGCTGATTTTCCCAGGCAGAGGAATTTGGGGCCTGATTTTCCCAGCCAGAGGAATTTGGGGCTGATATTTCCAGCCAGTGAAATTTGGGGCTGATATTTCCAACCAGAGGAATTTGGGGTTTATTTTCCCAGCCAGTGGAATTTGGGGTTAATATTTCCAACCAGAGGAATTTGATTTTCCCTGACTGGTGGCCCAGGGGACACCAGGCACGTCCTGACTGGCTCTGCAGACAACAGCTGTCGGCTCTGGGACTGTGAGACAGGTGAGGCCATTCCCCAGTTCCCCTTGGGGATACAGCTGTGACACCCCCTGAGCCTGGGGGACATCCTCAGGGGTGGCCACAGAGCTGGGCTAGGGGGAAGAGGAGGATCCAGGGAGAGCTGGAGAGGGATTGGGGACAAGGGGTGGAGGGACAGGACACAGGGAATGGCTTCAGAGTGGAATATTGGAAGGAATTTTTCCCTGTGAGGTGTTGGGATGGAATTCCTAGAGAACCTGTGGCTGCCTCATCCCTGGAAGTGTCCCAGGGCAGGTTTGGGTGGATTTTGAGAGGAATTCTTCCCTGTGAGGGGCTGGGGTGGAATTCTCAGAGAATCTGTGGCTGCCTCATCGCTGGAATTGTCCCAAGGCAGGATTGGGTGGATTTTGGAAGGAATTTTTCCCTGTGAGGTGTTGGGATGGAATTCTTAAAGAATCTGTGGCTGCCTCATCCCTGGAATTGTCCCAGGGCAGGTTGGAGCCACCTGAGACAGTGGGAATGTCCCTGCCCGGGGCTGGGTGACCTTTAAACCTTTTCCAACCCAAACCGTTTTGTGCTTAAAGCTGGGAAAGCCTCCGGTGACTCCTGGGTGGATCAGCAGCATTCCCGCTGTCCTTGCCATCCCTGCCCTCCTCTCCCTCCTTTTCCCAACCATCCCTGAGGTTCTGTGGTGTCCCCAGGGAAGCAGCTGGCCCTGGTGAAGACCAGCTCTGCTGTCAGGACGTGTGGATTTGACTTTGGAGGGAACATCATCATGTTCTCCACGGATAAACAGATGGGATACCAGTGCTTCGTCAGCTTCTTCGACCTCAGGGACCCCAGCCAGATTGGTGAGGATACAGGGATTCCCCCTGGGATCACCCTAGAATTCCCCCTGGGATTTTTCCCCCCTGGGATTTTCCCCCCTGAGTTGAGAGTCCCCCCTGAGATGCATCCCAGAATTTCAGAATGATTTGGGGTTGGGGCCACCCTCAAATCTCACCTCATTCCCATGAGCAGGGATTCCTTGTCCTATCCCAAATAAAACCTTAAAGGTTCTGTGCTTTCCAGGTTTTAGCATTTGTCAGCCTGGGCTACAGGAGCAGAGCAGGCTCTGGGAGTGGCTCAGGAGTTCCCAGTCTCTGGGAATGGCTCAGGAATTCCACAATCCAGTAGAATTCCAGGCTGCAGATCTTTAAACCTCGCCATTTCTCACCCGTGGCCTCTGCAATGGGATGTGGCTGCTGGGATTTGTTTATATGGAATCCTGCCAGGGAATCTCCCTCAGTGATCCTGGGATGCATCCCAGAACCCCAGGATGATTTGGGGTCGGGGGCAGCCTCAAATTTCACCCCATTCCCATGGGCAGGGATTCCTTCCCCCATCCCAAATTGCTCCAGGCTGGCCTGGGATGGAACAGAGGAGATGCTTCCCTGAAAAATTACTTTGCTGAGCAGCTGGGGGGTAATCATATCAGCAAGGACACAATTCCCCCATCCATGGGATTTTTTTGGGAACAGCAAAATGCTTCCCCTGAGAGCCCTGGAAATCTGAGCCCCGTAAATAAAAATTACAAAGGAATTTTGTCCAGATCCCACCCTTGAAATGCAGGAAAATCCCAAAGCCGAGCTGAGCACGGGATATAAAAGATAAAAGCTGGATGCAGTCCCTCTTTTTCCTCTTTCTCACAGAGAACAACGAGCCCTACATGAAGATTCCCTGCAGTGACTCCAAGATCACCAGCGCCGTGTGGGGCCCGCTCGGGGAGTTCATCATTGCTGGCCACGAGAATGGGGAGCTCAACCAGTTCAGTGCCAAGGTCAGGGCCTGGGGAAGGCTGGAGCAGCATTCCCAAGGGGAACAGGGCTGGAATGGGAGATTCGGAGCTCCAAACAGCACCTTCAGAAGGGATCATTAAAATATTTATTGTAATATTCAGGAGGCTCCCCTGAGAGAGGCTGGAATTGACATGACAGAGAAACATGGAACTAAATCTATTTCCTAATCCAATCCCAAATTCCCTGCCCACCCAAAGCATTCCAGGAATCTATTCCATGATCTCCCAGGTTGTTTTTAATGAGGGAATCACTTCCCAGCTCCCTGAAAATTCCTCTTCCCTCTTAAAATCTGAGGTTCCCCCAAGCAAGGCTGGAAGTGACACCTCAGTGCACGGACATGAAACTGAGTCTGTTCCTTAATTCCCTTCCCACTCAAAGCATTGCAGGATTCTATCCCATGATCTCCCACATTGTTTGGAAGGAGGGAATCACTTCCCATCTCCCTGAAAATTCCTCTTCCCCTCCCCTGTTAAAATATGGGGCTCTCCCAGGCAAAGCTGGAAATGACACCTCAGTGCAGGGGTGTGGAGCTGAATCCATTCCTAAATTCCCTTCCAACCCAAAGCATTCCAGGATTCGATTCCATGCTCTCCCAGGTTGTTTTTAATGAGGGAATCACTTCCCATCTCCCTGAGATTTTCTCTTCTCCTCCAGTCAGGGGAGCAGCTGTCCAATATCAAGGAGCACACCAAGCAAATCAACGACATTCAGACCTCCCGGGACATGACCATGTTCATCACTGCTTCCAAGGATAACACAGCCAAGGTGAGCTTTTCCAGCAGCCTGTGGGGGTTTCCTGGCAGGATCTCTGCTCAGAGGGGGCTGGAAATGTTCAGTGAGGAAGGGCAGGTGCTAAATGAACAGCCAGGCATTGAAATATTGAGATATTTTGGTAGTTCTGCAGAATGTTTACAGTTTACCACCTTCTGGAAGGCCAAAGATTTCCCATTCTGAGAGAATATTTTTGGGATTTGAACTTGCACAGGGAACATCCATCCAGGCAAGGCCCAGCAGCTGGAGCTGGGTGAGTTAATGGATGAAGTTCTCCCTTTTCCCTCCCAGCTCTTTGACTGCACCTCCCTGGAGCACCTGAAGACGTTCCGGACGGAGCGGCCGGTGAATTCTGCTGCCCTTTCCCCCATTTTTGACCACGTAAGGATGAGCTTCCTCAGGGCATCATCACTGATCCTGGGATTCCTGCATTGTGAGCCTTCCCAGTTCCGCCTAAAACCAGGATTCTGGAATGAGCCTGGGGGATTTTGTTGGGTCTGGCACTGGGAACGAAGTTTTGTGTTGTCCTCTGATCAAATATGGCAGGGAGGTGGGAATTCCTCTGAGGATTTGTGGGATTTGTGGGATCAGTGGGAATAGCTGGAGGCAGTCACCACCCCTGGAGGTGTCCAGGGAATCTCTGGACCTGGCACTCACTGCTCTAAACTGATATCAAGGTGGGGATCAAGGTTGGGCTCAATCCTGGAGGTCTTTTCCAACCTCAGTGATCCCAGAATTCCCTAAAACCCAGAGGGGAGCACTGAAGGGTTGTGATTCCTCTGGTTTCTCTCCCCTGCAGGTCGTGCTGGGTGGAGGGCAGGAGGCCATGGATGTCACCACCACTTCCACCAGGATTGGCAAATTTGAGGCCAGGTTGGTCCTTTCCTGTGGGAAATGGATTTTTAGAGAATTTTTCAAATTTGATAGGTTTAATCTGACACTTTTCCCTCACCCAGAGCACTCCTGATATCCCGAAGGTTGCACTTTCCTTTCTTTTGGGAAATTGGCAGTGCTGGAGGTGTTTTTGTTTGTTTTGTTTTGTCCCTTCTGGGCTTGTGACAATTGAATTTCTCCTCCTGCCAGGTTCTTCCACTTGGCTTTTGAGGAGGAGTTTGGCAGAGTCAAGGGGCATTTTGGGCCCATCAACAGCGTTGCCTTCCACCCTGATGGGAAGAGGTGAGAGGCTCCCTGGAGATCTTGCAGTGTCCCAAATCCCACTTTTTAACTGGGATATCACCAGACTATTGGGATTTCTGTGGTGGGAATGGAACCAGCACCTGAATTCTCCCATTCTGAGCCGGCCCATGAGGTCACTCACACTTTGGCCACATCACCGATCCCTTTGTGATTCCTGTATCAGTTTCAGGAGGGGGTGGTGAGGCCAGACTTGCCATTCTTTGTTCCCAGCAACATTCCTGACTCTCCCCTTTCCTCCCTGCAGCTACAGCAGTGGGGGTGAGGATGGCTACGTCCGCATCCATTACTTCGATCCCCAGTACTTCGAGTTCGAGTTTGAAGCCTGAAGGAGAATTTCCCTCTCCTCTCCTCTTCTTTTCCCTCCTCCAACCCCTTGCCCAGTCCACAGGACTGTTGGAAAGGCCTGAGGTTATTCTTGGCAGGGATTTTGGGGGCTGTGGGAAGTTGGGGAAGTGGGAACTCGAAGGGCAGGAATGGCCTTTACTGGAAAAAGGGTGCAGGGTTGGCTGCCTGCCTGCTGGGCATATTTATAAACCTGGGGAGGGAAAAAAAAAAGAGGAAATAAATAGAAATCTTTTCTAAACACAAGGAAAAGCACCTCTTATGGAGTTTTTTTAAGTGCTTTTTTCCCCCCATCTAGACCAAAATTAACGCAAGGACTTTTTTCTCAACTCTGTTGTCAGTGTTTTGTTCCAATGCTGCTCCTCCTGGGCCCTCTGTCCATCCAGGAACTCCTTCCCAGAGAGGCTCCACAGCCTCCAGCCCAGCCCTTAAGTGTGAAAAGGCTGGAAGTGCAGCAGCCAGGAATTGTTCTCCAGCTGCCACGCACACGCCCGGCCCCACCGCTCTGTTTATCTGCTGGACTGACCCTGAGCCAGCTTTCCTCATGGAACAGTTATTTCCTGCCCCAGGAGCTCGTGCTGCAGATCCTTACCCTCCCACCA
Source organism: Sterrhoptilus dennistouni (assembly GCA_013397095.1). Lineage (NCBI taxonomy): Eukaryota > Metazoa > Chordata > Aves > Passeriformes > Zosteropidae > Sterrhoptilus > Sterrhoptilus dennistouni. The sequence continues at coordinate 162,517 of VWZU01014864.1, read as the reverse complement.
TCCTGTCTCTCTAAAGGGGTGGTTTATTTTTCCTGTTTCCTTCCTCAAAACTGGGCCCAAGGGCAGAATTCCCAGGCTGGCTTCTGGCTCGAAGCCACTGGCACAACACTGAGGTGATTTTGTGGGGAGAGTGTTGATTTAGTGTGTCCTGTTGGGGTTTTTTCTGTGTGATCTCCTGGGTTTTTTCTGTTTGATCTGGGTTTTTTTCTGTGATCTCCTGCCCTTAGCTCCAGAGCCATCCGCAGGCACTGCTGAAATCCCAGTGGGAAGGAGCAGCTTCCCTGTGTAAGAGCAGGACTCAGGCAAGGGCTGGGAGAGAGATTTACTGCTAGGAGCTCAGGCTGGGAAAGGGAGGTCTGTCCCCTCTCCTAGAGCTCTCCGTGGGGTCTGTGTCCTGCACAGCTCTTCCCATGGGAAAATAGTGTCACCTTGTCCCAAATCCCAACTGTCCATGCTTCATTTTCCATTCTCTGTCCCAGCAGTGGTGTCAGGGAGGGTCTGGCTCAGCCTTTTCCCCGTGCTCTCCTTGCTCGAGTTGTTGTTTCCCTCCACCAACCTCTGGATCTCCTGCCAGGCCTCATCCAGGTGCTGGGAAGGACGGATCCAACGAAGGAATAAACCTGGGAGAGAAGGGAGCTGGGAGTAATTTCAGCCCTGGCAGAGAGGGAAAGGCAGAACAGCTCCCTCTGAGGCAGCCCAGCTGGGAGCTGAAGGGTGGATTTTGGGGAGGAGGATATTTTGGGAGCTCACCCTGCCAGAGCTGGATGCTCTGGGGCTCCACCGAGGGCCAGATCACCAAGGGGTTGTGTGAGTAAAGAGGGTTCAGGTATTTGTGCTTCTCCTCAGGCTGGTTCAGCCAGACCCAGAGTGAGTGTGTACTTTCCTTCACCTTACACAGCCTCCTGTGAGGGACAGTGGGACATGTCACAGTCCCCAACAGTGTTTTGGTGTCACCTGAGCTGTGACAGGGTGGGTTTGCCCCCACACCCACCTCTCCTTCTCGCTGTTGCACAGGAAGGTGCCATAGGCGGAGGCGTAGGCATTGTCGAAGAGGGTGAGCAGCAGCTCCTCCCCGAATTCCAGGGAGAAAGGGAACTGCCGGCTCAGCTGCCACACGCAGTCGAGGAAGAGGAGGAAAATCGGCGCCTCCTGCTTCCCTCGGGCGTGGGAGGAGGCGGAGTGGGCGCAGCGCAACTGGAAGGGGTGCCCTGCCTGCAGGAGGGGGACACTGGGACATGGGGACACCCAGCCGGGCTGGCAGCCCCATCCTGCTCCCAACAGCTCTCACCTGGATCCATTCCCGTTCCAGCAGCCCCTGGAATCCCTGTAGGCTGCGGGAGGATGGATCCAGGATGAGCTGGGCCAGCGCTGTCACCAGCAGCGTGGTGTCCGTCCCCTCTGCACCGTGCACCAGCACCTTGGAGTCCTCCCTGTGATGATCCCAGGGGTGACACACAGATTTTGGGGGGCTTGGGAAGGGGAAAGGTGAGCGAGGGGCAGCCCAAATTACCTGTCCAGGCACTGAGCAGCCAGGCAGGCCGTGCTCAGGGCGGCTTTGACGTGGCTGAGCCAGCGGCTGCTGTCCAGCCGGGCCAGCCAGCGGTCCATGGTCAGAGAGGGGTCACTGCAGGCCTCCACCAGCCTGATGAAACTCTCCTGCAGTGGGCGGCCCCTGGGAGAGGGGACAGAGCTGTGGAGGGGCTCACTGACACTGTCCCTGCCTAATTGACCTCATCATAACACATGCTCAACACCTACAGTGCAGATTTTTTTCACTGTATTGCAGGTCTTGAGTAGTTATGATGTGTTTCAATTACAAAAAACCCCTAAACTCATGATGAAGAAAGAAAAAAAAATCAAAAAATAACTTAGACAACACCCACAGCCCTCTATTTTGTCTCACATGTATTACTATATACTAAAAATCTAAGTTTTTCACCCTGTGAAATCATGCAGTGTTGTTCAAACTACATACCCACAACCCCCGTGCTGTTACTCGATCTCAAAAACCCATCCCAAAATCTTGAGTCAGATGCGGTGCTTGCTTAAAAGTCAGCACCTTTTTAACACAGAAAACCTAAAATTTTCAGCCTCCGAGGTTCCAATGTGTCCCCAGGTCCCATAGGGGATATGGAAAGGATGGGGGAGATCCCTGTGACCCCAGTCCTGGTTTGGCTGAGCTGCAGGTGGCTAATGGTAAGATGGAGAGCTCAGAGAGAGGATTTGATGACTGAAGGCAGCACTCAAAGACCAGGAGTGTGGTTAGCCTGGCATTTTATAGGGTTTTACCTGGGGGTTAGGTGTCCAAATTTGGGTACAGGGCAGGGGCTTGACCTAATAAGTCTTGAACCAATGGGGCTCACTCTGTTAGCATCTTCCTAATTAATATCCCACCTCCCAAGGTTTTAGCTTTAATGAAGGAGATGGGGACAATGGAGAGCTCAGAGAGAGGATTTAATGCTGCAGCATCCAAAGATGAGGGGTGTGGTTAGCCTGGCATTTTATAGGGTTTTACCTGGGGTAAGTGTCCAAATTTGGTTATAGGGCAGGGGCTTGACCTTAAAATTCTGAGGTCTTGAACCAACGGGGTTTACTCTATTAGCTCCTTCCTAATTAATGTCCCACCTCCCAAGGTCTCAGGTTTAATGAAGGAGATGAGGACAATGGAGAGCTCAGAGAAAGGATTTAATGCTGCAGCATCCAAAGACCAGGGGTGTGGCATTTTATAGAGTTTTACCTGGTGTAAGTGTCCAAATTTATTTATAAGGGCTGGGGCTTGACCTTATAAGTCTGCAGTCTTGAACAGGGCTCACTCTATTAGCATCTTCCTAATATCCCACCTCCCAAGGTCTCAGGTTTAATGAATGAGATGGATATGACTGAGAGCTCAGAGACAGAATTTAATGCTGCAGCATCCGAAGACCAGGGGTGTGGTTAGCCTGGCATTTTATGGGGTTTTACCTGGGGTAAGTGTCCAAATTTGGTTACAGGGCATAACCCAAACCTTGTAAGTCTTGAACCAACGAGACTTAGTTTATTAGCACCTTCCTAATTAATGTCCCACCTCCCAAGATCTCAGCTTTATTCCCACCCTGCAGGGAACCTGGGCTGAGCTCGGCTCCGTCCCCGGTGATTCCACAAGGGGACAGCAGCCGGCCCTCCTCACCTCTCCAAGGCTCGGTGAATCCTCCTCCACTGCGGGTATGAAGATTTGGGCTCGGTGCCCCCGCCGCTCATCCGCGCCTGCTTGGCCGCCTGTGCCGAGCGGGTGTCGATGATGAAACCCCGCTCGCCTTCGTCCAGGATTGTCCCCAAAATCTTCTCGTCCTCGCGGCAGCGCCTGCGGTTGCGGCCGGTCAGGGGCTGGCTGCTGCGGAGTAGAGCCTGAGGGAGAGGGCGGGACAGCTGGGGATGGCCAGCCTGGAGAGAAGGCTCCAGGGTGATCTTAGAGAGGCTCAAAGGGTCTAAAGGGGCTCCAGGAGAGCTGAAGAGGGACTGGGGACAAGGCATGGAAGGACAGGACACAGGGAATGGCTTCCCACTGCCAGAAGGCAGGGCTGGGTGGGATTTTGGGAAGGGATTGTTCCCTGGGAAGGTGGGGAGGGGTTGGAATGGCTTTCCCAGAGAAGTTGTGGCTGCTCCTGGATCTGTGGAAGTGTCCAAGGCCAGGCTGGGCGGGGCTTGGAACAACCTGGGACAGGGGAAGGTGTCCCCATGGCAGGGGTGGAACAAGATGACCCCAAAAATGCCTTCCAATCCAGTCCTGGAATTCTATGGAGATGGAATCCCTAAAATTCCTCCCAACCCAATTCTAGCATTCCAAGAAGATGGAATCCCTAAAATCCCTTCCAACCCATGGAATCCCCCTCCTGCAGCACGGAAGGCTCTCAGCCCCCTTCCCCCGCCGGCAGAGGGGCGGGACGGACTCACGGTGCCGTTTTTGGGGTGGAAGTAGCTGAGCACGGGGAAGCGCCCGCCCTGCCGGAACCGCGCCGCCTTTGTCACCGTGTCGTCGCTCACGGCCGCCGGCACGATCACGGCCTCAGGGTACGAGGGGCAGGCGCTGAAATCGCGGTTCACTGTGCTCAGCCGCCACTGGCTGGTCTGTGGGGACAGGCGACATCAGCGACGAGCCCGGCAGGGTGCGGGGAAGGCTCCGGGTCCATCCCGGCCGGGCTCACCTGCGAGCAGAGCCGCAGGAAGAAGCGCTCCAGCGGGAATTGGTGCCAGCCCTGCTCCAGCCGCAGGCTCGGCGGGCGGTAGAAGAACGGGTACATCATCATCACCGAGTCCACCGAGGACAGCGCCTGCCGCGGGGACAGGAACACCGGCCATGTCCCCGTGTGCCACCCCCCGGGCGGTGCCAGCGCTGCCAGAGCCGCGTGTTTACCCAGCTCAACGCCAGCCCCAGAGCAAACACCGCCGGCAGCGCTTTCCCTTCCCCCGGCCAACCCTTTGCTCGCCGGCCGGGGCTCACCTCGATAGAACTGGGGATGTTCAGACANGAGAGGCGACACGGGGCGGTCAGTGGGACACACGGGGACACACGGACAGCACCGAGCTGCCCCCGGGGCTCCCTTCAGGCTCTCCGCGATCGGGGCATGGCGGATGGGTGA
>VWZU01014864.1:144188-156255 GCA_013397095.1 Sterrhoptilus dennistouni | reverse complement strand
CCAAAGGGCGGGGAGGGGGGCGGCTGAGGTCGAGGATAAATCATTCCCGGTCCTCCGTGCCCGGCGAAGGCTCCGTCCGGGAACGGTTTGTCTCCTCCCAGGCGGAGACAATGATGTTAAAAAAAAAAAAATTAAAAAAAGACAACAAGCCAAAAAAACACCTCCCCCTCCTTTGCACTCCTCTGGATAAGGAAATTCCTGCCCATTAGACTCGTCCTGAAGGGGTGGATAAATAGCCGACAACCGGGTGCAGCTGGGGCACGGAGTGGGTGGCCGTGCTCAGCTTGGGGGGCTTCATTTCCCCGGGGGGAGGCATTGAGGGGGGTCAGAAATTAGGGGATTTTTGGGGAGGGCTCCGCTTTGTTCCACCATGGCCTTCAGCCAGCTGAAATTCAAGGAACTGGGCGAGGAGGAGCCCACCTGGGAGGAGGAGAACCTGGACAGCGTGAAGGCGCTGACGGCCAAGCTGAAGCTGCAGACCCGCAGACCCTCGTACCTGGAGTGGGAGGCGCGGGTGAGGGGACAGCGCTGGGGGACCCCCGGGGACACCTGTGGGGCACAGAGGAGCCGCGGGCACCCCCAGGAGCAGCGGGACGATGATGGTGGCGTTGGTGGCTTTGCCACCGTGGAGGCGGCTCTGGAGTGGCTCAGGACGGAGCTGGTGAGTGGGACACGGCGACAAGGACAGGGGTGGGGTCACCGTGCTCGAGCTGAGGTCGGTGAGGTGCAGGAGGGTCTGGCAGGGCACAAGAGAGGACAGCACAGGGACCCAGGGGTGGTGGCAGCAGGTGACAACGCCCTGCCTGAGGGTCTCGGCTCCCCCGCCCACCTTGCTGGTTGCACGCGGGTTTTTCCAAGATTTTTTAACAAGATTTTTCCTGACCCTGCACAGCACCCGCGGGTGGTGACCTTGTGGGGGTCAGCGCTTGTCATCCCCTCCTGCCGCTCTGGGGGTGGCACAGACAGCACAACCCGCGCTGCCCCCGCGCTGTCCCCGCGCCCACCGTGACAGGATGGGGTCGTGCCCTGGCTCAGCCTCATCCCCGATCCCAAACCATCGCCATCCCTCCTCCCCTCAGCGGGACATGCAGGCTGCGGACCAGCGGCTGGCTCAGCAGCTGATGCGGCTGCGGGCGCGGCTGCACCGGCTGAAGGTGGAGCAGGCCTGCCACCAGCACAAGGAGATGCTGGACGACGCCACCTTCGGCCTCGAGGGCTGCGAGGAAGACTCGGACCTGCTGTGCACCATCCCCCCCAAGGCCGCCTTCCTGCTCTCCACGCCGCTCAAGCACATCGGCGTCACCCGCATGAACATCAACTCGCGGCGCTTCTCCCTCTGCTGAGCCGCCCCCCGGAGGCTGAGGGGGAGCCCCGAGGGCACCCCGAGGTGACTCGGGGCTCGGAGATCCCTCCCCAAACCCCTCAGGGCTCGGGACAGCTCGTCCCAGGGCGATGGTGGCACGGTGATGTCACCATCCCCACGGGGTGTTTTGGGCCCTGAGGGTGGGGGGGTTAAACCCGCTGGGAAATCTGGGGGAGCAGCTCTTTGAGGGGGAATAAAAGGAGGTGAGGGTGAGAGCTGATGTTTTTTTTTCCTTCCACATGTGGCTCCTGGCCTTTTTTGGGGGAGGGAGGCAGCTCCAGGGGATGTGACTTTCACAGAGCCCTGCGTGCCACCAGCACCAGGGAAGTTGCGGGATCATTTGGGGGATAATTTTGGGGGTCGTTTCTCCTCCCCAGGACACGAGGAGAGCCCCAAATGTGCCCGCCAAAGCTGCCACAACACCCCCCTCCCCGACACCTCAGGGCTTCCTGCCTGTGCCTCTCGGAGCTCCCTGCGGCTTCAGCGCCGATCAAAGCAGCCAACACAATGCTGCTGTGGTTGCTGTGCTCTCTGAGCTGCCTCCAGAGCGGCGCTGCCAGCCCGGCACGGCCACCGAGTGTCCCCTCAGCTCCGGCCCTTTGTCACCGCGGCTCTCGAGCCATCGGTCTGCGGTGGCACTGCGGTGACGGCCCAAAGGATGTGTCCCCGCAGCGCTAGGGGGACAAGGAGGAGGCTGAGGGCGCCAAGAGGAGATTTGGGGGGGCAGGAGGGGATTTGAGGGCAGCAGAGGGTCTGGAAAGCATAGGGGACCCCAGGGGTGGTGGCAGCAGGTGACAACGCCCTGACTTGAGGGTCTCAGCGTCTCCTCACCCACCCTCGCCGGGGGCCGGGGCAGGAAGCCACCGAGGGTTTGTCACTCGCTCTTGCGGTCGGGAGCGAGCTGAGAGAACCGGCTCCTCTTGAGTTTGCTCATGAGGCAGGAAGCCGGGGCAAGGCGGGGAGAGCAGGAGCGGGGCGGCGGCGGCGCGGCCGGGCACGGGGGGCTCCTCTGGGCACCCCAAAAAAATCCCACCCGGGCTCGGGGGGCTCCTCTCCTCATCCCTGCTCTCGGGGGGCTCCTCTCTGCACCCCACAAAGCCCACCCCGGGTTTGGGGGGCTCCTCTCCGAACCCCACAGGGTCTCCATGGGGAGGACGTGACGGGCACGGCCCCGGCGGGACATGGGACACTGAGAGCGGCCGGTCCCCACCTCGCTGCCACCAGGTGAGAGCCGGGGGAGAGGGGTCTGAGGGTCCGGGTGGGATCTGGGGAGCAGCTGTGGGGTTGGAGGGGAGTGAGCTCTCCTTGCAGGGATGGGAATGGGGGTGCGGGCTCAGTTTTGGGGGAGATGAGAGCGCTGGAGCCCCCGTGGGGATGGGGCTCCCCGTCCCTCTGGGGGCTCCCAGGTGGAGGGAAAGGCGCTGTCACCATGTCCCCTGCCCGCCTCGGGGTCCTGCCAGGGGTGGCAGCGTCCGTGGGCTGACAGGGCTGTCCCCAAACCCGCATTTCCAGGGCGAGGCAGGAGTTTTGTCCCCAGGACAAAGCAGGAGTTTTGTCCCTAGGGCTGTGCCTGAGGGACAAGCAGAGGTTTGGTGCGGGTCCTCAGGGTTGGTGCCCAGTTTGGGGGATTCAGGAGCTCAGAAATTCTCGGTTTTTGGTGCTGGCTCAGTGCAAACCCCTCCCTGCTGTAGTGGCAGCCTTGGGGACACGGTCCTTGATGTCACTGCCAGCACTCGGTGTCCGTGCAGAGGGCTCACAGCTGGCTCACAACTGTCTCAGGGACACTCAGGTGACCCTGAGGGGTCAGCCCAGATTTCAGAGCTCCTCACGCCCTCCCACACTGGTGACAAACCACCAGGACCCAGCCAGGCCCACGTGGCACAGCACAGGACGGGCAGCCAGGGGTTCCAAATCCACAGAAAAAAATCCAAAACAAAACAAACCAACAGGGAAAAGGGGCCACACCTGGTGAGGACACCCGTGCACACCTGAACACGCTCAGGGGGCAAGGGGGCACCTCCACACCCCTCCCTTTACACAAAGAAATTCGGTTGCACAGATGCAGCCACCAACTTGAAACACCCTTTTTTTTTTTTTTTTTTTTTTTTTTTTTTTTTTTTTTTTTTTTTTTTTTTTTTTTTTTTCCATCTATCGTGGCCCTGGGGCAGGTGAAAACGGCTGCTGCTCGGTGGAAATTACGCTGTGGCTTGGGGCTGTAAGAAAAGGAAAAAAAAAAAAAAGCACAATAGCAGCACCTCCCTGCTCAGCCTGGGAGGAAAAAACAGCTCCAGGCACTGCTTGGCTGTGCTGGGAGTGTTTGAGGAGATCTGGACAGCTCCTCTATGGGGTTTGAGGGATGGATTTGGGATTTCTCAGCTGTCCCTTTGCTCTGGCTGAGAAATGTGAGCACTTTGCTGTTCTTGTCCATAAAAGCTGGGTTATGCTCAGAAAGGCCCTCAAAATGTTGATGAATTTTAGATTTATTTTTTTTTTTTACTCTTCTGGCTGCCAGCTGAGATGTAGGAAGTCTTGGTGGGGATTATAAGGAAAGAGTCAGCGAAAGAAAATCTGTTTGAAAACTGTCAGCCTGCCTGCAGTGTGGCCAAACCCCTTGTCTGGGTGCCAAAATGTGTCCCCAAATGGGTGTCCCCAGGAGCTGGAGGCACTGGGGTGGGTTTTGAGTCCCCAGAGCAGTGTTCCAGGGTATGGAGACCTCACTCCTGGGTGTTCTCCTCACCAAAATCGCCCCTCACCTGCTCCTCTGGCCACTGTGGGGACAGGCCCTGTGTTCCAAGCAGCAGCTCCTGGGGATCCCAAACCCTACTTAGGGACCCTTAAACCCTCTTTAGGGACCTCAAACCTTCCTTAGGGAGCCCCAAACCCTTCCTGGTGACCCCAAACCCTCCCTGGGCACCCTAAACCCTCCTTAGGAACTCCCAATTCCTCCTTAGGGACCCCAAACCCTCCCTGGGGACCCCCAAAACCTCCTCAGGGACCCCCAAACCTTCCTTAGGGAGCCCAAAACCCTTCCTGGTGACCCTCAAACCCTCCCTGGGCACCCCAAACCCTCCTCAGGGAGCCCCTGCAAGCCCCAAACGAAGCCCCCACTGCTGTGCTCCCCTTGTCACTGTGGGAAAAAGTGGATTTTTGAGCGTGCTGATGAAAATCAAAGCTTCCAGACAGGAAAATAAAGAAAAAATCGATGCCAGGGTCCCACAAAGCCTCTCCCAGCCCAGCTGGCACTGGTAGGGATGGGGACCTTGGCAGGTGTTGCTACTTCAGAGGTGGCAGACACACCTGGGCTGGCTCAGAGTGACAAAACCCCTGAGGAAACCTCAACTGGGCCCCTAAAGAGCCTGGCAGAGAGGGGCTGGAGGTAAACCCCAGCTTAAACTTTAGAGGACTTAAACTCATGATAATTTAAAATTAACCTAAGCTTGACAGGGCTCAAATTTAACAAAACTTTAAAAAATTTAAAAAACCCATAATTTAACTGAGCAATCCTTAGCCTAAACTTCAACTAAACCATTCAGAAATCAATCTTAATATTAACAGAGTATTAAAACATAACTCAGACATATAATTATAGACATCAAATATAACAAATGACTCCAGTTAAAAATTTTACTCCCCATTTGTGCTGGTAAATCTTTTCCCCCATATTGTGATGGGTTTTCTGTACAAGGAAGGGACAAATCCCTCGTGGGCGTGGGGGATTCTGAGGAAGAGCTTTTTCCTGGGGCCCCCGCTCTGCTCCCGGGTTTGTGCCACACTCAGCATTTTTGGGAAGGCCAAAGGGGCCCGGGTGGTTTTGCAGAGCCCACACAGAGCTGCTGGCAGAGGTGCCCACGCTCTGGTGGCACTGCAGTGACAGGGACATGGGTGTCACCATGGCTGAGCATTGAGGCTGATGCTTTGGGAAGGCTGAGCTGGAACAGAGACTTGGCAGAGCTGGAGAATAAAGTAGATATTTATTAAAAGGCCTTTAGGCTTGGGCAGGACAAGAGCCTGGCCAGGGTTGCACCCAAGGCAGACCCAAAATGGTCACAAAATGGACAAACGGTCACAAGGTCTCACATTTTTATAAGTTTTGGTCCATTTGCACATTGGGGTTTAATTGTCCAATTCCAGCTCCAGGTTAGGAAGTCCCACCCTTCTTGTTTTCTCCCTTCAGCCACCCTTGTTTGTGCTTTTGGGCCTGAAAACTTGTCCCAGTTGTCCTTGGTGTGCAGCAGGAAAAGGATTTATTTTGTGTCCCTGCTGTGTGCAGAGCTGAGTGACAGTGACTGTGAGCTCAGAACTGCACCCCTGGGCAGTGCAGAACCTGAAACACATCAAAGATAAAACTGAAGGCGTCAGGGGTCCTGGGTGTTCCAGGGTTTGGGGTTTTTTGGGCTGGTTTTGTTTGTTTGTTTTGGGTTTGTGGTGGGTTGTTTTTTTGGTTTTTTTTTGGGGGGGGGTTAGTGGGGGTTTTTTGGTTCCAGGAGTGTCCCTGATCGAGCAGGAATGGGGCTGAGAATGGGGAGAGGATGGGAATTTGTCGGAAAAGGAAGTGCCCACAGCCAGCTGGGAGCCCAGGAGCTGCTTTTAGGATGGAGGAGGTGCTTGCCCAGCCAAACCTCTTTAAAGCCGAGCTGCAGGAGTGTATTAATTGTTAATGAGATATTAATGATGAGGTTGTTATGTGCAGGGAGAGCAGAGGGATCAGCCCCAGAGCTGCATGGTGGGGAGGAGCTGGCACAGGATGCAGAGGAGCCTCAGGCTGGGCACCAATTGCCTTCAGTGGCTTTAATTAACGAAGGCAGGATAAATTAGGAGGAAATAAGGGCTGGTGACGTAGAGTCAGGGAATGTCCCCAGCTCAGCTGAGGAGCTGGGGTGGGAAGGTGGAGGGATGAATGAATGCATGCATGCAGGGATGGGGATGCACTGGAGCAAGAGCAGAGGCAGGCATGGGGGTGCCAACGCTCCCTGTGTCCTCTCTGTCCCCACAGCCACCATGGGCTGCTGCTGCAGCTCGGACTATGACGAGGACTGGATCGAGAACATCGACATCTGCGAGCACTGCAACTACCCCATTGAGCCCGACAGCAAGCGCCAGGTGAGGAGGGGCTGGCAGAGCCCAACCCCAGTGGCCAAACGCCCCCAGACGCCTGCAGGGGTGGCCAAATCCCTCACCTTGAGGGCTCACGGGGTCCCTGTCCCCTGGCAGGGGCTGATCCGCAATGGCTCCGAGGTCCGAGACCCTCTGGTGACCTACGAGTCCTCGTCACCTCCCTGCTCCCCCATGCAAGGTGAGGCACGGCTGTGGCTGTGAGGTGGCTGTGACACCCCCAAACTGGTCACTGCCACCCCTGTCTCTCTGTTTGTCCCCTCAGACAAGCTGGTGGTGGCCCTGTACAACTATGAGCCCAAGCACGACGGGGACCTGGGGCTGAGGAAGGGGGAGAAGCTGCGTGTCCTGGAAGAGTGAGCGAATGCCAGCGGTGTCCCAGCGCCCCCGGGGGTCCGGGCGGGCTCAGGGCAGGTCTCACCAGCCTGTGTCCCCTCTGCAGGAACGGGGAGTGGTGGAAGGCGCAGTCGCTCACCACGGGCCAGGAGGGGCTGATACCGCACAACTTCGTGGCTTTGGTGAACAGCCTGGAGCCCGAGCCGTGAGTAGGGAGAGAGCAGCTGTATCCCGGTGGGATCTGAGCTCCGGGAAGGAGTCTGGAGCATCCCACAAAACCCCGATGGCCGCGTCCCCTCAGCCCTAAAGTCCTATCTCTGGCCCCAGGTGGTTCTTCAGGAACATCAGCCGCAAGGACGCCGAGCGGCAACTCCTGGCCTCGGGAAACACCCACGGCTCCTTCCTCATCCGGGAGAGCGAGACCTCCAAAGGTGCCGCCGCGGCCCCCTCGGGCTCTGGGAGGGGCACGGGAAGGGTCTGGGGTCCCACGGGTGTCCCTGTCCCCAGGCTCGTACTCGCTGTCCGTGCGGGACCTGGACGAGAGCCAGGGAGAGACGGTGAAGCACTACAAGATCCGGAACCTGGACAGCGGCGGCTTCTACATCTCCCCCCGAGCGCCCTTCGGCAGCCTCAGGGAGCTGGTGCAGCACTACACACGTGCGGGATGGGAGGGGAATGGGGCGGGGTGAAGTGGGGTGGGGATGGGATAGGAAGGCGGTGGAATGGGATGGGAATGGGGAGGGAATGGGATGGAACAGGAGAGAAGGGGGTGGGACGGGACAAGCTGAAATGGGAATAAGAGAGAATAAGAGGGGATGGTACAGGATGGGAATGGGATGGGGCCAGAGGGGATGGCACCAGACAGGATGGAATGGGATAGGATGGGACAGGAAAGTTGTGGGATGGGACAAGGGATGGAATGGGGCAGGGTGTTATGGGACAAGTTGGAACGGGAATGGGACAGAATTAGACGGGATGAGACTGGATAGGATGGGAAAGGGATGGAATGGGATGGGACAGATAGGATGGGACCAGATAGGATAGGATGGCATAGGAATGAGGCAGACTGGGATGGGACATGACTGAATGGGATGGGATAGGGACAGGACAATATGGGACAAAATGAAATGGGAATAGGAGAGAATTGGATGGGGTAGGACAGGATGGGAATGGAATAGGATGGGACAGGATAGGATAGGATGGGACAGGATGGAATGGGGATGGAATAAGATGAGGATGGGGATGGAATGGGGATGGGAACGGAATAGGATGGGACAGGGATGGGAGAGGGTGGGATGGGATGAGCAGGATCCACTGCTCCCTGTGCCCCAGCCAAGCCCTGGCTGGTGCCCTGCCCTGGCCCAGCTGTGCCTCCCCCGGCCCAGGCAGCTCTGATGGGCTGTGCTGCCGCCTGGGCAAGCCGTGCCAGACGCAGAAGCCGCAGAAACCGTGGTGGCAGGACGAGTGGGAGGTGCCACGGGAGTCGCTGAAGCTGGTGGAGAAGCTGGGAGCGGGGCAGTTCGGAGAGGTCTGGATGGGTGAGTCAGGGTGAAACTGGGGCACCAGAGTGAAGGATCCAGCTGGGATCTCACACGGAGCAGCCAGCACAACCCAAGGTGTGGCACTGTGGCTTTGAGGGTCTTGGAAGAAGGGAGAAGCCATCCCAGACTTCCCTTTTCTCCCATCCCTGCTCTGTTGGTGGACACAGGGGGGACATGTGGGATCACAGAGCTGCTGGCTTTGTCCCCACTTGGGAGTGTCCCTTGTGGCTGGAATGCTGGAGCAGTTGGGAGGACTTGGAGCAGATCCAGCCACAAAAACCCCTCCTGCTCCCTGAGTGCCGTGGTGGGGAAGCCACTGGGGCTGCCCTGCTTCCCTCCATCCCTCTCTGCTTCCCTCCATCTGAGCCTGCTTCTCTCCACCCCTCCAAGCCTCTTGGCTTCCCTCCATCCCTTCCCTCCATCCCTTCCCTCCATTCCTCCCCACTGCCCTCCATCCTGCCCCACAGCCCTCTGAGGTCTCTGCTCCTACTCCCACAGGTCCCATCCATTCCCCCCTTGTGCTCCCAGCACTGCCCAGTCCTTCAACCCCGTCTCCCACTCCAAACCCAGCTCTCCACACCCCTCTTTTCCTCATGGGGGCTGAAAACCACACACAGAAACATTGGTGCTTGCTGCTGGGTTTGAACCTGGCCACAACCTCACTGAACTGTGACCACCCCAAAACCCCTTCAGCCACACCACAACAGCATTTTGGGACATGAAACTCCATCCTCAGCCAACCTTTCCACCTCCCACCCAACTTTTGGATCTTCTAACATCTCCTCATTTTGGGATGCTCTGTGGAGCTGCCCCTCCTCAACTGGCATCGCTGTTATCACCTTCCCAATGTCCAGATCCCATTTTTCCCTCTTTCTTTCCCCCCAAAAGGCTTCTACAACGGGCACACCAAGGTGGCAGTGAAGAGCCTGAAGGCTGGCAGTATGTCCCCCAGCGCCTTCCTGGCCGAGGCCAACCTGATGAAGAAGCTGCAGCACCCTCGGCTGGTGCGGCTCTATGCTGTGGTCACCAAGGAGCCCATCTACATCATCACCGAGTTCATGGAGAAGGGTGAGCCCACTCCAGACGGCTCCAGGTGCTGCCACATCCACGGGGATGTGTGACCACAGAACTCTGGGATTTTTAAGGTTGGAAAAGGTCTTCAGGATAAAGTTCAAGCTGTGAAAAATCCCCACCTAAATCGGCCCAAAGCGCTGTGCTGGTCATTCTTTAAACGCCCCCTTCAGCACCTCTCAGTGCAGGCTCCAAAACCAGTAAAAATTGAAAGATTTCCATAAGAAACATGGAAATTTGTTAATTTTAGAGATTCCTTTGCCTCCAGCCCTGGGGATGCTTCACCTTTGTTCTCTCCCACCTCCAGCTTGGGGAAAAAGGATTTTCTGTGTTCTCCTGCTCACATTCCCAGAGAGGTTTTTTTTGGGGGGACAGTGCCCTTGTGACCTCCCCAGGGCCCCCAGGAGCTGAGAACTGCTGCTTTCATCACAGGCAGCCTCGTGGACTTCCTCAAAACTTCGGAAGGAGTCAAGCTCAGCACCAACAAACTGCTGGACATGGCAGCACAGGTGAGGGGGGAGAGAAGAGAAAATGGGGATGGAACTGGGAGAACCCTGCCGGGCTGGAGCTGCTCATTAACAATTGCTCATTAATTGTTACAAATCACAGATTGCTGAAGGCATGGCCTTCATCGAGGCCAAGAATTACATCCACAGGGACCTGAGGGCCGCCAACATCCTCGTCTCGGATACTTTGTGCTGCAAAATCGCCGATTTTGGGCTGGCCCGGCTCATCGAGGACAACGAGTACACGGCTCGGGAGGGTGAGCCCCGCCCAGCCCCGCGGGTCACAGAGCTTGGGGACATCGGGAAAGCGACCCGCAGCCAGCCTGGACTTCTGGGGAGCTGCAGGAGAGTGGAGCAGGGCGTGCAAGGATTTCTTTTTTTTCCCCCCTTTTCCATCTCTCAGCCCGAGGGGGATGAGGGGCTCCTGCTTTGAGTGGTTACCGGAGGGTCAGGGGGCTCAGCCACCAACCTCAGCCGGTCCCCAGGCAGTGACAGAGCCCGGCTGGGGGTTGTCACATCGGATTCAACCCAGCGGGCTGATTCCCAGCTCAGCCAGGGCGCTTTATCCCCTCCTCTCCCGCCGCTTTCCAGGGGCGAAATTCCCAATTAAATGGACAGCACCCGAGGCCATCAACTACGGGACATTCACCATCAAGTCGGACGTGTGGTCCTTCGGGATCCTGCTCACCGAGATAGTCACCTACGGCCGGATCCCGTATCCAGGTCAGGATTTTTGTGCAGCTGCGGGGCTGGCACGCCCACGAGTGTGTGTGTGCATGCAGTGCCGCACGCACACTGCTGCCAGCCTGGCTCCCTCCCCTCTCTCTCGACATCCAGCCCGGCCTGCCTTCATCGAGCACGGTCCCCAAAGCCCCCCGGGGAGGGGTGGAAGGGGATGGAAAGTTCCCTCCCCACCGTGGGGTTTGGGAAGGTGGGGAGACCCAAACTGGGTCCTGAGCATTGTCCTGGTGGGAATCACTAAGCCTGGGGTGGTCCCTGAGACCCAAACCGAGTCCTGGGCATGGTCCTGGCAGAGAAGCTCAAGCCCTGTGAGGTGGGGATGACACAAATTGAGTCCTCTGCATTGTCCTGGTAGGAATGAGCAACTCCAGGGTGGCACCTGTGACATGGGGGTGACCCAAACTGGGTCCTGGCAGGGGTGACCAACCCCAGGGTGCCACCCACACCACGGGGGTGACCCAAACCGAGCCCCACACGTGTTGCCCTGCAGGGATGACCAACCCAGAGGTGATCCAGAACCTGGAGCGGGGTTACCGGATGCCACAGCCAGATAACTGCCCTGTAGAGCTGTACGAGCTGATGAGGCAGTGCTGGAAGGAGAACCCCGAGGAACGCCCCACCTTCGAGTTCATGAAGAGCGTCCTCGAGGATTTCTTCACTGCCACTGAGGGCCAGTACCAGCAGCAGCCCTGAGGGCCCCACAGCCCCTGTTTGGGGTGCTGGGGGTGCCCCACATCCCCACAGACTCCATAAAACTCTGCCTGCAACTCTTAGGGAAGATTTTAAGCCCTCCAGAGCTCGGAAGCAGTAGATTTCCTCCTGAAAGGGAGGGACAACCAAAGCAGACCCCCAAAAGCTGGGGGATGGCACAGGGCGCTTCAGAGGGTGCCCACCCTGCTGATCCGGGCTCCAGCCCCTCAGGAGCTGCCCTCACCCCTTCACGCCCCGGTGATGGCAGTAGCCCTCCCAGCAGCGCTGGCCACTGCACCCCCTCGGCCGGGGGATGCTCCTTCTCCCCTCACGGCGTTTGCTGGACCCGTCCCATAATAATTTCGGGGGAAATAAAGACCTTTTCAGCTGCGGGGCCCTCGCAGGGCCAGGCAGCCAGGCATTGGGGTGTACGAGCTGATGCCCACGGCGGGTGGACCCCACTGGGTGCTACCCCACGGGAGATGGACCCCGCTCGCCTCAACCCACCCCGGGGAGCCCCTGGGATCCCCCTGACCCCACCCCAGCCCTGTGAAACCCCCCTGGCCCTTCTCTGGCCCACTCAAATGGGGTCAGCCCTGCCATGGGGATCCCCACCCTCGTCTGGGATGGTTCGGCCCCACCTGCCTCCCTCCCCTCAGGGCGTGGTTCCTCCCCGCCCCCCTGGACCCTCTTCTTTTCCCACCCAC
>VWZU01014864.1:133119-143933 GCA_013397095.1 Sterrhoptilus dennistouni | reverse complement strand
AAGTGGGGCGGGTTAAAGGTTGTGGGGGATCACTGGGGGCACTGATGGACAGGGGCAATCAGGACCTGGGGGTCAAGGATTATCTGGGGTTTTTAATGGGGTCGAGGGGCATAGGAAGTACGTGGGGGGGTATGGCAGGGATGAGGGGAGCACTGGAGAGGAGAATGGGAAGAGTGGGAGAAGATCAGGGGGGGTGAAACGGGACGGGAAATTTGGAAATCTGAGTATTTGGGAGATGGGAAAGCCTGGGAAGGGTCCGGGGTGCTGAGAGGGGCACGACGCCAGGAGAGGCTCGGGATGCTGAGAGGAGAAGGATTTTGGGGGAGCGCTGGAGGAGGTGCTGGGTCTCTGAGGAGGAAGAGTCACTCCCGGGATAGCGTTTTGGTGTCAGGAGGGAACAAAAAGGCTCCGGGAGCCAGGGTGGCTGCGTGGCTGTTTGCACGGAGCTCCTGTCCAGCAGCATCCTTCACTTCTGGTTCTGGATTGTGGATTTGTGGAGTGGCTCCTTTTGTTTCTGCCTCTGGGGCTGCTTCTCTGTACAGGAGGGAAGGGACAGATCCCAAATCCCTCACTGGGTGTCCTGTGGGGGAGAAATCCCACTCCTGGCCCTCTCCCTTTCTCTTTAAAGGGCTGACTTGGTGCCCTGGCTCATTTTTTACAGGCTCTCTGCTCACCTTGTGTGAGAGGTGTTGTGGAATTCTCTGTTCCATCACGGTTTTGTAGCCTGAAATCCAATAAAAAATAGTTCTTGCTACTTTTTCACCTCTCAAAGGATGTTCCTAGTGCTGGAGGCTCTTCCAAATCATGTGCTGAGGGGTTTTGTTCCCTCTAAAAATGTGAAGGTTTTTTTCCTCAAATATGAGGTTTTCAGCCCTGCTGGGTTATAATTTCTAAAGGCACTAAATTATATCTGAAATATGAAATAAGCAGTTGTTTTGTTTGAAATGCTGCTGCCCTGCAGGTCTTTTTGCTGCACAGGAATTTCACAGAATTTGGGTTTCATACTCTGTGGTAAGGTTTTAGTGCCTTTTTTTAAATTTTTTTTTTCCTCACTGTTCTTTTCTGAGCAGCTCTCGAACATCCACAGCTGAAGGGGTAAAAAAGCTGCTTTCACTGAGAGGAAATAAATAATTTGTTTATTCCAGCCTTTTTATTTTCCATGCTGGGAGGTTGAAGCAGCCCAACCTGACTTGGGAATTCCCTGAATTTCGTGGGGATGGTATCCAAAGGGTCTTTTTTGGAACCCTGAGGGGCTGTGGAAAGGTTTGGATGGAATTTCTTCCTTCTAAGCTCCCCGTGGAGGGATTTGTTTAACCCCAGCAGAGCCTGCTAAATTCACGCTCCTTAATCTGCTCTGACATCCAGGAGCAGCTGAGCTCATCCATGGGATCCACAGGGCTTGGGATGTGCTCAGCACAGGGAACAGGAGCTCAGGGTTGGCCCAGGCCATTCTCCTGGACAGCTGAAGGTGATTTTTTAAAAAACTTCACAGAGTTCTGTGCTTGTATTTTCTAGGCAGAGTCTCAAATATTGCTTCCAAGTTCCCCAAATCTTGATTTAGACAGTAAAATACATCCCTAAAATCTGTCAGGATGGTTGCCTCAGGAAAACAGCAGCATGGATTTCTAAAATTTCAGGAAATGGAATTATTTTCAGTGAAAAAAAAAAAAGTATTGACCTGAAAAAAAATCCATTTCCTGAAAGACCATTCCCCCAGAGCTCCACAGACAGGTAAATTCTAGCAGCAGACTTGCCTGGATGTGGGATTTGCACCTCTGGCATCTCCTTTTCCTGCCTGAAAGTAGATCCATGTGCTCAGGAAGAAAAAAACTGCTTCTGCTGGAGGTGGAGATGAAATATTAATTCTCTGATCTGAGTCACTGGCCGGACCGGATTGGATCTCCTGCTTCCAAAAAGGATCAGGAGTTGTTCAACCCCAGGAACAACTTGGTCTGGTTTCCCAAGAAAATGAGGCTTGGGAGAGGTTTCAGCTCCCTGCAGCCAAATCAGGGCGGCAGGCACAAATCTGAAAGTGAAATTCCTGTAAATTTCAGGGAAATGAGTTCCCCCTGGGAAAGGAGGTGGAGTGAAAACCCCAGTGAGCAGTGAAGTGTGAGCTCAGTTTGGAGGAGAAAATCCACCTGGGGAGGGGTGACTTTGTTCCCCCATGTCCCATGAAATAATTCCTGAGGGGTGGCTGGAAAGGCCTGGGAGTCCTCAGGAGGATTTCAAGGAATAAAAAAGGGGTGAGAACAAGTGTGGAGCTGTAAAAGCAGAACTGGGTGGTGTTTGGTGAGTTCAGAGTTCCCTGGATCCTGTTTCTCTTGGGTAAACAGGAGGAAAGTGAGGCAGAGGCTGGGTGTCCCTGGGCTGAGTCACTGTCTGAGCCGGGATTAACTCCTGTGGCCCCTGGGGATCCTGCTCCCATCACTCCCTGGAACCTGGGACACATTCCTGGCACTCTCCTGAGCTCCTCTGGCCCAAAAAGCCCTAGAGATTCTTTCTCTGTGCTGACAGAACTGTGGGGTGCTTTGCGTTGGAAGATGATCCAGCCCAAATGACCCAATTCCAGTCCCTGTGATCCAATCCCAATGACCCAATCCCAGCCCCAATGATCCAATCCCAATGATCTGATCCCAGCCCCAATCAGTGATCTGATCCCAATGATTCATTTCCAGCCCCGTGATCCAATCCCAGCCCCAATGATTCAATCCCAGTCCCAGTGATTCAATCACAGCCCCAGTGATCCATTTCCAGCCCCTTCCCAAGGGCAGGGACACTTCCACTGGTGCCATTCCAAATTCCCTGCCTCAACTCTCACACTTCTGTCTTCTTTGAATCCATGGATATCCCTGTGCCGGGAAAAGGTGCTGGCACTTTTCCATTTCCCACTGCTGGTGGAGAAATCAATCCCAGAGGAGCTGATGGAGCTGGGCTGGGATTCCCTCTGCAGGGATTCATGAGAAACTCCTTGTCTGCTTCCAGGGGATGTTGGGAATTATTATTATGGCCAAGGACATCCCATGAAACCCCACAGGATCCGCATGACCCACAACCTGCTGCTTAACTACGGGCTCTACAGGAAGATGGAGATATATGTGAGTGTGGGGCTGCTCATTTATAGATGTTATAATTCATGTTTCAGGCTTTAATTGTGGAGCTTTTCTCTGAGAGGAAAGGCATAAACCCCAATCAGTTGTGTTGATATAATTCTGGTTTCTTCTCAGTGTTGAAGTGAGGGGTTCTGTGCTTCAGAGAGGCTTTGGAGACTGCAAAACTGGTTTTTATCTTTGAAATTAAATATATTTCCACATCTGTATATGTAACACTCACCAGCAGCACCATCCTCGCCTTTCAGATTCAGTTTTTAGTATTTAACACTGCTGGTTTGATAGTTTCCACAGCTCCTGGGGGGTGAAATCTGGGACTGGAGATGGGAATTAGGGAGGGGAGATGAATCCCAGAGCAATCCTTGCTGTGTTGGTGTCCTTGCAGCGTCCTCACAAGGCTAATGCAGAGGAGATGACCAAGTACCACAGCGATGATTACATCAAATTCCTGAGGTCCATCCGCCCTGACAACATGTCTGAGTACAGCAAACAGATGCAAAGATGTGAGTGATGCTGCAGCTGAAAATCTCTGAGTGATGCTGAAATCTGAAAATCTGGGAATCTTCAGGAGTTTATCCCAAACTTCTTTCAGTTGGAATTCCCCTGACTTTGCTTTTCATCCCAGCCCAGCTCCAGAAATTTATTCCAAACTTCTATTAATTGTCATTTTCCTGACTTTGCTTTTGAGGGGTTTTTGGGTTTTTTTCCCCTGGTGAATAAAGCATTTTAAAATCCAGGTCCCTCTCTGAATCTAAAGGAGCTGAGGGAAATCCTTTGGCCTGGTTGTATTTTGGGGTGGGTTTTTTTGTTGTCTAAATTCCCTTCCTGGCTTGGAGATGACAGAACTACTCCATTTCTGATCTGTGTGGGATTTGTGTTAATGCTCATCTTCAACCAGAAGAGTTGGGGCATTTAAAACCAGCAAATTAAAAAACTCCAACTCCTCAATTCTACCCCAAATCTGAAGGATTTTCAGGCCAGTGGCGGCTTGGAAATGGGGCAGGTTTGAGATTAACTTATAAAATATATAAAATTATAAAATCAATTAACCTGTAAAATCATCAATACCTGATGATTTTATAGGTTAATTGTGAGCTGATGTCTTTTCCCAACCTTTCCAATCCATGGAAAAGCTCTTTAATGGTACAAAAAGCCCTGGATTTGGTGTCTCAGCCACTCTGAACTGATTTTTTTTTTGGCAAAGTAGATTTCTAACAAGTCCAGACAACCAGTGGGAAAAGCTCAAGCTTCATTTAAACAACATTTTCCTCTTGGAAACCCCCTGTGAGCTGAAGGGGACAGATCTTTCTGCACAAGGTTCATGATTAATACACACTGAAAACCTCCCCCCAGTCCATGATATTCTTTAATCCACCAAATGACATCTAGGAAGAGTGCATTTTTTACCCAGATTGACCTGTTTACCCCTGGAGCAGCCACAGCTCATGAACACTCGGCTCTCTCTGGTGTTTTCTGCACTGTGTTTTATGCCTGAAAAAGGCAAAAAAAAAAAAAAATTCAACATGCAGAAGACAGAGCTTTTCTTCAACAAAACCTGCTGGAAAGACAATGAGCAGTCTCTTCATTCCATTTTTTGCATGCCAGGCTTGGGTAGAGTAAATCAAAGGGCCTGGAGTTTAATTTCTTGTAATGAGCAACTAGTTTTGATTAGTGGAATTAATTGCAGTAAAAATTTATTCCAGTTGTGCTGAGGACCCAAAACTGTGTGATTTGAAGCTAAAGGCTTGTGCAAAGTGTCAGCCACACATTGCCATTTTATTGTCTGATCACAGCATTTCAACACTTTTGGCCCCTTTCCAAATCCAGGTGGTGGTGTAAGATTTGGGTTTTATTTCTGCTTTTATTTTAATGGCTCTTTTCCATTCTCTTCCAGTTAATGTTGGGGAGGACTGCCCTGTGTTTGATGGGCTCTTTGAATTCTGTCAGCTCTCTGCTGGAGGCTCTGTTGGTAAGATCACAAATCCTGTGTGGTTTTTATTGTGTTCTGTGAATTTATTGCTGGTTTTAATAATTAAATCCAGATTTCTCCAAGCTTTGCCTGTTGAATCCTTTTCTATTTGGGTCACCTCAGTGAAGGTGTGAATGGCTCTGGAACATCACCAGTGACAGTTAAAACCAATAACTAAATAAAATATAATAATAATAATAATAAATATAAAATCAGTCTGAATTAAAAAAAAAAATCAACCTGAATTTTACATTCAAGTAAAATTTGTAAAAGTCTCACAACCTGCAAAGGAAAAATCAGGGGTGACTTAACTGCTGCTTTTAAAAAGCCACCAACTCTGGACATGAGGCAAAGCAGAAACTGAAAGGTTTGAGAGCTGGAACATTGAAATTGTTTTTTATTTTTCTCACAATTCACAGGAAAGCACAGCCTGAGAGCTTTGTGGCTGCTGCTGCCACAATGACACCTCCAGTCCGTATTTCCTGTGCCAGCAGCACCCCAGCACTGAGTGCAGCAGTTTTTGAAGCAGCTCTGTGCTCTCTCTGCTCTCAGGGCTGGAGAATTGCACAGGATTTATAATTTCTTGGGATCCTGGGAGATTCCAGAACGTGCAGAAAGTTGATGGAAGGGGCTGGGGGAGGAGAACTCCCCTTGCCTGGATGCATTTTCACTCAATGACCTGAATATATCTCAAATAAAACCTTGATTTGATGTTCAGGGCTCTGAGAAATCCAGATTTTCTCCAGTGTGAGCTCAGCTGGGTGCTGGGGACTGCTTTGTGATTTTTCTGCTCTGAGGCAAAAGTGGGAAAGGATGAGAAGCAATTCCCATTTGCTTTTTGGGGACACCTAGAACCAAACCCTTGAGCTGGAGCTTTGTGAAGCCCCCAAAAACTCCAGGGAGGGCCTGGAACTTCACCTCAGGCTCTGTCTGAGAGGTTTTCACTCCTGATTTAAACCCTCTGTACTCTCCTTCCCCAGCCAGTGCTGTGAAGCTAAACAAGCAGCAGACAGACATTGCAGTGAACTGGGCAGGAGGTCTCCACCATGCCAAGAAGTCAGAAGCTTCTGGGTTCTGCTACGTCAATGACATCGTGCTGGCCATCCTGGAACTCCTCAAGTATGGGCAGCACCACTGGCCTCTCCTCCTCACTGCTTTTTCTCAGTGGTTTTATTTTATTCCCTCGTTGTTTTGGGATTATTTTATTTTATTTTATTCCCTATTTTTGGGGCATACTTTATTTTATTTTATTCCCTATTTTGGGGGGATATTTATTTTATTCTCTATTTTTTGGGATATTTTAGTTTATTTTATGCTGTTCCCTATTTTTTGGGATATTTTATTTAATTTATTTTTATTTATTTTATATTTTATATTTTAATGCCCTGATTTTTTGGGCTCTCTCCCAACATGGATTTGTCCAGCAGGAGGCAGAGAATTTTTGGAGCTTTTTGGATGTTACTTTTTTTTTTTTTTTTCCTGCTGCTCTTTGTCCCTCCTCTCTGCCACCCACCTGTGGCTGTGTGACAGCTCCTTGCTCCAGGCAAACCTCACTGGGGGAGGCTTGGGCATAAAAATGTGCATAAAAATGCACTTTATTGGCTGAATCTGACCAAACTAAGCTGAATCTGAAACAAACTCAGCAGCAAAAGTCACTTATTATCTGTCCCTTCTCTGCAGCTCCTTCCCCTGTAAATCCTGGCCTGAATTCCATGCTCTCTTCCCAGTCCCCTCTGCTCTGGAGGCAGTTTTTCCTTGGAATAAATGCAATATTCTGATTTTTTTCCCAGATACCACCAGCGGGTGCTGTACATTGACATCGACATCCACCACGGGGATGGGGTGGAGGAGGCTTTTTACACCACAGACCGAGTCATGACCGTGTCCTTCCACAAATACGGAGAGTATTTCCCAGGAACTGGGGACCTGAGGGTGAGAGCCACAAAATTCCCAGGAAATTTGGGGTTATTTCCTGATTTCCTGGTTGTTCCTGCTTGGTGTGACACCAGTTTTCTGAGGGTAGAGATGTGCATGTCCCTGATGATTTGTTAATGCCAAATATTTGCTTTCATTCTCTCTGGTGGGGTTGTGCTCACAAAGAAAATGACATTTTGGTCACCTTGCAGACCCAGCTTGGTGACACAAACTCTTTGGGTGAAGGTTTCTGATGGAGTGGATTTTTATTGGCATTTCCTCAGTTCTGGGTCACTCCAGGTGTCACCTGGTGACATTGCCAGAACTTCTGTTCTCAGGGGTGGAAGGGGTGGAATACAATGTAAAAATTACATTTTATTACATAAAAAGTACATTTATTACATAAAATAGATAAATATAATTAATAAATAAATGTAATAAATAAATTACATTTATTACATAAAAATAAGTAACCCCATACTTATTTCTATAGGAACTGTGGGGAGTTTTTTTGGATCTAAATCCTCTTATCTTTCACTTGGGATTTGTATTTTTTTCAGCCCTGCCAAAAGCTTGGTGCTGCACCTTAAATGAAACAACAATTCTTAATAAACAACTTGGGTGTGAGAGTGATAAAAGAAACGTTTAATATGTATTATTTGAGAGTAGAATATTTTATTTTTAAGTGACTAAGTAGATTCAGTGACCAGTCTGGCCAGCCCACATCACTGCTGTGCATCTCTGCAATAAATCATTAATAATTAATAATATTAATATCATTAAATATTTGCTCTGGCTTGGATTACACTGGACGCCAAGCTGCCTTTCCCAGTTTGGGAGGAGAATTTGGATTTCTGGTGAGCTCTGGGCTCCTCTTTCCCCCACAGGACATCGGGGCAGGCAAAGGGAAATACTACGCCGTCAATTACCCGCTGCGGGATGGCATTGATGATGAGTCCTATGAAGCTATTTTCAAGCCTGTAAGTGAAGCCTCCCCTGCTGAGGGATCCTCTGTGGGTCCCACTTTGTCCTCGAGGATGTTCTTTGAGGGGTTTTATTGAGGTTTTTTTCTGTACCAGCACTCACCAAGAGCTCTGTTCCACCCCCGAACAATCAGGGTCTGTGCGAGACCTGCTGGGCGTGAGCACCCCAGTGTTGACAGGGCAGCTGTGGGAGCACCGGGGGTGGCTTCATGTGCCTGGCTGTCACTGTGCTGCTGTGACAGTGGCCTGTGGGCAGGGGGTGACAAGGCCTTTTGTTGTTTAGGTGATCTCCAAAGTGATGGAGACGTTCCAGCCCAGCGCCGTTGTCCTGCAGTGCGGCTCCGATTCCCTGTCTGGGGACAGGCTGGGCTGCTTCAACCTCACCATCAAAGGTAGGGGCTGGGCTGCCACAGGCACAGCAGGACATTCCATGGAAAAGCTGGGATTTATGCCATGAGTGTGACTCTTTTTTGGCCCTGCAGGCCATGCCAAGTGCGTGGAGTTTGTGAAGAGCTTTAACCTGCCCATGCTGATGCTGGGAGGAGGGGGGTACACGATCCGTAATGTGGCCCGGTGCTGGACCTACGAGACTGCTGTGGCTTTGGACACTGAGATTCCCAATGGTAATTCCCCCCTGGAGCCCTGGAACAGGATTTAGCATCAGTGATCATCCCCTGAGAGCTCGGGGAAATGGTGCTGCTGGGCTTCTGTTACCTCTGCATGATCCCTTGTGGATGCATTAAGTGCTGGAGCTCCTCCTGCTGATAATTTGGTGTTAATTATCATTAATTATCCCCCCAGAACTTCCATACAACGACTACTTTGAGTACTTTGGACCAGACTTCAAGCTCCACATCAGCCCCTCCAACATGACCAACCAGAACACCAATGAATACCTGGAGAAAATCAAGTGAGTGTTGAGGGAATGACCTTCACCATGGGGACTGGTGGCCTTGGGTGGCCCCTGGTAACAAAGTGTCCTTCCCTGGCTGGCTCTAGGCAGCGACTCTTTGAGAACCTGCGGATGCTCCCTCACGCTCCTGGTGTCCAGATGCAGCCAATCCCTGAGGATGCTGTCCAAGAGGACAGTGGGGATGAGGAGGAGGATGATCCTGAAAAACGCATTTCCAGTAGGTGCTGGGAATTGAACCGTGCTGGGGATTCTGCTGGGAAAAGCCCAAAGCTGAGCAGGATCCATGAGCTCTTCATGAGGAGGATGTTGGGTTTAGATCTAATTCTGACTCCAGCATTTAGGTTTGTGGGGACATCCAAAGTCAAACCCTTGGGCTGGAACTTTGTGGAGCCCCCAAAAATTCCAGGGGGGGCTGGAGCTTCACCTCAGGCTCTGTCTCAGATTTTCTCTCTGATTTGAATCCATTCCCACCTCCCTGCTGGATTTTTGCAGGACAAAGCACTGCAGGATCCCTCCTGCGAGCTGATTTCCATAATGGGAAAAACTTTTGATTTTAAAGGGAGAATTCCAACAGTTGCTGAGTGCTGGGACAGAATCCTGGGTGTGATCCCACCAGTGGAAAACTGAGTTTTCTATCCAGCTTGGCCTTTGGGATCTGGCAGACAGATTTGGCACTGGGATGCTGATTCTAAACCTGCTGTCAGGTCTAGACATCCCCCTGTGCCTAATCCAAGCTGTCCATGTGATGATCTTGGAGCAGTTGGGAAGGGATGAGTTCAAAGATGCGGCAGGTACCAAAAAAAAAAAGTGGTTTTATCATGGCCTAATCCTGCTTTATGTGAGCTCCACTCAGAGATTTAATGCTGGGAGCCTCCCGAGTTGGAAAATCTGCTCAGCCAAGCTCTGTCCTCTCCCTTCTCAGTCCGAAATTCCAACAAGAGGATCTCCTGTGATGAGGAATTCTCTGACTCGGAGGATGAGGGCGAGGGTGGACGCAAAAATGTCGCCAACTTCAAGAAAGCCAAACGTGTGAAAGCAGAGGAGGAGAAGGAGGAAGAGGAGAAGAAAGGTAAGCAGCAGGGCTGGAACTTCCTGGAATTCTGCCTGGAATTCTCCTATCCTCCTGCATTGCTCTGCGTCTTTCAATTTTTTTTTTATTTTTTAATTTTTTCCCCCCAGATGAGAAGGAAGAGGAAAAAGCAAAAGAGGAAAAAGCAGCAGCAGCAGCAACAGCAGCAGCAGAACAACCCAAAGGGTAAGCCTGGCTCCTGCTCATGCTCAGGAAGGTTTGGGAGGGGGTTGAGGGGCTGATGTGATAGTTCGGGTGGGTTTTTCACAGGTTCCTCATTGGAAGAAGCTTACAGGTTTTGAGAGGGCTGAAAAATCAAACCACTGCTCTTTCCTTCAACAATATATTAAACTTTAGCTGAAAACGAACCAGATAAGCAACATTTTTAAGCCTTGCTGTTAGATCCAAACCCAAATCCTTGATCTTAGCCAAATCCTTTTTTTTTTTGCTTCCCCAGGGTGAAGGAAGAGACAAAATCCACCTGAGTGGCTGCAGCTGGCCTGGTGTTGTCGTAGGTTTAGCTCCTGGGTTGCCTCCTCCCCACAGGATTTCTATTTTATATATGTTTTTCTGTATATATTTCTATATAATTGTATAAATGACTGGAGAACTGTAAATTATTCCTTGCTGCACTCCACTGGGAGCAGGCAGGGGAGGATTCTGCTGAGCAGCCCAGGTTTGGTGACCCGGGGGGAATTTCACTCTTTGCCTTCCACTGCCCCTCCTTGGTGTGGCTCTAAAAACAAAAACACACAAAAAAATCACTTCCTCCCCTTGGCTCTCTCCTATGAAATAACCTTGGAAAAGAATAATTTAAGTAGAAGTAGTGTCTGCATTTCAGGTTAGGTAGAAAGAT
>VWZU01014864.1:101085-115053 GCA_013397095.1 Sterrhoptilus dennistouni | reverse complement strand
CTCCCCGGCCCAGCCCGGCTGGAAAACCCAGCCGGACACCGGCTTCGGTCCGGGTGGGGTCACACGGGAAGCGGGGACAGGCTGAGGGGCCACTCGGTGCCCCCCAAACCCGCATGAGTGCCGGGGTCTCCAAGCTCCCGGTGTCCTCGGGAATGGGGGGTGTCGGTCCTGGTGTCGGTCCCGGTGCCGGTGCCGGTGTGGGGTTGGGTGTGAGGGAAGGCACAATCCCGCGGGCTCGGCCGCCTCTGGCTCTCCTCCAGCCTTCGCTGTTCCCGCTGCTCCTTCCTCTTCCTCGCCCTTCGCCCCGCTGACGGCAGCGCTGGGAAACGGCGGCGGCTTCGCTCCGGTGGCCTTTGGTCCCGCCGTGTCCCCGCCGTCCCTCGGGGCTCTGAGGGCACCGACGCCCCCTTTCCCCTCCCCGGTGTCACGGATGATGCTGCTGCATCAGGTCCCGGTCCTGTCCCGGTCCCGATCCTGATCCCACTCCCGGTTTCGGTTCCCCGGACCCGCTGCGGTGCTTCATCTCCGCTTGGAGTGGCGATAAATCCCCGGCGTGGTCGGGGCTGAGTCGGGAGAGGTGTCGGAAGCGGGACCAGGATCAGCACCGGGACCGGGATGGGAATCGGGATCAGGATTGGGATGGGAATCGGAGTCGAGATCGGGATCAGGACCAGGACGGAATCCAGATTAGTATCGGGATCGGAATCGGGACCGGGACCTGGATGAGAACCGGGATCAGGCTCGAGACCGGGATCAAATTCGGGATTGGGACCGAGACCGGAACTGGGACCCCCCCGAGACCGGGATCAGGACCGGGATGGGAACGGGGATCAGGATCAGAATCGGGACAGGGATCAGGATCGGGTCCGGGATGGGAACGGGGATCAGGATCAGAATCGGGAATCAGGATCGGGACCGGGAGCGCGCGCGCCGGGCGCCCCCTGGCGACTCTGCGGCGCTGCCGGAACAAAGACCGGACCCGGGACCCCCCCGAATCCCCGGAACCCTCCCGGGACCCTCTTTAGCACCCCCGGAACCTCTTTTGGTCCCCCCGGGACCCTCCCGCGGGCAGGGGGAGCCCGGAACCCCCGAAGCCGCCTCATGGGCGCTGCTCCCGGGCCGGTATACTCGGGGATGCGCTGCGACCCTTCCTCTTCCTCCTCTTCCTCCCTCGGGCAGGTTGGGCAGGAGGAGCTTGGGGGGGAACACCCGACCCGCGGGTAAAGGAGCAAATGGGAGCGGCTGGGATTCCCCCAAAGCCCCTCAGCTGCCCCCACGTCCCCCTCAAAGCAGGGCAATGCCAGCTGGGGGCTGCAGCAGTTGGGGCTCAGCAACTTGAAAATAAACATTTTAGAGAAATAACAACTTTCCCTACACACAGCAGCGGGAAGGGGCACAGGAGCTCCTGGGGACCCCCAGAATGACGGGATGAGGGTTCAGCCCCTCCTAAAGGAACCCAGCTGGGAGCTGTAACTCTCACCTTTCCTCTTCCCACCCCACCTGTGTCAAACCTCAGCACCATCAAAAAAATCCCTTCTCACACTCAAACAGCAGCAAAACTTTTGGTGAAGGAAGATTCAAACAACAAACACACAAACCAACTTGTTGGGAGTAAAAAAATATGGTTTTTTTTCTCTCTCTTTCCTTTTAATTACATCAGTTATCAAAGAAAACGACGAAAACAACAACAAAAAAAGCAGTGGTAACAAAAATACAAAGCTCTGAGGGTTTCTCTTTTTTGTTTTTTGTTTTGTTTTGTTTTGTTTGTTCTGTAACAGGCTGAGAGCATCAGTGCAATAGTTTTAATTTAACTTCTGCTCTGAGTCCCTGCTGGCAGCATAGGAATAAGCTTTGCCCAGCACCAGCCGGTCCCGCAGCAGCTTGAAGAAAGCGTAGTAATTGCTGAAGAGGATCAGAGCCAGGGAGATGGTCTGGTGCCACTTCTCCGAGGAGATCAGTGAGTAGAGCTGGTAGAAGATGACAGCTCCTTCCAGCAGGATCAGGATGTTGAGGATCCGCAGTGGTTTGCTGAAAAAGAACTGTGGGAGAGCAGGGTGAGGCACCAGGCAGGAAGTGGAACCTTGGGGTGAGGGCTGTGAGAATTCCTCTGGCTCTNCCCGCCGTGCTGGGGAGGGGGCCGGGGCCCGGCATCACTCCCCGGCCCAGCCCGGCTGGAAAACCCAGCCGGACACCGGCTTCGGTCCGGGTGGGGTCACACGGGAAGCGGGGACAGGCTGAGGGGCCGCTCGGTGCCCCCCAAACCCGCATGAGTGCCGGGGTCTCCAAGCTCCCGGTGTCCTCGGGAATGGGGGGTGTCGGTCCTGGTGTCGGTCCCGGTGCCGGTGCCGGTGTGGGGTTGGGTGTGAGGGAAGGCACAATCCCGCGGGCTCGGCCGCCTCTGGCTCTCCTCCAGCCTTCGCTGTTCCCGCTGCTCCTTCCTCTTCCTCGCCCTTCGCCCCGCTGACGGCAGCGCTGGGAAACGGCGGCGGCTTCGCTCCGGTGGCCTTTGGTCCCGCCGTGTCCCCGCCGTCCCTCGGGGCTCTGAGGGCACCGACGCCCCCTTTCCCCTCCCCGGTGTCACGGATGATGCTGCTGCATCAGGTCCCGGTCCTGTCCCGGTCCCGATCCTGATCCCACTCCCGGTTTCGGTTCCCCGGACCCGCTGCGGTGCTTCATCTCCGCTTGGAGTGGCGATAAATCCCCGGCGTGGTCGGGGCTGAGTCGGGAGAGGTGTCGGAAGCGGGACCAGGATCAGCACCGGGACCGGGATGGGAATCGGGATCAGGATTGGGATGGGAATCGGAGTCGAGATCGGGATCAGGACCAGGACGGAATCCAGATTAGTATCGGGATCGGAATCGGGACCGGGACCTGGATGAGAACCGGGATCAGGCTCGAGACCGGGATCAAATTCGGGATTGGGACCGAGACCGGAACTGGGACCCCCCGAGACCGGGATCAGGACCGGGATGGGAACGGGGATCAGGATCAGAATCGGGACAGGGATCAGGATCGGGTCCGGGATGGGAACGGGGATCAGGATCAGAATCGGGAATCAGGATCGGGACCGGGAGCGCGCGCGCCGGGCGCCCCCTGGCGACTCTGCGGCGCTGCCGGAACAAAGACCGGACCCGGGACCCCCCCGAATCCCCGGAACCCTCCCGGGACCCTCTTTAGCACCCCCGGAACCTCTTTTGGTCCCCCCGGGACCCTCCCGCGGGCAGGGGGAGCCCGGAACCCCCGAAGCCGCCTCATGGGCGCTGCTCCCGGGCCGGTATACTCGGGGATGCGCTGCGACCCTTCCTCTTCCTACTCTTCCTCCCTCGGGCAGGTTGGGCAGGAGGAGCTTGGGGGGGAACACCCGACCCGCGGGTAAAGGAGCAAATGGGAGCGGCTGGGATTCCCCCAAAGCCCCTCAGCTGCCCCCACGTCCCCCTCAAAGCAGGGCAATGCCAGCTGGGGGCTGCAGCAGTTGGGGCTCAGCAACTTGAAAATAAACATTTTAGAGAAATAACAACTTTCCCTACACACAGCAGCGGGAAGGGGCACAGGAGCTCCTGGGGACCCCCAGAATGACGGGATGAGGGTTCAGCCCCTCCTAAAGGAACCCAGCTGGGAGCTGTAACTCTCACCTTTCCTCTTCCCACCCCACCTGTGTCAAACCTCAGCACCATCAAAAAAATCCCTTCTCACACTCAAACAGCAGCAAAACTTTTGGTGAAGGAAGATTCAAACAACAAACACACAAACCAACTTGTTGGGAGTAAAAAAATATGGTTTTTTTTCTCTCTCTTTCCTTTTAATTACATCAGTTATCAAAGAAAACGACGAAAACAACAACAAAAAAAGCAGTGGTAACAAAAATACAAAGCTCTGAGGGTTTCTCTTTTTTGTTTTTTGTTTTGTTTTGTTTTGTTTGTTCTGTAACAGGCTGAGAGCATCAGTGCAATAGTTTTAATTTAACTTCTGCTCTGAGTCCCTGCTGGCAGCATAGGAATAAGCTTTGCCCAGCACCAGCCGGTCCCGCAGCAGCTTGAAGAAAGCGTAGTAATTGCTGAAGAGGATCAGAGCCAGGGAGATGGTCTGGTGCCACTTCTCCGAGGAGATCAGTGAGTAGAGCTGGTAGAAGATGACAGCTCCTTCCAGCAGGATCAGGATGTTGAGGATCCGCAGTGGTTTGCTGAAAAAGAACTGTGGGAGAGCAGGGTGAGGCACCAGGCAGGAAGTGGAACCTTGGGGTGAGGGCTGTGAGAATTCCTCTGGCTCTGGATAGAGTCTCTGAACCCCAGCAACTCCCCCACTCTGGGCTCCATCAGCCTGAGCTGTCCAGCCACCAGCACCACGATCCTGGTGTGTTTTCCCTGCTCCCAGGAAGGAGAGAGGAGCTTACATGGAATCGGAAGTGGGAGACATCCGAGGGCACAGCCACATTGTAGTGACCCACGGCCTTGTAGACGTTCTTGCTGTGCTTCACCAGCACCCCCTGAGGCCACATGCACTCCTCAGTCCACCTGCAGGGAACAGGAAAACCCTTAATCCCACCAGCAGGGACCAAGATATTTCTAAATCCCATCTGCAAGGAACAGGAAAACCCTAAATCCCACCTTCAGGGAGCAAGGGATTCCTAAATCCCACCTGAAGGCAACAAGGGTTAATCTTAAATCCCACCTGCACAGGGCTCTGGGTTTTGCTGCCTGCCCAGCAGCAGTGAGGAGTACAGGAATTGTGCTCCCAGCTTGGAATTGTCACCACAACAGTGACAAACTGCAGGTAGCTGTGGGCCAGGAGCAACAGGGCACCGTGTGCCAACAAATCAGCTCTGCAGGGTCTGTGCCAACAACTCCGCTCTCGCTTTTCCCTGGTTTACTTTAAGGCTGAGCTTTGCACCCACCCAGCAAAAAAGAGAACTCCAGGAGAGAATTCCTTACTGATGCTGCAGCACGTTGGAGCAGAGGGCTGGGTCCACCTTCTGCCAGCAGCCCAGGTGTGCAGCAGCTTTGTGCAGCAGGTCACAGTAGCGGGCAGGGAGCAGGTACTGCATGAGGATCACTGAGGTGCTGATGGACACCAGCAGGAAGAGCTCACAGGACCAGCGTTTGTCGTAGTACTGAGTGTTCTGCGGGGGACAGGAAGGTGTGACAGGGTTTGGAGGCTNGGATCAGGACCGGGATGGGAACGGGGATCAGGATCAGAATCGGGACAGGGATCAGGATCGGGTCCGGGATGGGAACGGGGATCAGGATCAGAATCGGGAATCAGGATCGGGACCGGGAGCGCGCGCGCCGGGCGCCCCCTGGCGACTCTGCGGCGCTGCCGGAACAAAGACCGGACCCGGGACCCCCCCGAATCCCCGGAACCCTCCCGGGACCCTCTTTAGCACCCCCGGAACCTCTTTTGGTCCCCCCGGGACCCTCCCGCGGGCAGGGGGAGCCCGGAACCCCCGAAGCCGCCTCATGGGCGCTGCTCCCGGGCCGGTATACTCGGGGATGCGCTGCGACCCTTCCTCTTCCTCCTCTTCCTCCCTCGGGCAGGTTGGGCAGGAGGAGCTTGGGGGGGAACACCCGACCCGCGGGTAAAGGAGCAAATGGGAGCGGCTGGGATTCCCCCAAAGCCCCTCAGCTGCCCCCACGTCCCCCTCAAAGCAGGGCAATGCCAGCTGGGGGCTGCAGCAGTTGGGGCTCAGCAACTTGAAAATAAACATTTTAGAGAAATAACAACTTTCCCTACACACAGCAGCGGGAAGGGGCACAGGAGCTCCTGGGGACCCCCAGAATGACGGGATGAGGGTTCAGCCCCTCCTAAAGGAACCCAGCTGGGAGCTGTAACTCTCACCTTTCCTCTTCCCACCCCACCTGTGTCAAACCTCAGCACCATCAAAAAAATCCCTTCTCACACTCAAACAGCAGCAAAACTTTTGGTGAAGGAAGATTCAAACAACAAACACACAAACCAACTTGTTGGGAGTAAAAAAATATGGTTTTTTTTCTCTCTCTTTCCTTTTAATTACATCAGTTATCAAAGAAAACGACGAAAACAACAACAAAAAAAGCAGTGGTAACAAAAATACAAAGCTCTGAGGGTTTCTCTTTTTTGTTTTTTGTTTTGTTTTGTTTTGTTTGTTCTGTAACAGGCTGAGAGCATCAGTGCAATAGTTTTAATTTAACTTCTGCTCTGAGTCCCTGCTGGCAGCATAGGAATAAGCTTTGCCCAGCACCAGCCGGTCCCGCAGCAGCTTGAAGAAAGCGTAGTAATTGCTGAAGAGGATCAGAGCCAGGGAGATGGTCTGGTGCCACTTCTCCGAGGAGATCAGTGAGTAGAGCTGGTAGAAGATGACAGCTCCTTCCAGCAGGATCAGGATGTTGAGGATCCGCAGTGGTTTGCTGAAAAAGAACTGTGGGAGAGCAGGGTGAGGCACCAGGCAGGAAGTGGAACCTTGGGGTGAGGGCTGTGAGAATTCCTCTGGCTCTGGATAGAGTCTCTGAACCCCAGCAACTCCCCCACTCTGGGCTCCATCAGCCTGAGCTGTCCAGCCACCAGCACCACGATCCTGGTGTGTTTTCCCTGCTCCCAGGAAGGAGAGAGGAGCTTACATGGAATCGGAAGTGGGAGACATCCGAGGGCACAGCCACATTGTAGTGACCCACGGCCTTGTAGACGTTCTTGCTGTGCTTCACCAGCACCCCCTGAGGCCACATGCACTCCTCAGTCCACCTGCAGGGAACAGGAAAACCCTTAATCCCACCAGCAGGGACCAAGATATTTCTAAATCCCATCTGCAAGGAACAGGAAAACCCTAAATCCCACCTTCAGGGAGCAAGGGATTCCTAAATCCCACCTGAAGGCAACAAGGGTTAATCTTAAATCCCACCTGCACAGGGCTCTGGGTTTTGCTGCCTGCCCAGCAGCAGTGAGGAGTACAGGAATTGTGCTCCCAGCTTGGAATTGTCACCACAACAGTGACAAACTGCAGGTAGCTGTGGGCCAGGAGCAACAGGGCACCGTGTGCCAACAAATCAGCTCTGCAGGGTCTGTGCCAACAACTCCGCTCTCGCTTTTCCCTGGTTTACTTTAAGGCTGAGCTTTGCACCCACCCAGCAAAAAAGAGAACTCCAGGAGAGAATTCCTTACTGATGCTGCAGCACGTTGGAGCAGAGGGCTGGGTCCACCTTCTGCCAGCAGCCCAGGTGTGCAGCAGCTTTGTGCAGCAGGTCACAGTAGCGGGCAGGGAGCAGGTACTGCATGAGGATCACTGAGGTGCTGATGGACACCAGCAGGAAGAGCTCACAGGACCAGCGTTTGTCGTAGTACTGAGTGTTCTGCGGGGGACAGGAAGGTGTGACAGGGTTTGGAGGCTGCGGGACAGATTTGGACAGCCTCACCTGCCCCAGGTATCACAGCACAAAGCACTCGGGCAGGCAGGTGATTGGAGGGCTCTGTGTGATCCTGCCTGGAAAGGAAGAGCCCACACAGGGTGGGATTTGGAGAATTCCTGCAAAATATTTGTGCCATCATCACCCAAATTGGGCAGGCAACTCCTGATGCTCCCCATGCTCAGCTGATGGAGCACCAGCCCCTCAAGGGACAGGGCAACCCTCACCCCTGAAATCCATTTCACAGAATTGCAAATCACAAAATCACTGGGCTGGAAGAGACCTGCAGGATCATCAAATCCAACCCAACCTTAACCTCAACTAAACCATGGCCCCGAGTGCCACATCCAATCTTCCTTTAAACATATCCAGAGATGGTGACTCCACCACCTCCCCAGGCAGACCATTCCAGTACTTTATCACTCTTTCTGTAAAAAACTTTTTCCTGATATCCAACCTGTATTTCCCTTGGTGCAGCTTGAGGCTGTGTCCTCTCGTTCTGTCAGTGCTGCCTGGAGAAGGAGACCAACCCCACCTGAGAAGCGCCACCTTTCAGGAGTTGTAGAGAGTGATATGGTCACTCCCGAGTCTCCTTTTCTCCAGGCTGAACAACCCCAGCTCCCTCAGTGGCTCCTCAATATCCCACCAGACATTCAGAATTCCATCAGCACAAGGACAGACTGCCCTCCCTCCTTGTGCTTCCTCATCCCAGGCAGTGTCACCTCCCAGGCAGGCCTCACCTTGACAAACCACACAGGCACAAAGGCCACGTAGTAGGCACTGAGCATGGAGCTCACCAGCACCTCCTTCATGCGCCAGTTGAAGTCCATCTTCAGGAATTCCACCTCGTTGCGGATCAGGTCTGGGGAGAGGCAGCAGGCGTGGCTGGGCATGGCCTCCATCCCGTACATCTGCCTCGTGTGCTGCTTCCAGGTCTCCTTGAGCACTGTCAGGTAGTCCCTGCCCCTGGCTGTCACCTCTCCTGTGTCCCTGGGGCCAATGTTGGCTACCTGGGCCAAGAGTCCAGGCTTGCGAAAGTCACAGTTCAGCTGGAGGAAGGGGATGTACATCCCAAACCTGGAAAAGCACAGAGCTCAGAGGTTGCATCCCATCCCGTCCCATCCCATCCCATCCCACTGGAATCACAGCCCTGGCCCAAATCTCCCTCTGGGGTTTGGAGCTGGAGGAGTTCAAGGCTTGGAGCAGCCTGGGATAGTGGAAGGTGTCGCTGGCAGTGCTGGATGAGCTTTAAGGTGTCCCCCCCACAATGCAAACCAGTCTGGGATTCCATGATTCCAAAGGGGAACTCCTAAAAAGAGCTCCATGATTCCAAAGGGAAACTCCCCCCAAAAAAACTGGAGCTGTTTGAATCCCTCCACCTGGCACAGGAGCCCAGGAACAAAGGCAGAACAAAGCCCTGAGTTCTGTGAGCACCATGAGAAAAACACACAACCCCTTTCAGAATACATTAGTAGCAATAATGAATGTAATAATTAATGCTCACATGAAGCTGAAATAGGGGTCAGTGTCACAGATGAGTGAGTCACAGGTAATGTGACACAGCAGGAGGGAGCAGTGCAGGATAAATTTTGTTTACGGGCAGGGACACTTTCCACAAGCTCAGGCTGCTCCAAACCTTGGAGACTTCCAGCTCAGAACCCCACAGGACTGCAGGATCCTCCTCCCCCTGGATTTGGGGTGGCTCCCCAGCCCTGACCCAGGGATACTCACGGGTAGCACAGGAAGAGGAGGTTGAGGAATGAGTAGGTCCTGAAGAGGTGGATGATGGAGCGACACAAACTCCAGCCCGTGCCAGTGAGGACGGCAAAGCGAGTGACCACCAGGAAGATGGAGCGTGGCAGGGAGACTTTGCCACTCTGGGAAGCCTGTGGGACACAGGAGGGAGCTGGGCAGAGCTGGGCATTCCCTCTGCTTCCAGGAGAAAACTCAGTGTGTTTTTATATAGAATATATAGAATTTATGTAAAATCAATTTACAGAAATGATTTATGTAAAAAAGTGATTTATGTAAAATCACAGCTATGAAGGAAGTGCCAGTGATGACACCAGGACAGGGAGGATTTCCGTGGAATCTGGGCTCTCCAAAACCTCTGGAATCTGGGCTTCATTTCTCAAAGTGAGAGGAGTTTCTAGTTAAAAGTCTGGTAGCCATCAGTGCCCAGCACACTCTCCTGGCACTGTTCACCACAGGATGCTTCCACAGTGAGCATCCCTGGGAAAAGCTGGAGTGCTGGAGAGAGCAAGCAAAGAGCCAAAAGGGAGGAGGGAATCCCAGTCACTACGATTCAGTCACAGTCAGTGTAGCTGAGACAGAAATTCTGAGTCAGAGAAGGACACAGAGTCAGCAGGAGCTGATCTGGGGAGCTCAGTCCTGTTCTCTGCTCCTCCCATTGGAAACCACGACTGGGATCCTGACCTGGGAATATCACAGAGGTCTTTAGGGAAGGATGGAGGAGTTTGGAATGGCAAAAGGGACACAGAGCTTTACAAATCTCCTGGCAGGACAGCTCTGACTTTACCTCCTTGACGACAGCACCGATGAGCCGCCGTGCCAGGACGATGGTCGTCACTGTCAGCACGTTGAAGTCGATGAGGTGAAAGTTCTGTGGGGACAAACCCAGAATTATTCCATTTCCATCATCAGCAGGGAAAAAAAAGTCTCACATTATTCTCTTCTCTTCCAAGAGAATGCCAAGCAGGCAACCAGAGCCCAAAATGTGGGGAACAGGAGTGACAGTTGCAAACCCTCAAGGGTCAGCTGCAATTTTTACTCATCATTATCTCTAAAACTTCACATTTAGTGATCCAGCAGCTCCAGCTGCCTGTTGGTGCTTACCAGGGACGTATGAGAAGGAGGGTGGGAGGGGGGGTACCACCACACAGTCTTGTAGATGTTGATGTAGTGGACGAAGAGGGCAACCAGGTGGCAAAAGAAGAGCTGCAGCTCAAAGAGCACGCTCCTCTCCACAGGCAGCTCGGGGATCTTGCAGTGCCGCAGGGGAACCACGGTCTGAGCTGCCAGAGGGGGGCTGGACAGCCCTGTCCCTGAGCCACTCCTGCCAGGGGAAGCCAAAGAGCCAGGGGTGAACAGGGGAATCTCCTACAGCTCATCTCCATCTGGGAATTCAAAGCTCTCAACACCTTGTCCCTGTAAACTCTGAGTTTGAAATGAACCTGAGGCTGCAGAAAAAAAGTGTCACCCTGATTCTTTCAGCCTTCTGAGTTTACATTTTTGATGCCAATTTTCAGCCTTCTGATTGTTTTCATTCTTGGACCTGGAGAGTTCTCACGCATTGCAATATAAACAAAGTAGACTGGTTTTGCATTCCTCTCTGTGATGGACTGCTGGTTTGACCACTGGGGTCAGAGAGGTGGTCCTCTTGACCCCCTCAGTCCTTGACCAAATCCCAAAAACTACGCAAGTTGGGATTTCCAAAATAAAGACCTTTTCCTTTCCATCACAACTTAACTAGTGAGTGTGGTTCTTTTGTGTCCTCTTGCAACACATTTTCTACTGGAGCTTTCTCAGCCATTGTAATATAAACCAAGAGTGATATTTTGTAAATGATACATTCCTTTCCAGGGGGAAGGACAAACTGATGGACTTCTAGGTTGTCCAGTGGGGTTAGAAAGGTGTTAACCTTGTCCCCCTATCCCTGATCAAATTCCAAAGACTATGTAAGTCGAATCCCCAAAACAAACTTCCTTCTTTCTGCTCACACAGCTGGACAGTATGAGTGTGGTTCTTTCCACAGGTTCTTTCTTTGGTGACAGAAAAAGCTTCTGTAGCAAGAATGTGGGTTTGTAGTTTAAGAACAAGCATGTTAGGTTAGACAGTAGAAGGTTTTGAAGTTTAGATATAGAAGTAGTTGTAAAACTAAGAAAGAAGTTTTAAAATGTAGTAATATAGAGTTGTGTGTTGTTATAAAGCCCATACTGTGGTAAGACATGTAAGACAGTTTAATTAGCCCTTGGTGTGACAGTTAAAACAATATGTGTGGCAGTAGTTTGTTGGCTAATAAACGTCTAAAACCCCTGGTAACCTGTGGTCCAGTGACCACTGATTATTGACCTCTGTACTGTGCAGACACTCTTTAAACCTGAAGTGGTCCCATCTCTATCAATAATCCTGATACCCCCAAAGGTCTGAGACTGATTGGGAAACTCCAGCCATCAGTGGCTGGCACAAATCACAAATTTCAGGCAGGTTCGTGTGATTTCAGCAGGGATTTGCCCACACAAATGGACCCAGGACATTTGATATCAAACCCCCTGTGTTGTTCAAACCCAGGGTTGTGTTGTGCTGCTCAGTGGCTCTCTTAATTAACTGGAAGCTTTCAGAGCTCAGGTTGGTGTTTACATATTTGAAAGTGCTTGAAGATGAAAGGCAGAGCAATTTACACACGAGCCCTTGTTCATTCTTCACCTTCTGTTCACCTGAGGAGGAAAAACGAGTTTAGCCAGGGGTGCCTCCTCCTGTGTCAGCACACGATCCCACACTGATCCTCTGGATCAAGGGGAATTAACATCTCCCAGATTGAGCTCTGCAATCCCTAAATAACAATAGGCAAAGGAATCTGGGTGTGGGCCTCCAAGGAAGGGCGGAGCACAAAGTGCAAATCCCCAGATGAAATCCCAATGGTGGAGCGTGGCTGTGGATGCAGGGGGAGGCAAGGGGATCAGGCTATGGTTTAAAACAGGAGATGGAGAGCCTATAACAGGAGATGGAGAGCCTAAAACAGGAGATGGAGAACCTAAAACAAGAGATGGAGAACCTAAAACAGGAGAGGGAGAACCTAAAATAAACCCATGAGTGAGGGGGAAACCTGAGGAGCCTGAGCTGTCTTTATGAAATGCCCACGTTGCCAAACTAATTTTTAAGGTCAGGGAATGGGATGAACTTTAGGATCAGGGAATGGGCTAAGGTTTAAGATCAGGGATGGAATGAGGTTTAAGGTCAGGGAATGGGATGAGCTCCAAGGTCAGGGAATGAGACGAGCTTTAAAGTTGGGGAATAGTACGAACTTTAAGGTCAGGGAATGGGATGAGCTTTAAGACTGGGGAATGGGACAAGCTCTAAGGTCGAGGAAAGGGATGAGCTTTAGGATCAAGGAATGGGATGAGTTTTAACACCAAGGACTGGGCTGAGCTCCCAGGCCCTCCCCGAGCCCGGCAGGGCTGTCCCACCCCCGGGGCGGGGCCGTACCTGGTCCGGGAGCGCACGCCGGTGACGGAGGAGCCCGAGGAATGTCCCGCGGCCCCGGCGGCCCCGGGCTCGCACAGCGGGTTCCGGCAGTAGGAGGTTCTGTTGGGACCCCGCCGTCCCCCGGCCATCCCCGGGGCTTTGGGGGGATTCCTGGCTGCTCACTGCGGGCTGGGCTCGGCCCTCACCACTGCACGGAGACATTGAGCAGGGATTAATTAGCATTTCTTAATGAGCATTTCATATTGAGCATTCCAGGCCTCTCCGTCACCAAATTTCTCCAGGATTTTTTTCCCTGTCTCCCACGTTTCCCCAGGCCATGGATGCAACCCCAGGGAGCTGCAGCCTTGCTGAGGTGCTGGGAATTCATCACTTTATTCTATCAGGAATTCCATCTGCACCCCTGTGCTGTCATCCCTGTTTTCCCAGCTCAGGGGATGCTCAATAACCAGCATTGAAAATTCAGAAATTAGGTATCATTTTGTGTTGGAATGGAAGACGTTTAAATTTTTAAAATTATTGTTTTATTTTTTGGCTCTTTGAGATGGGGGAAAAAAAACCAAGACATTTTTTAGGGTATTTGTTGTTTTTTATGTTTTTAAGGCACTAAGTTCAACGGCGTCAGCCCGAATTCAGCTTTTCCACACATAAAAACTTGTTTGCCACACAGAAAAACCCATCCCGAGGTTTCTTCAAGCTTCCTCTGGATTCTGTTAACCTCAGGAGAACCCACACAAGTGACAATCCCCCCCCATTTCCGAGTGAAATCTGAGCTGTGAGGCAACTCGGGGCAGATCAATGACTGCACATTCCTTTTCCAGCTTGCGCCGCTTTGGAATTTGCATCTGGTGCAACAAAAGATGTGCTGAAGGTTTAGAAAAGGATCTCAAAAGGAGTTTTAAGGCTGATGCTGAGCTCAGGAGTTCTCCAAAAACCTCATCTTGGAGCTGGATCTTGAGGGAGTTGCTGTTTTTGGGAGCTGCTGGAGCTCTGGGAGTTCCAAGGAGGCTCTGAAGGAGCAGTGGAAGCTCTGAGGGCACAGCCTGGGGGGAATTTGGGGCCCGGAGAGGTGCAGGAAGGAGCCACAAAGGCTCCAGGACGGAAATTGGAAATGTGGGGGCACAGTGGGAGCCGCAAAGAGAAAATTTGGGGTAAAATTTGGGGTCAAAGGGGCTCTGGGGAAGCAGCTGGGGCTGTAAAAGGGAAATGTGGGAGCACAAGTTGGGGCTGCAGGAGAACACTGGGCGCCACAGGAGCTCTGGGAGAGCTGTGAGAGAGAAATTTGGGGCACAAATGGGGCTGCACAAAAGCTGAGAGAGAAATTTGGGGCTGCACAAAAGCCGAGAGGGAAATCTGGGGACACAAAGTGGGGCTG
>VWZU01014864.1:88606-100362 GCA_013397095.1 Sterrhoptilus dennistouni | reverse complement strand
CCCCCCCAGGATTATTTGAGATTTTGTGGGGGTTGATGCTTCAGCACAGATGGTTAAACAAAGCTGAGAGCTAGCGCTGCCTGGGCTGGAGGAAAAAGCGGCCCTGGAATAATGAATGGACTTGCACAGAGCCAAACTTTGTTTCTTTTCTGGTCTTTTTTTTTGGCTGCCCAGAGAGGTTTGGAGTGGCCGTCCCTGGAGGTGTGCAAGGAATGACTGGTGAGGATGGGAATCACAGATCTTGGAGGGCTTTTCCAACTTCAGTTGATTCTGGGACTGTGTAAAACCATCAAAAATCGGGAGTGGCCAGACACCTGGTGTTTAAGAAAATCCTTTAAAGGTACCAGGACATCCCTAAAAACACAGCTAGGGTAAGAAATATATCTGGAACGTGATGGGTGAACCTTTTTTTAGTCATGTCTAAGTCTAAATTCACCAGTGAAATGACCACCTCCATCAGGAGGCAGTTTATATTTCAGCTTTCCAACAGGCAGCTGGAGATCCAAGGGAGTCCCCGGGATCCAAGAGAGGTTCTGGTGTTCTCCAACGCTCCCAAAAAACCTGGCAGATTCCCATTTCCCAAGAGTGTTTGAACTGATCCTGTGCAATCAGCCCCTGGAAGATTTATCCTTCTTGGCAAAAGGAGTGTGGAAAAAACATTTCCCAGGAAAACATATGGAAGGTTGAGCTGAGCAGCACAGCTCTGTGCTCACACCAGGGACTTCCCCCAGGAGGAAAATGAAGGAATAACATCTCCAGCCCAAATGAGAGCCCCCGTGGACACTGCCCGAGCTGCAGGAATTCCTCCCCCTCACCAGCTGAGGTGTTAGGAGGTTGATC
Organism: Sterrhoptilus dennistouni; assembly: GCA_013397095.1. NCBI lineage: Eukaryota > Metazoa > Chordata > Aves > Passeriformes > Zosteropidae > Sterrhoptilus > Sterrhoptilus dennistouni. Next base: position 99,522 of record VWZU01014864.1, on the reverse strand, counting down.
CCTCGAGGAGAAATTCCCTGAGCTCTGTTTTCCTGCCCAAAAGCTGCAGATGGAGCATTCCCAGCTCTGCTCTGCCTCTCCCAGCTGCTCCCTCCTCCTCCTGCTCTGGGGCCACTCCAGGGTCTCTCCAGGCTGCTGGAATCACCCTGATGACAATTTTCCTTTGGGAGAGCAGCAGGAAGGGGTTAAGGAAGGAAAAAATGCACATTCCAGCTGCTTTTCTTGGGCTCTGCTCATGGCAGATGCTCCGAATTTCAGATTTGTTCTGTGGAAAAAAAGAAGCATCTGGACAGGGAATCCAGTTGTGCTCTCCAAGCTGGAATTCTGGAGGGATGCATTGAGGTAAAAAGATCAAACCACTGTGCTTTCAGTGAGGCTGAGAGATAAAAAAAAAAAAATCCAGAAAAGCTGTGAAATTCCCATCCATGGAGTCTTCCTGGAGTGTTGGAGCAAGCTGGGATAGTGGCCCTGGAGCTTTAAGGTCCCTCCCACCCCAAAGCATTCCCTGAATCCATGATTCCATAGAATAAAGCTTGGAGCCAGTGGCTTTATTGAAATAATCCAAACAGAAAATGGCAAAGCAGGGGTAAGGAATGGGCAGGGGATGAGGCTCTTCCCAGGTAAAGCTGCTGGGGATGCCTCTGGAATTCCAGCTGGAGCATTTCCCTTGGATTCACTCCCCCCTAAGGACAAAATCCAGCTTTTTGTGGCAGCTCCCAGCAAGGCCAGGCTGAGGTTTTACACCCCAGGGCTGCACTGGAGGCTGGAAAAGTTGTTCCCACTCAGGGAAGGTGGGAATGCTGAGGAGGATGTTCCCAGAGCCAAGTTTCCCCTGACAAAACCAGGTTTTTGTTGGGAAAAACTTCCAGAGAGGACACATGAAGAGAGCAAAGAACAACGAGGAGTTTTCTCTGGGTTGGGGTTCTTTCCCCAAAATCCTACAAATAATGAGATGTGGATGAACCCCTTGGGGAAAACAGGGAGAGGAAAAGATGCCTGGCACTTGGAAGCAGAATTCCAGCAGCAAAGGGAAGGTTCTGCAGGTTCTCGAGGTGACTCAGACTCCCACGAAATCTCCCAAATCCCTGCATTACCCTGGAATGTCTGGCTAATTAGAGCGTCTCTGAAAGGCACATCCCATGCTGAGGGGTTATTTTGGGATCTCCAAATGAGCTCTGGCAAGCTCCAGGGCTAAAATCGGGGCTGGAAGAAGGAGGGAAGGAGGGAGGGAGCTGTCTACTCCAAGGAATGTTTGCACAACACTCCCAAGCACATCCAGTTATTTTGATAGATTTGCGTTTCCAATCCTGCCATAACATCCGAGGCTTTCCCATCAACATCCCACCAAAACAAACAAACAAACAAACAAACAAACAAACAAAAAGAAAAACAAGGCACGAGCTGGGTTATTCCAAAGGCAGGATCACAAGACCCATTTGGGAATAAACTGCATCCTAAGAGATGATCTCTAGCCAGTCTTTTTCCACTTGATCTAAAAGCTGGGCCTATTAGGAGAGAAATGGGAAAGATTGGTGCATTGCCATAGAAATTGATGTCCCAATTCTGCTGGAGATGAAGATGGATTTAATAGCCAGGCCACAAATCCAGGCCTGTTATCACTTCCCTCCTGGCAGGATGTAATTGTCAAGTGCAGGAATTCAGGGTGAACTCCCGGCTGCAGCATTCCCACAAATTGGCTCTTCCCTGTTCCTGATGCTCCTGAGGTAAGAAGGGCTCATTTGGGAGCTTTGTAATTCCCCATCAAATTAGATTTGTCCTTTTATGCTCAGCTCAGCTTTGGGCTTTTCCTGCATTTCAAGAGTGGGATCTGGACAAAATTCCTTTGTAATTTTTATTTACGGGGCTCAGATTTCCAGGGCTCTCAGGGGAAGCGTTTTGCTGTTCCCAAAGGAATCCCATGGATGGGGGAATTGTGTCCTTGCTGATGTGATCACTCCCCAGCTGCTCAGCAAAGTCATTTTTCAGGGAAGCATCTCCTCTGTTCAATCCCAGGCCAGCCTGGAGCAATTTGGGATGGGGGAAGGAATCCCTGCCCATGGGAATGGGGTGAAATTTGAGGCTGCCCCCGACCCCAAATCATCCTGGGGTTCTGGGATGCATCCCAGGATCACTGAGGGAGATTCCCTGGCAGGATTCCATATAAACAAATCCCACCAGCCACATCCCATTGCAGAGGCCACGGGTGAGAAGTGGAAAGGGTGGAAGTGGCGAGGTTTAAAGATCTGCAGCCTGGAATTCTACTGGATTGTGGAATTTCTGAGCCATTTACAGAGCCTGGAAATTCCTGAGCCACTCCCAGAGATTGGGAATTCCAGAACCATTCCCAGAGACTGGGAATTCCTGAACCATCCCCAGAGCCTGCTCTGCTCCTGGAGCATGGGCTAAAAAATCCCAGAGTTTGGGAATCACAGAACCCTTAAGGCTTCTCTGTGATTCCATGACATCCCTGCTCACAAATTCCACCTTCATGGATTTCATCCCAAAAATCTCTTAAAATCCCATAAAACTTTGACTCAGGAGCCTCCTCCTCCATCTCCATGCCATGACATCTGCCAGCGCAGCAGCTTCCCTTTTTTTTTTTTTAACCGAAGGGCAACTGTTTGCCAGCAGAACCACCNTGTGTGTGTGTGTGTGTGTGTGTGTGTGTGTGTGTGTGTGTGTGTGTGTGTAGATCCAAGGAAAAAAACTGGAATTTAGCAGCTCAGATGGTGCCACCCCCACACTGGGAACTCAACAAGGGGTTTGTAAAAAATCCCCAAAACTCACCCAGCTGGTGCTGCCCCTGCTCCTCCTCCTCCTTCTCACCCTGTTGAGTCACAGCCCCAAATTCCTGCAAATGAAAGGGAAAAAACCAAAAAATCATGAAGATCCTCAATGGAAGCAGAGATACCAAAAAATCTTTTTTAAAAATAAAAAATGTAAAGGAAGAAGAAAGAAAAAGATTCCTGCATGCAATTACACATGAAGGAAAAACATGCAACTTCAGCTGAGCTATGGACATTTCACCGAAACAGGGGGGGCTAAAAATTGATATTTTCAAACAACTGACCAGAATTTGGGTTTGGTTTTGGGGTTTGGTTTTTTTTTTTTGGCAGTAGCAGGACTAGCTTGGATTCACATTCATTTTACATCTTTTATCCTTTACAAAATCCAGGATATTTAAAGATCGCTTTTGGCCCACATTCCATCCCCAGTGCATCTGCCAAGGGCACATTATTAAAAAAAATAAAAGTTATTGCTAATTTATGCTAGAGCCATGTGGGTTGGTTTTAAATTCTTATATTTAAAACATCTTATTTTAATTTTTTTTCTTTTTTTTTTTCCCTTTTACATTAAATTAACATCTGAAGGGTCCGCTGGGTATCAAAAGTTTTACGTCACAGGTTTATGGAAAAGAGAAATGTGCTATATTAAAATCAGACATTTAGGTTTTACCTTTTGGGCTTTGCGATGCCTGTTAGCTTTACACATCCTGATTTGCTCCTGATTTCATCCTGATAATTTTCCTTTAAAAGGGGGGGCATAGGCTGAGCTTTTCATCACATTATGCCCTGAAAGCTGACTCCAAACCGGTGTTGAAAATTCAGTTATTTGCACTTTAAATAACAATCTACAAATACAATTTTTTTTTGTGTAGTTTTTATTTTTTAAATATTCCCCTCAGTTCATGCGCTGCAGATTTTTGTTTTTTGTTGTTGTTTTTTTCCCCTAAAATTCTATTTTTCACCCCCGAGCAGTTTTAATCCTCTCCCCCCTTAAAAATTCCAATTCATCTGCTGGATGGGAAATATCAAACCATGAAAAACATTTATTTTTGAAATAAAAATATATTAAATATCTCTACATCCACACCCTCTCAGAAAAGATTTAAGGAACAGCTGCAGCACTGTCCACCAACAAAAAAATTCATTTTTAAAGTGTTTTTTTCCAACGAAAAGCTGCTTGGAAGCATCATCTTAACCAAGGAGGGGATTACAGAAAGCAACTTGCTTGGAATTTTCAGCATTCCTACTTAATCCAGCCTCTGGGATAGTCTCTGAGGCTACCTGAAATCTGAATCATCAAGCAAAGAAACCATCACATGCTTTCCAAATTCAGATTTCTGGCTGAAAACTGCTTTCAGCAACTTCCAGGGGGTGAAAAACCAATTTTTTTTGTTGCTGTTTTCTTTTTTTTTAATAAATTTAAACTCAAAAAAAATTTTGTTTTGTCACGGGAATTACCAAAAAAGCACATTTTTTTAAAAAGAAATGCCTCCAAGGTTTTAAAATAAATAAATAAATATAATAAAAAGATAAATTAAAGTTTAGCATGAATTTAAAGTTGTTTGGAAAAAAACCCAAAAACCTCCAAAAAACAAATGACAATTCATCACATTTACTTTGATTAAAAAATGACTAAACTTTATTGACAGATTGAGACAAGACAATTTTGACACTTTTTTTGAGCTACCTAGTTAGGCAGACTTTACACAAAATGTAGCATTTTTCTTTTCCAGAACAGAGTGGGAGGACAGTGTAACAAAATTCAATTAGGACTTTTATGTACAAAGTGAAATTTTTAGGATTTTTTGTCTTTTTTGTTTGTTTTGTTTTTGGTTTGTTTTTTTTTTTTTTTTTTTACAGCTGCAGTGTCCCTTTTTATGTCAAGCTCGTGCTGAGATACACTTGAACAAGTGGCTGGGACTGCTTAAAACTGATATTTTTTTGGGGCAAGTTTGAAATTTTTATCAGATTTTCTGCCCCAAAATGCTACAAAAATGAGAATTTTACAGACCTAGCCATAGAATATTCTTTCTATCAAATACTGGGCAATTAGAGCCATATTCTGGGGTTTTTTCCCCCTTAAAAAGTCATCACTTAGAACCAAACTAAAACTCCTTTCCACTGGAAAAATATTCCCAAGCATATCTCAACACTGCACAGGGGGCTAGATTTCAAAATCCACATAAGAAAAGTAAATTTTTTTATCAACCTAATTTTTTTCCTTTTAAGTCAATTCTCTTTAGGAAATGCTATTTAATTTGTTTGGAGGATTCTTTAGTTTAAAATTTAAAACTTCAAGATTCACCAAGATTCTTCCTTTTAAAGGTTTGGCATCTGAAGTTGGTGGGTTTTTTTTCTTTTTTCTTTTTTTGGTTCTTTAAAATGGTGGCAGCCACTACTGTTACATTATGATTTTAATTCTTAAAAATATAACCCTGAATTTTGAAATGTAGCCTACTTTGGGATTCTGCAACTACAACCTTTATGGGTTCCTTTAAAACAAACTTCAAAAGTTTTAACAAAACCTTAATTTCAGAACTAAGCAAAGCATGTCACTTTGGAAGCTAACATTTTTAAATTTTTAAGGGTTTTTTTTTGTGTTTTCTTTTCCTTAAAAAAGGTACAGTTTTTGTTTTGTTTTTTTTTTTTTACCTAAAATGACAAAAGAAAGAAAAGCCACCTACATTGAAAGAAAAAAAAAAAAAAAAAAACCCTACAACAACAAAAAAACCAAACAAAAAACCCCCACCCCAAACCACCCCCCCCCAAAAATAAAAATTAAAAAGTTTTACCCCTCTAAAAATCTATTTAAATTCATCTCCAGAAAGTCACTACATACAGAAGCCAAAAAATGCAAAGGGGTGAGGATGGAGTGGGAGAAAAAAAAAAAGGGCCAGAAGAAAAACAGGGAGACAATTACTTGTCTGCTGTGAGTAAAGCAACAGGAATCCTGGGAGATACAAGAACCAGTAACAACTGTTTGTTTGCTCCTAAACTGGAATTTTTTGTTGTTTTTGTGGCTTTTTTCCCCGATGTTTTATGTTTTAGTAGCGTCCATAGGGGTGTTCTCTGTAGCCCCCCTTGACTGGCCTGGCCGGGGGGGCCTTCAGGGAGGGCCGGGTTCCATTCCAGTCATCTTGGCCTGTGGGGGGAAAAGGAGGACAAAGTCAGGGATGGAGGGAGGGACAGTCTGAGAAATGGGCTGGGAAAGGTGGTGGGAGTGCTCAAAATCCAGCTGGTGATGCAGCAAAAGTGATCCACCAAAACAGGTCCTGGTTTGCCAAAATCCAGCCTGTGATCCACCAAAATAGCTCCTGATTCCCCAAATCCAGTTTGTGATCCACCAAAACTGCACCTGATCCCCCCAAATCTAGCTTGTGATCCAGAAAAACAGCTCCTGATCTAAAATCCAGCTTGTGATCCACCAAAATAGCTCGTGATCCACCAAAATCCAGCTTGTGATGCAGCAAAAGTGCTCCCCAAAATAGCTCCTGATCCTCCAAAATCCAGCTTGGGATCCACCAAACTTGCTCCTGGTTCCCCAAAATCCAGCTTGTGATCCAGCAAAACTGCTCCACCAAAACAGTTTGTGATCCCTCAAAATATCTCCCTCAGAACAGCTTGTGGTCCCCCAAAAGAGCTCCACCAAAATCCAACTCATGATCCCCTAAAACAGCTCCCTCAAAATACTTTGTAATCCCCCAAAACAGCTCCACCAAAAGAGCTCGTGGTCCCCCAAAATCCAGTTTGTGATCCCCCAAAACAGCTCCACTAGAACACCTCACGATCCACCAAAAGTGATCTCCCAAAACAGCTCCTGGTCCCCCAAAACCAGTGATCCACCACAACTCTTGATCCCCCAAAACTGTTTGTTATCCACAAAAAGTGATCCCCCCAAAAGAGCTCATGATCCACCCAAAGTTACCCACCAAAACAGCTCATGTTTTCCCCCAAAATTCAGCATGTGCTCCTCCAAAACAACTCTCCCAAAATGAGCTCATGATCCCCCAAGATGAGCCCAATTCACACCTCAATGCTCTTGGATTTGGATTCAAACCTGGAGCAGGGAATGCCTCGATGCTCCTGGATTTGGGATTAAATCTGGAGCAGGGTGAGCAGGAGACAACAACTCTGCTTCCGTAATTCCGCCAGGATATGAATTCCCAACTTCCAGGGAACTCCAGCTGGTCAGGAATGTCACTACTGCACTCACTCAGCTGGGAAAGGGGCTGGTTCCACTCACATGGAATTTTAAGCAGCTGAAAGGAGAGCTTTGGGAATTTCGGATGTTACATGGTCTGGAAAGTTCCTTGGGGTCTCCTCCCACTTCCCCTGTGTGAGGAGCAGGAAAGGCCTTGGCTGTGTCTAAGCCCTGCCCAGTAACCAGAAAACTCCTCAGGATCATCAGCACAAATCCAGAGTCAATCCCAGAGCAGCCTTGGGGAGGAAAATGAACTCTGGCCCAGCCCAGGCTGGTCTAGGGACAGAGGACAAGGATTCCTTCTTATTGCCACATCCAGATGCCATTCCAAGCCTGGATATGGAACTGGCTTCAAAAACAACTGTAGCCACAGCTGAGGGGAGCGGGAGGCAAGGAGGGACCTCTGGAATGTCTTCCCAAGGAAGCAGGGAATTAATTCCTTGTTTTACTTTGCTTTTCCTGGTGAACTTTATCCCAAGCCATTCACTCCCTCACTTTTACACCTCCAATTCTCTACCCATCCCATCAGTGGGGAGGGAGAGAGGCTTGGTGGCCCTTTGGGGTTAAATCACAAAATTTTGGCTCAGCCCAGCCTACACTGGGAGTTCTATGTAATTCAGATTAGTTAAGCTTTGCCTACTGAGTCAAATTTGGCTGCACAAAGCCGAGGAGAGGCCTCCTCATGACATTTCCATCCATTTTTTGAGCAGATCTACAGCCCAGAGTCAGGATCAGGGGTTTTTCAGGATAAAGGAAGCAGATGGAACCATATAAAATCCAGCCTATGAAAAGCAGACTGCAGCACAAGTGCTGTGGGTGGAAATCCAGACCTCCCAAAATATTCTAAAGTTACAAGGAAATGAAGACATTTCCAGAGTTAAAAAATGGATTTTTTTTTAAAAGCATCACCTTTGAGGCAATCAAGATTGAGAGGACTCTAAACCCACAGAGAGGTGGGCAAATGAAATAAAAACACCACAAAAAACACTCGGGGCTCTCCTGGAAAACCAGAAAATTGACCACAAGGCAATTCCCAACCCCCTTCCCTCTCCCAGAATTCCCAGACATACCATAAGCTTCATAGGTTTCCTGTGCCTCCCCGTGTCCATAATCATAATATTCTGTATCCCTGGAAAAGCAATGAGGTGGTTACACACAGGGAAATCCCAACCCCACCCTGCCACGACTTTCCAAAAATCAGGAAAACAAGATGCTCAGTGTCACTCCCTGGATTCCAGCAGAATTCTACAGCTCAAGGATGTTTCCATTGGCGTCAAATGGGATTTAAAAAGGGGAAAAAGGGGAAAGAAAAAGAGCTATGCAGCACTTATTTGGGAGCAGGGAATGTAACTCACCCTTGGCCCTGGCTGTAGTAGCCCTCGTACCCCTCGTAGCTCTGGTCTGCGTACGTGTCATCGTAGCCCTGACAAGGATGGGGACAAAAAAGTGTCACAAAAGGACCAAAAATGAATATATTCAACCCACAGAGCTTTCAGAGGAGCCTGGAAATCCTGGCCTGCCACAGGGAAAGGATCAGGCACAACACAGAGGTAGCAGAGAGAGTCCTATGGTGCCCTACAGGGATCAATCATGCTGATATTTAAAATCATTCCACCACCAGGGATAAATCCATGGGACAGGAAAGCTGGAATTGTTAGCAGGGAAAAGGGATTTTTTTTCCCCCAAGAGGGTGCTGGGTACTGGACAGACTCCCCAGAGCCCTCAGGGATGCACTGGATGGGATTTTCGGGTGCCAGGAGCTGGGCTGGATGATCCCAAGGGATCCGTCCCAGCTCAGGATATTCCATGATTCTGTGTCATCCAAACCACACATTTACAACCCCCAAACTCTGAATTTTTTCAGTGCAAAAAACCCCATTTTGCTGAGAGGAGAAATCATTCTAATGCCCCTTGGTGATCCCACTGATCCTTGGTGATCCCAGGACCATCTCAATGATTCCTGGTGATCCCAGTGATCCTCGGTGATCCCAGCACCATCCCACTCATCCCCAGTGATGCCACTGCTCTTTGTTGATCCCACTACTCCCTGGTGATCCCAGCACCATCCCAGTGCTCCTTGGTGATCTCACTGATCCCAGCACCATCCCAATGCTCCCTGGTGATCCCACTACTCCCTGGTGATCCCAGCACCACCCCACTGATCCCTCTCCCACCCCAACCTCCCCTCAGCCCCCCCGACCCATCCAAACACCCGTTTGCCTGGAAACCACAAACCCCATTAATCATTAATCAGTGTTAATTAACCATTCCTTACATATTCCTCGTAGCTCTCTGGCACAGGGGGAGGGGGCAGGGGTATCCTCTGGATGCCAGCAGCCCGTGCCCGGGGGGCAGGAGTGCCCCTCACAGCTGGGGGAAGTGGGACCCCCCGGGCCAGTGTGGCCCCCCGGGCCATGGCCCCACGCACTGGCGCTCCCCGCACCAGGGCACCCCGAGGTGGGGGAGGAGGAGGAGGACCAACCCCACGGCCCCTGAAAAGGACAGAGAAAAAGGTTTGTCAGCTGTTTGGAGAGCCCCAGGATTGAGGATTTTGGGTGTTTTGTAGAGAAACAGCTGGTGCCCATGAGTGCGGTTCTGAGCATGTCACGAGTCTCAGTGCCTCCCAAAGCCCCAGCTCACCTTTTATCCCCTTTATTTCCATTTGTATCCTCTTAATTTCCATTTTTATCTCGATTTTATCAGGGTATTTCTGTTCTTAAGTGCAAATAATTCCCGACTGGGGCACAGTGGAGGTGAGGGAGGGACAGTACCCAGCTGAGGGGACAAAGGGCGCCATGTCACCTCCTGCTGCCACCCTCCAGATGCCTCAAGTTTTACCTTTGATGTATTTCAGATTAAGTGCTGCCCAGGGGTGCAGTTCTGAGCTCACAGTCACTGTCACTCAGCTCTGCACACAGCAGGGACACAAAATAAATCCTTTTCCTGCTGCACACCAAGGACAACTGGGACAAGTTTTCAGGCCCAAAAGCACAAACAAGGGTGGCTGAAGGGAGAAAACAAGAAGGATGGGACTTCCTAACCTGGAGCTGGAATTGGACAATTAAACCCCAATATGCAAATGGACCAAAACTTATGAAAAAGTGTGAGACCTCGTGACCAATTGTCCATTTTGGGTTCATTTTTGGTCCACCTTGGGTGTAGCCCTGGCCAGGCTCTTGTCCTGCCCAAGTTGTACCTTAAAGGCCTTTTAATAAATATCTACTTTATTCTCCAGCTCTGTCCAGTCTCTGTTCCAGCTCAGCCTTCCCAAGGCACCACAACTATGGATTAAACCCATCCCAAATCACCCCAAAGTTTGGATTTCATTCCAAACACTGTGCTCGGAATGGGCTGGAAAACCTCGGCTCAACACCAAGGTCAGGCCCAGGAGAGGATGAGGAAGAACAAACAGTTTAAGCAGGGAATTTGGGATTTTGAGAATACCTGGGAACAGGTGGAGGCGGAGGTGGGGCTGCCCCCCGGCCCCGCCCAGGGACCCCTCGGCCTCGGTTGGGCTCCGGGACCCCGTTGAGATAAGAGAGCTCCAGGAACTGCTCCTGGCAGATATCATCCATCATATCCTGGGGAAAAAAAGGGTATCAATGAGGAGAAATGGAGGATAAAATAAGGGTAAAAATAAAGGTAAATAAGGATATAATTAAGGATAAAATAAAGGCAAAAATAAAGGTAAATAAGGGATAAAGTAAGGGTAAAAATAAAGGTAAATAAGGATATAAATAAGGGAAAATACAGGATAATATAAGGGTAAAAATAAAGATAAATAAGGATATAAACAAGGATATATAAAGGGTAAAATAAAGATAAATAAGGATAAATAAAGGATCACCATTACTCCCTGGTGATCCCAGAACCATCCCAGTGCCCCCTGGAGATCTTAGTGGTGATTGCCCACCAGATGTGTGAACTTT
>VWZU01014864.1:9450-23127 GCA_013397095.1 Sterrhoptilus dennistouni | reverse complement strand
GGGATGGGATGGGAAGAGCTGAAATGGGAATAGGAGAGAATAAGAGGGGATGGTACAGGATGGGAATGGGATGGGGCAGAGGGGATGGCACCAGACAGGATGGAATGGGATAGGATGGGACAGGAAAGTTGTGGGATGGGACAAGGGATGGAATGGGGCAGGGTGTTATGGGACAAGCTGGAACAGGAATGGGACAGAATTAGACAGGATGAGACTGGATAGGATGGGACCAGACAGGATGGGCTGGGATGGAATAGGAATGAGGCAGGCTGGGATGGGATGGGACCTGACTGAATGTCATGGGATAGGGACAGGATGGGACAGGGCAGGACAACATGGGACAAGATGAAATGGAGAGAATTGGATGGTGTAGGACAGGATGGGATGGGAATGGAGTAGGATGGGATGGGGATAGGATGGGGTGGGATGAGGCAGGGATGTGATGAGGGACGAGGTGTGGAGATGTTTTGGGATGGGATGGGGGAATGTGAGGGGATGATGTCGTGGTGGGATGAAGTGGGGATGTGGGATGTGATGGGATTGATGGGGGAATCAGATGCAGCCATGCAAAGAGGGGATTTATGGGGGATCTGATGGGGGATGAGAGGGGGAGAACAAGGAGGATGGGGATGGAACGGGGCAGTGAGCTGTGGGGATACTATGGGATGTGACACAAGGGCAGCAAATGACATCCCACGAGGCAGAGGAGGACAGGGGACACATTCCTGGCTGGGGAGAGGACACTGCTACCAGCCGGGTGCAGGGCAGTGCCACCAGGGGACACATCCCTGGCTGGGGAGGGGACACTGCTGCCATCTGGGTGCCCTGGCAGGGCCACCGGGGCCGCGGCTGCCGCAGGGACGGGGGAGGGCTCGGGGGACTCTCCATCCCCGGGCTGCCGAGCCGGCGCTTTTGTCTGCACATCCATTACCAGAGCAGCTTTTGAGTGGAGCGGGGATCGCCTCTCTGGCCTTCAGCAAATGGCTTTTTCAAGGTGAACATCAGCTTTCTGCCAGAGCCGGAGCTTTTTGGGAGCTTTTTAAAGAGCGGCTTTCATTCGGCGGCAGCTGCGGCCCCTCAGAGGGATCAGCGCCCTGCGGTGCAAAAAACACCGGCAAAAGGAGGAGGAAAAGGGAAAAAAAACACAGGGAGGAGAATGAGAGGAGAGGGGCAGGAGCAGGGAAGGTGCTGAGGGTGTGTCCGTAGAGATGTGGAGCTGTGTAGGGAGGTCCTGACGGACCCTGGCTCCAGGGAAGAGGGTTTTTTGGAGAGTTGGGAGGGAGTGGAATCACTCCTGGGGGACAGGAGTGAGCAGGGGCCTTACGGGAGTCCTAGGAGACAGCCAGGGGACAATGAGGCCAAGGACAGCACAAGCTGGTGGCCCAGAAGCTGTGCTCAGGGTGAGGCAGAAGTGAGAAGGAGGAGATCAAAATGGCAGCAAGAGCAGGAGGGAGGAAAAGCTGGAAAGGAGGAAAGGCTGGAAGTGAGGAAAGGATGACAAGGAGGAAAGTCTGGAAGGAGGAAGAACTGACAGGGAGAAAGGGCTGGAAGGGAGGAAAGAATGGAAGGGAGCAAAGGCTGACAGGAAGGGCTGACAGGGAGGAAAGGCTGGAAGGGGGAAAAGGCTGGAAGGAGGAAGACCTGGCAGGGAGGAAGGGCTGACATCGGCGGTGACAGTGACATCGGTCCCTCGGTGCCCTCCGGCCAGCAGCCTCATCCCGTTCCCGGGCTCCCCGGGGAGCTGATCCGGCCGCCCCCGGGCAAGGCAGGAGGGGCCGGGGCTGGGCGGGAGCACCCGAGCAGTTTCTGCATGAGCGGGCCCCGGGCTCACGCACAAGTGCCCAATTATCCCCTGCATGGCCACCCAGGCGATCCCAGCGCTGTTCCAGCCCCTCGCTGTGCCCCATGTGGGTGTCGGCACCCGGAGGAACTCAGATCCTGTTCTGGGAGCTTCCTCAGATGTTTCACCTCCCAATTCCAGGAGAAATTCCAGAATTTCTGGCTGTTCTGTGATCCTGGGAAAGGATAACGGCATTGCTGGGGAAGGGAAGGGCTGGTGGGGAATTGGGATTTCTGCAGGATGGGCAAAACTGGGATGGGGGAGTCAAATCCCTGAGTGGGAGCATCAGGGCCTGATGGGGTCTGTGAGTTCCTCAGGCATTGGGGTGGCCCAGAGGCCACCCAGGCTCTGTTCTCTGTGGAATTTAGAAAGGATGAGCTGAAATCCGGGATGGGAGCAGTGATGGGAGTTGGGATCCAGCACAGGGCAGGGCGATTTTACTGGAACCATCAGATCTGGAGAGGCAGAGCTCTGAGCAAAGCCAGCAAGGAGCAGAAAGGCACCAGGCTCGGCACCAGGGGCAGCAAATTATGTCCTGCAGGCAGGAAAAATCCCCAAATCCAGCCAGGAATCCTCTGCAGCACCCAGCCACGCTCCATCCCTCACCAGAGACAGACAGGAGGCACTTGGGGACACACTGACCCTTACCCTCTTTCTCCCAGCCCTGGCATTCTGCATTCCCTGGAATTTTGGGAAGCAGGAGGTGAGAGCTGCCTCCCCTCCTCCTCCTGTGCCGGGGCACAGAAAGCTGTTCCCAGCTATTTTTGGGATGGCTCCTTTTGTTGAGAAGGCAAAAAACCACAAAAAAACACCAAAAAACAAACAAACACAAAAAAACCCACAAGGAGTGGGTCCATCTGGATGTCTGGCTGTGTCCCCAGGGTGCCACCAGCCCCTTGGCTTGTCACAAGCAGAATGGAAGAGGTGACACGAGGATGGGGGTGGCAGTGCCAGGAGCAGTGGGCTCAGCATTCCAGGATCATTCCAGGATTTATCCAGGATCATCCAGGCCTCCAAGGCAGGACCACCCGGCCTCTCCCGAGCTGGGTGAAGTGGGAGCACCTGGCTGCTATATTTAGGAGGAATGTAGGGCAGGCTGGAGCATCCCAGGCCATCGCCTTCCCTCCTGCATGCACGGAGCACGGCATGTGAGGGCCAGGGTGGGTGCAGGGGGGCTCGAGGGGGCTGCTCTGCTGCCCATCCGTGTGATCCAGCATGATCCAGATCCGGATCCAGCTGCCCCAGCGTTCGGAGGTTTTATTCCCAAGGATTTTCCCCCCTGGATGAGGTTTTGATGAGCCCCCAGCTCTGCAGGGGTGCGCGGTGCCCCCCACCCCACTGTTCCTCCTTCCTGCTGCTGCTCCAGGGGTTTTTTATCCTGCCTCCAGCTCGGTCACACTGATCTCCTCTCGACAGAGGCCTTTGTTGTGCTGCTCGGGAGAGGTTTAATTCCCATTGTTGTCATTAGCAGAGGAGTACAAAGAAAGGTGAAGGGAGAGAAATCGTTCATGTCCCCCAGATCTCTGTGGTGTGGAGAGTTCGGAAGGAGGGAGGTGCCGGCCCGGGGTCGGGAAGGATTTGGCACCTGGGATGGTGCCGAGGAGGGAGGGATCCCAGCTCAGCCAGGGGACCAGGAGGTGCCACCCTTCCGGCCTCAGCCCTGAGTGCAGGACATGGACACACCACCCTTGGCTGGGCATGGGGGGAGCCCTTGGCTGCATTCCAGCAGCTCCCAGATCTCTGGGAAACTGCTCCGGCCTTGGCTGCATCCCTGTGTTCATTCCATTCCCTGTGCTCATCCCATTCCCTGGATCCATCCCCATTTCCTGGGCCTATTCCCATTTCCCCACTCATCCCATTCCATGTCCTCATTCTTATCGCTGTGCCCATCCTCATTTACTGTGCCCAACCCATTCCCTATGCTCATCTCATTCCTTGTGCCCATCACATTCCCTATGCCCATTCCCATTCTCTGTCTTCATTCTTATCCCTGTGCCCATTCCTTGTGCCCATTCCCTGTTCCCATCCCCATTCCTACCCTCATCCCATTCCTTGCCCTCATTGTTATTCCTGTGCCCATTCCATTCCCTGTCCTCACCCCATTCCCTGTTCCCATTCCCACTCTCATCCCATTCCCTGTCTTCATTATTATACCTATGCCTATTCCCATTCCCTGTGTCCATTCCCATTCCCTGTTCTCACTCCATTCCCTGTTCTCACTCCATTCCCTATGCCCACGCCCAACCCTGTGCTCACCCCCAGAACGTCCCCTGGCTCTCCATTCCTGTGGTTTTCCATGGGGTTTTTTTGGGCGGAATGAAGCCCGTCATCCCCAGCTTCTCTCAGCTCTTGCCTTTGGCTGCCAGAAGCTGTCTGGATGTCCGCTGTCCCTGCTGTCCATGCCGTGGCCATTCCCGATGGTCCTCTCCCTCATCCCAGCCAATCTCCTTGCCCTGTCCACCCACCCCTCATCCCTGGCTGTGTCACCTCGCTGTCTCCTTGGTGTCACCATGGAATTTGCTCCACTACAGGGTCCCTGTGCCACTGGGAGAATTCCTGGGCAGCCAGGGGGTTTGGAATATCCAAAACTGGATTGTGTGGGGCAGCCCCAAGGCCACCACACCCTGCTGATTTCTGGGCTGTTCCCATGGAAGGAGAGGAAATGAGCCGAGCTGAGATTTATATATTATATTGTATTGTATTGTATTGTATTGTATTGTATTGTATTGTATTGTATTGTATTATATTGTATTATATTGTATTATATTGTATTATATTGTATTATATTAATTTTTTGCAGGGGAAGCTGCTAGCTGCTGCAAAGAACTCCATTCTTGAAATTCCATCTTAGGGATTTCCCCCCTCCTGCCCGCCCTCCACCTCCGCGGGGCCCGGCCGGGGCAGAGTGGCCGCCGCAAGATGCAGCCGACTGGGGCATTAAATTTAAAGAGCTGATTAAGTGCCATGAAAACCGTGTCAGCTCCTTGTCAGCGAGGAGAATGTGCCAGGGCTGCGGATTAGAGGCTGAGTGACGGCCGGGGATTGCAGGCAGACAGCCGATCCATCAGCCGGGGAGGATCAGAGGGAACATTCCCGATCCTGGCGTTCCTGGCTGCTCCCTGGGCTCTGTCCCTTTGTCACAGGTGCGGCGGCACCGGGCTGATGGTAAGAGGAATGAGCCAGAGGTTTTCCAAAGGGTCATCCCTGCTCATTGCTGAGCCCAAAATTCCCTTTATGGGATTGACTTACCCACGTTCTCCCAGTCCCTGACCCACAGAGATGAGAGGACAAATGTGACAGTGGGGACACAAGGTGACAGGGAAAGCCAAGATGAGGTGGATACACAGCATTCCCATCTCCCTACATTCCCATTTCTCCACATTCCTATCTTCCCACATTCCCATTTTTCCACATTCCCATCTCTCCACATTCCCATCTCTACATTCCCATCTGCCCACACTCCCATCTCCCCACGTTCTCATCTACCCACGTTCTCATCTATCCACGTTCTCATCTCTCCACGTTCCCATTTTTCCACATTCCCGTTTTTCCACATTCTCATTTTTCCACATTTCCATCTCTCCACATTCCCATCTCTCCACCTGGCTGCTCCTTCCCCTACTGCCTCCAGCCCCAAATTTGTCCCAGATTCCCTGGGAAGGTTCCAAGGCTGCCCAGCTCGGGGTGACAAACAATTCCCCGAGCCCAAAGCAGATGAGTCGGGGTTTGGGATTTGATGGCAAACACGCCGGGATCGGCCTACACCGAGCTCTCCCCTCCAATCCAGGGGCTCATCCAGAGCCCGCGGCTGTTCCCCTGCCGGCTGCATCTCCCTCGCTCCTGGCAGCGTTCCTGGATCGTCACCACTTCACACCCTCCTCCCTTGCTCGACCCTGGAATTCTCAGCCGGGAAAACAGGGATGGGTGTGGGGATCAGCTCCGCCCTCCCACCCATCCCATGCCATGCACTGGATCCAGCGTGGAAATGCAGATTTCCAGCACCTGCAGCTCTTTTCCTGCCTCATTCCCCAGCTGGAACATCGGGAAAAGCAGAAATTGGGATGATGGTTCATGGATCTGCTCTTCGTGGCAGGAGCAAGCTGGGCTGGGGTATAAATCCAGGTATAAATACCCTGGGGCTGACCTGGGCTATAAACCCAGGTATAAATAAATGTCAAAAAACCCTCTCCTCTGTTCTTCTCCAGCCCTTTCCCCCTCTCTTTCCCTCGGTTAATTAATTTAATGGCTTTATGATTGCGGAGGGATTAGCTGGGAGCTATAGGATCTATATATAGAGGTATAGAGGGGACTATAGATAGCGCAGGAAAGTGAGAACAGCCCCCACTCCCCTGGAATTGGGAACTGGGAGCCGAGGGGAGGCCGTGGATGGAGCTCCTGGATGAGGCTGGCTGGGATTCAGGAGGGCTGGCAGGAAGGTGAGTGAGGGGATCCCGGGATGGATCTGAGGGAGGGGACAGCAGCCTATCCTGCCCTGGGAGAACGGGGACAAGGTTTGTCACAGCACCTTCTGCCACTGCTTTGGGCTCCTCTGGCTGTGCCACGGAGGCTGCAGGGTCCTGGGAGAGCTGGAAAAGCTCTGGCTCCACCTCACTGGGGCTGTTGCACCGCTGTCACCACCCCCACGTGTCGCCGTTGTCACACTTGTCCCCTCATCTCTGACAGTCAGCAACCTGGGGGAACATGGGCTGACGCACCTCATAAAGGGATTTTTGGGGTATTTTTGGGACTCAGAGGGATCAGCAAGGAGCAGGGATGATGCTGAGGGGGCTGAGCCCTTTTAGAAGACCTCCAGCTCTTCCCTCCTTCCATCCATGCCCCCAGCCCATCCTGCTGTCACCACACCTGGCAGGGCTGTGACAAACCCTGTCCCCCTCACAGCCAGTGCTGATCCCTCTGTGGCAGGGCTGTCACCTTTGTTCCTTTGTATAGGTAACAAAGCCAGGCTCCCCGGGGAGCACGAGCCGATGGCAGGGACAGCTGTCACAGAGGGGACACCCAGGAGCAGCCTCTGGCCCCTTCCCACCGTGACAGGGACAGGGATAGGGTGGGGCTGAGCGCCCCCCCCTGGTGACAGCACCCTGGCCTGGGGCTGCAGTTTGGGGTGATGCTCCTGCTCTGGTGTTTAACCCTTTTGGAGCACTGTGGCTCATCCCAGGAACGAGGGGACACAGTGACACCTTGTTCTGGTGTCACCCACAAGCTGGAGGCCCTTTCCCCTTTGCTTCCCAAGAATTTGTATCCCTGAGGTTCAAGGAAACATGATGGAATTTGGGGGTGATAGTCCTGCTCTGGTGTTGAGTCTCCTTGAATCATCAGAGCTCATCCCAGGGATGAAGGGATACAGGGACACCTTGTTCTAGTGTCACCCACAAGCTGGGGGCTCTTTTTCCTGCCTCCCAAGAATTGGCATCTCTGGGGTCCAGGGAAACATGGTGCAATTTGGAGCTGATGCTCCCGCTCTGGTGTTTGATCCCTTTGGAGTACCATGGCTCATTCCAGGAATGAGGGGACACAGTGACAACCTTGTCCTAGTGTCACCCACAAGGTGGGGGCTCTTTCCTTCCTGCCTACCAAGAACTGGAATCTCTGGGTGGAGGGAAATGGGAGCTGATGCTGAAACTTGGGGGTGATGCTCCTGTGCTGGTGTTTGATCCCTTTGGAGAACCATGGCTCATCCCAAGGATGAGGGGACACAGGGACACTTTGTCCTGGTATCACCCACAAGTTGGTCATTCTTTCCTGCCTTCCTCCCAAGAATTTGCATCCCTGGCTTCAGAGAAACATGGTGGAATTTGGGGTGATGTTCCTGCTCTGTGTTGAGTCCCCTTCGACGACCACAGCTCATTCCAGGGATGAGGGGACACAGGGACACTTTGTCCTGGTGTCACCCACAAACCGGTGGCTCTTTCCCTGCTGCTTCCCAAGCATTTCCACCCCTGTGGGCCACGCTGGGACGGGCGGGAGGTGCCGGCGCCCCCCTGGCTGTGCCCGCGGCTCCGTGGGCAGCTTGGGAGCGCTGCCCGTGCCCGTCCCCGAGGCTCGGCTGGTCGATCACGCCGGGAATCTCCCGAGGCAGCGAGCCGCGGATTGACTTTGACAAACACGGCCCAGAAGCTGCGTCGTGGCGGATGCAAATTATCCAGCAGCTCCCGGGGAAAACGCGCGGTGACAGCGCTTGCCGGGGGAGGGGGAAGAGGCTGTGACACCCTGTCACATCCTCTGCCAGCAGCAGCTGCGCTGTCTCCTCCACCCCCGGCGCGCTCTCGGCACAAAGAGAGGGGGGAACAGGCCTGGGGGGTCCCCAAAGGCGAGGCTGGGAGTTGACAAAAGGGGGTTTGGCCAAAGGATGGAGCCGCCGAGGTCACGGCAGATCGGTGGACAATGAGCACGCTGAGGAGGTCGTCAGCATCTCCAGGCAGGATCGGGGGAGACCCAGAGCGCCCCAGAGCATCTCAGGGTTGCATTTTGCCCCATCGGGCTGAGCTGAGTGTGGGATTGAGCTCAGGGTTGTTTGGGAATTGGCCGCGAGCTGATAACGGAGATAAGGATCTGGAAGGCTTCTCCCGGGATCACTTTCCCGACCCTATTCCCGGGATCATTTTCCTGATCTGATTCCTGAAACTCCTTTTCCAATCTGATTCCCAGAACTCCTTTCCTGATCTGATTCCCAGGATCATTTTCTGATCTGATTCCTGGTATCATTTTCCCAATCTGATTTCCGGGATAATATTCCCAATCTGTTTCCTGGGACCCCTTTCCTGATCTGATCCCCAGCATCATTTTCCCGATCCGATTCACCAGGTGCCGAGCTGGTGGATCTGGCAGAAGAATCAGTTCCCAGCTGAGATTCAATTCACACCGAGAACATAAATCACTCCTGGCTGTGAGTCTGCAGCAGGACCCTCCTCAGGGATGTCCCCAAGTCGGTGACCTCAGCTGTTCCCAGGTCTGTTCTGGACCCAAAAATCTGCTGTTTCCATGAAGAAATTCAGGTTTTGAGGTCACCCCTTGCCCCATCCCCAGGCTGACACGTTTTCCCTGGCTCCCAGGCCCCACAAAATCTGAATCCCTGGCGAATTCCCGGGATCAAGCATGCAAATCCTGAGGAGGAGAACAGGGAGCTAACGACGATGAGGGGAGAAGCTGTTCCGAGCCAATCTCTCTCGGAGATGGCATTTAAGCAGATGGAGGAGTGGAGAGGAGCTGTCTGAGGAGGATGTGATGGAAATGTGAATACAGAGAAGAGGATTTCTGCCTGTTGGGAGCCGGGATCACCGTGGAACAACAGCCACTGCCCACAGGCAGCTCCGTGTGCCGGTCTTTTGGAATGGCAGGAGCTGATTTTAGGGATCATTGAATGGTTTGGGGGGTTCCCTTGACTTTTTGGGAGGTGGACAGGGGCTGCAGCACCCTTTGGAAAGGCTCTCATTGCCTTTACTTGCCTCTGATGATCCCTGGGAGGGAACTGGGAGTGTGGCACAGGGATGATGCCAATTCCACACCAGAGCTGCTGTACCACGCTCAGGACAGGCTCTTGTGCCAAACCCTCCCAGCTCCAAGCTGGATCCTCAATCCTGAGGGTTTGGAATTCATATTTATCCATCAGTGGCTGCTAATTAGGCCTCTCAGTGATGCTCCTGCTCTACTTTGGAGCAGATAAAACGCAGATGATGTGGAAGAGGAACCATGGGCTGGCTCGGGGATGTGATTCACCTCCAGATCAACACCAGGACTCGCTTAAAATTTTCCATCATGTTTCTCCCAAGTTTTTCTTCTCCTGCCACTGTCCCAGGGCTGAGGACATGGGGTGGGAGCCGGGGTTTTCCCCTCCAGGTGTTTCCCCACGTTTCCGTGGCTCGGTGCTGTGGCAGGGCCAGAGATGAGCAGGGCAGGAGGGAGGATTCCTCTCTCAGATCCCTCTCCATGCTGCTTCCCATCTGCTGGATTATTTCAGCGTTTAGTTATTTACCGCAGGCTGTGTGGGCAGCTGTACAGAGGCAGTTATTGCTTAATTGAGCTACTTGACTCCAGCGCTGCCAAAATGGGAATAGGAGTGGAAATAAAAGGATCCCCACTTTGTCGGGCAGCCCAGGAAGCAGGGACAGCACCATCCCCTGGGGAATATCTGGCTTTCCAGGGGCAATTTGAGGTGCTGTCACCTTCATTCCTTACTCACCCCTGAGGGAGAAGGAAGCCCCAGGGTGACGCTGTTTTACACCACAACAACACAGATTCTGAACTGCAGAAGGCTGAAAATTACTCCTTTATTTTTGGGATGTTTCTCCCTTTTACACTATTTCACACAGACCAATTTGATCAGTGAAAACAAAGACAAACCTCTTCAATTACATTTTTCAGACCAGAGGGACATCAAGAAGCCCTTCCTAGGAGAAGGAATGAAAACATAGGTACAGTTACAAAAACCTGTCTCTTGTTTACAGAAAATTCCCTGGGAAAAGAATTTCAGAAAACCAAAACATCTCAGGTACGAAATCGAGGTTGCACCTGGGAGCAGTGCCAGAGAAGGGATTCTTCAGCCAGGTGGCACTCGGTGACAGTGCCCTCACAAGAAGGTGCCACCATCAGGTATCCCAAACCTGGAGCCGGGATGTCCTCAGGAATCTTGCTCCTCCCAGAGCTCACCTCCAGCTGAGCCAGCAAAGGAGTTGTTTATTGGGTGTTTTTTTTGCAACGTTTTCCCAATTCCCAAAAGGAACCCAGCCCTGGGCTGTCCCTGCCCCTCCCACCACTGTGACCTCCCCATCTGTCCCCCAGTCCGGTGTCCCCAGCCCTGCCCCGGCTGGCCGCACAACGGCTCCATCCATCTCTATATCCCGGGGAACATGAAGCTCCGTGGATGAAAGCTCGGGATAATTGATATCATTATGGAATCCAGCAGGACACAGATTGGCACCGAGCAAACATCTGCCTGCTGCTCCTCAGGGAGCCCAGAGGAGGCAGGAGGGAGAAGGGCCCAATCCATTTTCCTCTGGAGTGCTGATGGGAAGGAGGATGAAGCGGGGAAAACCCCGGGAGTGTGTTTTGGGATGTGCAGCCCTTGGGGTGTGGGATTTGGGATGGGGTGAGGGGGTTTTTCACACCCAGAACCTCGGGATGAGATTTGGGATGGCCAAATCCAGTGCCCACTACCAATCCCATGGGAATGTGGGGGTTTGTTGCCCTCTGAGAGCTGTGTGAGTCTGCAGGGAACACTTTGGGATGTATAAGGGAGGGATGGGAGCCATAAATGTGCTCCGGGGTGCTCCTGGTGCTGGCACAGGGACAAGGCCGGGACCTTTGGCTTGGCTCAGCCCATCAGTCTCTGGATCCTCTCTCTGCAGCCTCCTCTGGCATTCCTGGGATGGGAACGGGATGGTGGAGGTGACAGGGACAGCAGGGAGAGAGGGGACAGTGGGAACTGTGACAACAGTGGGGACTGTGGGGACAGAGGGACAGTGGTGAGAGAAGGGACAGTGGGGACTGTGGGGAGAGAGAGGACCGGGGGGACTGAGAACAGTGAGGAGAGCAGGAATAGCGGGGACAATGGGGACAGAGAGGACAGTGGGGACAGTGAGAACAGTGGGGACAGTGGGGAGGGAGGGGAAAACTGAAAGAAAGGGGACAGTGGGGAGAGCAAGAACAGTGGGATAGCAGGGACGGAGGGGAAAATGAGGAAAGAGGGGACTGTAGGGACAGTGAGGAAAGAGGGGACAGTGAGGATAGAGTGGACAGTGGGGACAGCTGGGGCAGAGGGGACACTGAGCAGTCTCAGCTGTCAGGGCCGAGGTCCCAGCAGGTCCCTGTGCTGGGTGCAACCCCAAGCATCCCAGAGTGGCCAGAGGGGAGCAGATCTGTGTGTTGGGGACACCGAGGTGACCCCAGTGCTGGCGTCACGGCTGCCTTGGCACTTCAGAGGCTCTGGCTGTCACCTGCAGCCGCCTGGCTCCCGTCCCCAGCCTGGCAGGAGGAATGATATCATTGATAGATGCTTTTTATTTCCTTTTATTTTTCTGGTGTGACAGAAACACAACCACGCCACCTCTGCAGCGCTGCTCTCCCTGTCCTTGTCCCTGTCCCTCTCTGAGGTGGCCCTGGGGGTCTTGTGGCTTCATTCCCCTCATGGAGTGGCCACCAGAACAGCACAAGTGACACTGAGCTGCCATTCCCCTGAAAATTTGGGATGTCACACAGCCCAGGGTGACCCCGATCCTTTATGGATCCCTGTCCTATCAATGTTTTGGGGTTCAGGGCAGGGACGGCGAGCCCAGCACGGGGCAGGGACAGGGACACCCAATTAGGGCCACCCAATTAGGTGTCATTTACGTGTCATTTTCCCAATTAGAGTCAGCACAAAGTGTTGCGACCCTAATGAGCCCCTAATGAGCAGGACTGGGTGGCTTGGGGTGGATTTACAGGCTCATCTGTGCTGCCTGGCAGGAGAAGGAGGATGAGGATGATGAAGACGATGAGGAGGAGGAGGATGATGAGGATGGGGCTGGAAGATGGGGCTGCCCTGCTTGGGGAAGGTCGAGCACACGGTGGGAAGCTCAGAGCAGCTCTGGTCCTCAAACTGGGCCACCAAAATAAGTCACTGGGCCAAGTCACCGGGATCTGGGGATGTGAGGAAGTGAATGATGGGAGCCAGGCCGTGGTGGGGGACAGGGACAGTTTGGGGTCACCCCTGGCCTCCCAAGAGGCCCCAAAATCCATGGGCACACACGTGGGCAGAGCGCTGAGCTAGCTGCTCAGCGATAAATTAATTAAAACCATCAAATAAAGCCTCACAACAAACCCCAGTGGGATCTTTGCTAACGCAGGCGCTGGTTGTGTTTAGGGATTAATGCCCTGCCGGGACGGGCTTTCATTCCCAGCCTTTAATCCCGATTTTTTTCCTCCTCCCCGGCGCTGGTGCCCACATCCCTGGGGAGGAGAGCTGCCAGCTCGAATCCCTCTCCGGGAGCATCCCGGCGACATTCCCAGCCTGTCCCCCGCAGCCCCGGCTCCTCCGGGACCCCGGCGAGCCACGATCAAACCGAATGAGTGTGAAGATCCAAGGAAAACCGAGCGATTCCCGCCTGATCCAGCGGCGCCGCTGGAACCCGCTGGAGAGCCGGGGGTGGGGAAAAGGTCTCGCTCGGGCGTGTTGTGGGTTTTGATAAATTGTTGATAATCGTGGCTGCTCCAGGAGATCCTCAGGTTGATGCAGGGAAAGGAGGAATCCCGAATCTTGGAGTTTCGGCGAGGGTTTTGTCGGGATTGGGGATGGGAATGGAGGTCCGGTGTGTCCAGGGCCATCTTCAATCCCGGA
The DNA here is from genome assembly GCA_013397095.1 of Sterrhoptilus dennistouni. Lineage (NCBI taxonomy): Eukaryota > Metazoa > Chordata > Aves > Passeriformes > Zosteropidae > Sterrhoptilus > Sterrhoptilus dennistouni. The sequence continues at coordinate 9,958 of VWZU01014864.1, read as the reverse complement.
TTGTGTCTCAATCCATCCCCAGGCTCAAATCCACTTCTGGAAAAAGGGAAATCTCGAATCCTGGAGTTTTGGTGAGGGTTTTGTCAGGATTGGGAATGGGAATGGGGGCCCGGTATGTCCAGAGCCATCCTCAATCCCAGATTGTGTCTCAATCCATCCCTAGGCTCAAATCCACCCCTGGAAAAAAGGATTTCCCAGGAAATCTGGGCTCCCTGTGACCCACCAAGCCCGGCTGGCCCTGTCCCCTCCCGCCGGGATGGCATCCAGCAGAAGGACATGGACAATATCCCGGGATATTTGTAGGTTTAATGACTGTCTCTTTGGGAATTTAGGAATTAAGAGTGGAAAAACAAACTCCGGGGCTGGGAGTGAAGGGAGGGGCGGTGGATGGGATTTGGGTGAAGTTTAAAAGGAGGTGAATATTCCTAGGGGGGAGGGAAAAAGGAAGGAAAGGGGGGAAAGGGAAGAGAAGGGAAGGGAAAAAAGGAAGGCAAGGAAAAGGAAGGAA
>VWZU01014863.1:342644-445331 GCA_013397095.1 Sterrhoptilus dennistouni | reverse complement strand
ATCCAGCAGTGCCTCAGCACTGGACTTTTGTGAAACTGGTTGGGTCTAACTGAACTGCTGGCCTCAGATCTGAGAGAGCTGAACTGCTGAGAGCTGACAGCAGGTTCTGTCTCAAAGCGTCTTTGAGATCTGCCCACTCTAATTCTCACCCCGTTCCATAGAAATCCAGGGAGAATCCTTTTGACATCACCTCTTAGCCAGAGGGGAAAAGACAACCTCCCCAAGAACCAGAAGAATTAAACAGGCTTTGCCTCAAACTTTGTACTTTTCTTGCTTCAGCCCTTCACTTAACTCCAGCTCGGGTGGTAGAAAGGAGTGAGTAAGGGGTGAGAAAGGTCAGCCAGCTGACCTGGCTTAGCTTCTCTCCCAGGCTCAACAACTGAGCTCCTAATCTTATTTAGCAACAATGTAAGAATGGTTTTCTTTGGGGGTGAGTAAATGTCGTGAGTTAGCTGTAACTGCCACTTACTGTACCTGCAGGCATTTACAATGGGAGATCTCCTGAAATGAGCTGGAGAGTTGACAGTGTCCAATGCCCAGCTTGTGCTTTGTGTCTTTTTATGCTTTTCAATGGTCTCTGTGCTACGGTCTTACTTTTTTAGAGAGGAGGGACAGAGCAAAGCTATCAATAATCTCAGTTGTTCTGGCCTCTTCATTTGAGGGTTTCCAGTGTCTGCATTATTCCTCAGATGCTACTAGTGTCTTCAAGCAGGTCTCCCTTTAATGCCCACTTCTCCAAGTTGTTTTGGGAGTTCATGGTCACCAGAATTTTCAGTGTTGATGCTTCAGGAATACATGAACTCTTTCAAGGTTTTTCTGGTAGGGTTGGACAGAGTAGAGTTTCATAATTCTGATTTTGCCAGTAGCATGTGAATGTCTAAGCCTGCAGTATGAGTGCTCCCGCCAGGCTTTTCTGTACCCAGATTTCATGAGTCTTTGTTAATAACCCTCTGTTTAGTGACCCTTTAATGTTTTTAGTCTCCAAGTTTTTTGTGGTTTCAGACCCTTATGGCTTTTCTTTCATTGCTGTGCTACGTGGGCTGTGGTTAATGTAGCACGTATTAGGAAATACATTCTGAAGCATATAAATTGTGATTCGAATGGAGATGCTGTGAGCGAGGTAAAACAATGGAGTGGCAAACCAGTTTAGAAGACATAAAAGTCCTTTAACACAAGCTGATTCATAGAGTGAAGGGTACTTAAACTTCAAAGGCACACACAGATAGAATTTTCTCCCACTGGTCAAGTACTCATGAAATATAACCAGCAGTTTTCATAACACTTTATGCTTTCGATACACTAAGAAAATTGTATATGAGCTTGGTCTCTTACCATAGGTGAAGCAGATACTGAGAAGACTTAAGAGTTAATACATTACCAATGCAGCTGCCTAATCACATTTCTTGATGGATTATGTTAGAAATACCAGCATTAGTTGATGAGGCTTAACCAGTTCTTGTGTTCTTGGTGACATTCACCTGAATCTTCTGCATCCTTTTTTTTACCTCCTGCTTTCCTCTGTGTTCTGTATCAGTGCAAAGTTATCATTTAAGTTTTGTTTAGATGATGCTTTGGACCCTACTGATGGCAGCTCCTCCAGACTTCGGGCATTGTTTTCACTCTGGAGACTTAAAAAACAGCCATTCCAGTAAACTGCCTAGTTGGGTGATGGTAAGTTAACTCTGAAGCCTACTGATAACAGCTACAGAGGAAAGCTTTGCAGTGGGTTGGAGTTGTTAAAGCTGGAGCCCAATGATAACAGCTCCCCAGAAGCATCCCACAGAAGGGGGCACTTACCCTGCAGCATATTGATAGCAACCCCAAGAACCATCCCTTGTGTAGAGCATTCAAAAAATGAAGGGGGCAGCCCTCAGCCCAAAGGCTGTTTCCCAGAGCTGCCATCAAGAGGCTCCAGAGCCTAGAATGAATGAAAGCTAAAAGTTTATTCATATAGTCTGTGAATAGCAATAGGCAATAACTTGCAAAACAGGATAATTTACAGGTATTGAAACTGGCAGTGGGCATAACATACTTGGAACATTTTGAATATACTTAGCATAGTTTATTTCAAACTTCTTAAAAGGATATGCTGTAATTGATCTGTGTTTCGTGAGAGTATGGAAGAATGTTGCTGGCAGTTGTGGCCTGTATCAACACAAAAGAATGGCAGAATTAAAAGATGCCTGTTAAAACTGATTAAGCTCTTCAGAAGTAATTACTGTGTATGATATATTATTCACAAATAACTAGATACCTATATATTTTCACTGCATGTTACAGGATCATCATACAGGGCACTTTAGGAAGTGACACAGTTGGCTGAATTAAAACAAAAATTAGTATAACAGATTTTACTGTATGTTTCAGAGATAATTTCAATGATGTGGAGGATCCCTGCTGTACCCACAATACATGCTAGTGCAGTCAAATATCAAATTGTATGAGCTCTAGTGTATGCCACACTAGATGCCCTCTTTTGACAAATAAAAGGAAAAAAAAAGTTAAAAATTTCAGCAATTAAGTTTGATCTAGTTTCAACTTTTGGTTTTAAAAGAGATGGAGGCTTAAATATCTATAAATTTGAAGGCCTTCATATCTGTGCAGTTTCCATTCTGATTCAGTTAAGGACAAAATTTGAGTCTTTACCTCTCATCAGTAAGGTCATCTTAACAATTAATGAAAATGCTTAGATAAATTTGTCTGGTTTTCTTTTTTCTGGTACACCACTGTGGACCTTTAACAGTAGAGCTCCAATGCTAAGGAATACTACTCAAAAGTTTTCTTACAGAAGTGGCAAGAAGTGTCCATCATGAGCATTCTTTTGGTCCAGAGAACACAGACTAGACTTACCAGACCCTGCTGTACCTCTGTTTTTTAAGAATGTTAAGCATTTTCTTTGACATTGATTCCACTAATGTGTTTGGTGTCCCGTGTGTAAATGCACTTAGAGGTCCTGAGGCTGTCTTTATAAGCCCTTCAAAACTGTAGAACTGCTGCTTCAGTCTAGGGACTCATGAATGCTTGCTGGACCAAACAGTATGACAGATGCTTTTTGACATCAAAATGAAAAATAAGAGACATAAAACCCAAATTACTAATTACATTTTTGCTCTTAGAATATATGATGGTAACTATATGTTCATAGGAGAGATTTATTTTATTTACAAGTGCTAGTAATTAAATAAATGCCATGTATTTAATAAATCCAAAACAAATCTTTAAAACAAAAATTTGAGATTGCGCAGGCATCAAAATCAATAATATCACATATGGTTTATACAACCGGGAACTGGCTTGTACAGCTCTAATCCTTCAAGGGAGACCATGGTATATGAGGAATAACTATGAAAACTAGTGTGGGATGGGAGAATGTGTTCTATAGCAGGGCTGTGTTTCTGTGTTTCTAGCCGCCCTGTACAGGTGGCTAGCCTAGGGAAAGGCGTAACTCTGGCCTCTTCCTCTCAACCTTTTTGTTGAGCTGAATGGAGTTGCTCGCTAAGGAAAGAAATGTATGCCAAGTACAGCTTGGCTATAGGTTACTCCAGAGCAAGGGGATAATCCAAGGACAGATCAGGAGTTTCACCGTGCAGCATCTTCTTCTGGGGTTCATTTTACATAAGTTAACATTTTAACTTTAATTCTTCAGTTACCTTAGTGGAAAAAATATTTTTTTTATTTTCATGTAAGATAGCATAGGCTTGTGATTGGTAATTTGGGGTTTTTTTAATAATCATAGATTTATTGATGAACTTTTCAAATAAAAAGCAGAAAAATAAAATCTTATAAAGTAAAGAATATTATCTAAGGGAAAAAAATTAGTTTCCAAGGAGAGTATTACCTCCTATTTTTGGAATTTCTCTAAGATTCCTGTCTCGGCTGTATTTCAAGAATCTGTCTATAGGTTGCATTCCTGAGCCTATCAGCCTTACAGATCGGTTAATAAAAGTCAATCAGTGGTTGTTTAACTTGCCTGCTGCTGCCTGAAGCAGAATTACAAAAGCTAAATGTGTTCAAAACTCCACCAGGAGTTTCTGTCATCTTAAAACTCCAAGTGTATGACCTCATGGCAACTAAAAAATAAATATTCCACAACAGCTTGAAGAAACTTGCAGTTACTATGCATTCATGTCAACAAAATAAGAAATCACGCTCGAAAAATAGCAATGTTTTCACTTTCTCCTTCTAGAATGATTCATTTAGAAATGGAAACTAATGGCAAAAGGACCATGAATATGAAACAACTGACAAGGAGAAACTAACAAATGCAATTAATTAGAAAATAGTAATTTGATTGCTAAATGAGAAGGTTCATAAGCAACATAGAATTGTCATGTGCATTAATCAGGTTCACTGCAGTTGCAATTAACTGTTCAATACTAAGCTTCCTCACATATTCTGAATATTCTTACTGATTTCACATTAATTTCTGTGTAGTCCTAACTTTGAACTTTCATTAGTGTTCATTCTTTTGCATACTCAACTAGGGTATATTTTGTTTCACGAAGATGACTTTCAAATGCACTAAAGTAATTTGTTAATGCAAATTGTTTTTCTTTCATGAAATCACCCACAATTTTTGTTAAATGTGAGGAGAAACACTCTAAGTAATTGCTATAGAAACAAATCTGCAATCAGCTTTCATTATTTTAAGTGAATTGGGGGTGTTATTCTTATAATGAAACAGTGTTATATCTTCTTAATCCATTACTCTAATTCATGACTTTGACCCGAGAATTAGTGAAAATATTTTACTCGTGTAATGGGAATTGGAGTTAGTAAATAAAGTGACTTTTTTTAGTTCAATCAGGAATTTTAGTTCAACTATTTTAGCAATAGTATTTTCATATGCATTTTCCTTCAAAAAAATAGCATTTCTTCTCACTAACACATGTTCTAGAATCTTTTAGATTATATAAATATAGCTTTAAGATGTAAAAAATTTAAAAGAAATTCTGTATCTTGTGTACAACCAGAAACCTACATGCCATTTGCATCAAAGTCTAACAAAATTAGATGCTGACTATTTTACTGTAACCTTAGCAATACGATTGTGAGAGATTGGGTAATAACACAATTCATCAAATTTGTACACTCTCTTCCTTCAAAGATTGAGCGGCTTTTGCAACATGAGGGGTTTATGTGCCTAACACTGGGGATGTGGCACCATTGCAAGATTGTTTGGGAAGTGCAGCAGTGGACTTGGCCAAGGAGGTGTATCCAGCCTTGGCCAGCCCAGCCCAGCAATGCTATCATTAGGAGAATATTAGGCACATTTTATAACATAAGCTCAGATCAATTTCTTAAAACCACATCACATGCTGTTCTTATTTTTCAAAGCTCATGATGGATCATAGTCTCGAGTTTAGAAGACATGCTTGTGAGAAGAGCTCAGGTTTTTGAGGCATGGATCTGAACTTACATTAGAGATATACTGAAGAAATCTGTGTTACTTTAAATTGGCATGGATTATTTAATCTGTGGAAAGTTAGAGTTTATTATTAGAAAAGTGAGATTTGAATCTCTTTCACACTGCTGTGAAATTCTGCAAAATGAAGAGTCAGGTTGGGGCTTTAGCTTTTCATCACCAGTTTCTCATTGATAGGCATAGTGATTTCCACAGTCAACATGGACTTATTTATACATGTAGTTTAATTTCAGAATGCATAGTTCAATGCAAAAGGAGATTAGAATATTGATCACTATCAGTGCAATTTTTTTGTTTGTTTGTTTGTTTTGGTTTTTTTTGGTTTTTTTTTTTAATAATTGGCTTGTTATGAGTAGGATTTTTGAAAAAAAATCCTTACAGTAAGCATCTCAGTAAGCAAAAGGCTATCAAGAAATAGCCTTACACTTGATGACGGCTATCAAGAAATAGCCTTACACTTTGATAGAAATATTTTCATTTGGTATGGCAATCAGCCTAACTCCTCTGAAGGCCTCAGTTCTGCTAGCTTTTCTCTTTCCTCTTGTTCATTCCTCAGGAATTTTGAGGCAATATCATGCAAATTGGTGCTACTGGTTCATTTTCCCCTGAAGCTTTCAAAGGAAAGTGTTGAAATAGATCAGGCCACACCCAGTCTTGTTTTACACAGTTACCAGACTTGTACCATTAGAAAATGTGGTGCATTTATTTTAAAGCATCCTTTCCACTGCAGTTATGTGGAACAATGATCTGCTGAATTTAATTCACAGATCAAAGAGGGAGGAAATTAACCAACACAGTAAATTGATTATTTCATGGGTGACATAACCAAGGCAATGATTTATCTTAATAAAGAGCAACATCCCTCTAGTCCTTAACTGAATTCCAGCCAATGCAATAATACTCAGTTGTTAATGACTTTGATGTTGATGTGGAAAAGTGAATGACTGTATAATCACTGAAATGAGACCTCATCACAGTTGGAAATGTTTAAGCCAAATCATTTTGGACTGTGAAAAGAGCCCTGAGTGGTATAGATTGGCTGGGTCCCAGATTTTCAGCCTTAACTAAACAGGGCCTGAAAACTTTATCATACTGCCATGCCTCAGGCTGGTCTGCAATTCCGACAGCCCCAGAGAATTGCAGCTTAATATGTTTGTGTGGACTCGCTGCAGAAAAAGAATTCGGGATTTACAGAATGCCATGGACGTACACAAAACCCACCTTACGCGGATAATTAACTCAAACTTTGACTCCCAATAAATCCAATGGCAAAGAGGGACAACCGCCACATCCTGGGGACACTGACCGGGCCTCAGTGTGCGCTAGTTCAGGCCCTGGATCCGGGAAAGGCGGGTGGTGGTGGCCCAGGGGACAGGGATGGGGACCNTGTGGTCACATATGGGGGTTGGAGCCGCGGCCCCTCCGTGCCTCAGTTTCCCCTCGTGAAAAGAGACCCCCGGGGACACTCGGAGGGGACAGGAAGGTGACAAGTGTCCCCCTGGAAGGGCGGGAAAGGATGGGGACAGGGACAGGGATGGGGACAGGGACAGGGAAAGGGACAGGGACGGGAATGCGGGAATGTTCCGACAGCCGCCAAATGCCGGGATCCATCGGCCCCAGGGGAGCCGGGCCCGCCGGCCACACTGAACCAGCTATAAATAAATACCTGTCTATCTTTAGGAGAGGGAACAGAAGAAAGGAAACAGAAGTCAAATCGGAAAAATTGTACCGAGAGCCTATGTTTATATTCCACATCACTAAATATGGCTCAGGAGGGTGAAATGCAGCATTAGTCACTTGTAGCAGCCTTCACCTCCCCCTGTGCCCTTCCCCACGAACTCTTACAATAACAAACCGGGCTAAAATTAGAGCTGCTCTATAGTACATTAATTTGATTATCATTGTCTCGGCACTGATTGAAGACCTGACATCAATAGGAGGGATACCCCTACATCAGGCTTCCCTGGTGCTGATGGCTCAGCCTTTGGATCCAAGGAGGAAGTCAGGTCATTTTTTACCGCTCAGGTTTCCTTCACAACCACTCAATTCCCAGAGAAGGGTTCCTAGCATTGACATTATCCCATCCATGCCTTGTTAACTTTTATTTAAAAAAAAAAAAGACAGGAAGAACACTTTGCATCCTCCCAGCCTGGCTTTGCCCCGTGCACACTGTGAGAAATCAAGAGGAGATGAGGGAGGAAGAGGATGATGGCAAATTACAAAGTTTGCAAGTCCACCTTTTCTAACCTCAGCAGAAGCAGAGGCAGCTGCAGGTAGGTTTGGAGGAATGTCAAGAACTCACCCTATTTGAATACCACACAGCCTCCAGGCTCCAGAAACATGATACTCTGATGCTGATCATTTAAGGAAAAAAAGGGCTAAGGATTATTAAACTGCTCATCCAGGCCTGCAGCTGGTGGTGACTCAGAGTGCGGAGTTGGAAAAATGCCCATGTGGCAAGATTAGAAACTCATTTGTGTAGTTTATATGGCCTTGCCAGGAGCCTCCGTTTTTTCCAAACCTTCAGTTTATTAACTGTAAAAGCACTCCTTTCCTGTTGGGGATCTGGCATGGCTGCAGCCCGGCAGCTCTTTCTCCTTTTGCATTAACAACACTTAAAGGTTTTCTTTCCTTTTCAGAATCGACTATGTGAGATCATCTGGAATTTTCAAATGTGCTCGCTCTTTCTTTTAATTTCTTTTTTTGTCCCGGGGTTCAATTTAAATCCAAGTGCTTTTAAACTAACTGTATTCAGCCAGCCAGCACTTTCAGGAGTATATGTTATGAAAGCAGGAAAAGAAAAGGCCTTCTTGTCATCAAAACCATAATAATTATGTGTCAAATGTAATTACTGCTCTGTGGGTAATACATCTAATACTCGGTGACAGAGTAAGCAGCCTGCAGAAGTAGAAAGTAACTGGTAGCAGCATCAAATTGATATAAAATTAACCATCGTGCTTAAATACTCTGTCTCATAAAGTTCTACCAAAAATGCAAAGGCAAAGAAAAAAAGGGTTTTTTCTTCTTCTAAAATTGTTAACATGCAAAAGCTCAGTGCTTTCCACCTCCATACAATGAATCACAGCTCTTTTAAAATAAGAAACGCTGCTATTAATGTGTACATTACAAGGATCACACTCTTGTGAAGGAACTCATCTAACAGGAAGGAATTAAGTGTAGGAGTTCTCTCCTCTTAACCCATTATGTTTCCTCATTATTACCTTCACGCTGCACGCTTGATTCACTCCATAAGAAACAAGCTTTCCACATTTCCCTACCTTCTTTAAAATACATGAACTAATGAGCAGCTGGTGAAACTGACATGTGCCTGTGAGTTTGAAGACTACTGAAATGTGTAGTCATATTCTGAAGGAGCAAAAAAGTGCTATGTCAGGAAACTGTATTCTAAATATGACAGCATGTGTGAGAAACTTGTCCAGTTTAAAAAATATGTGTCCTCTCCTCCCTAACACTCCTGTAAGTAGACTTAACAAAATCTAACATATTCAAAAAACACTAAAACACTTTAAAACTTAATGATTTGCTAATGTGAGTCTAGATCCTGAAAATAATCTTCAATAACTGTGTTTAGCAGTTACATTCTGCATAAAATTAATTAATCTAATTGTCACCTAAAGGGATAAGTTTTTTGTAGGATTGGTGGTTTTTACAGGAGCTAACATCATGCATGTCTTTACTAATTCCTGTATAACTACATAAAGGTAAAGTTAAGAATAATAAGAGCACTAAGTGGCTCTACATTCTACTCCTCAGTTTTACATGCTCCTGCATGATAATCAGAAAAACAGGATTTCTGTACATTTTCATTTCAGCTTTATTAACATGCTTTGATGTTCTTTACATTTGCTTTGTCTTTCTATTTCAGGAATTTTATGTTTCTTAGCAGACGTATTTAATGAAATATTTATAGTATTAGAGATATTTGAAACATTTGAAAGAATTTCAAAATGTCTTTACGTCAGAATTAATTTTTTCAATCTAAAGTTTCTTTGAAATTTTGTAACTTGAAATATTCATGAAGTAACTATAATGGTTCATCATATAAGGAAAATTCATGCTTATAATTTATTATATTGGAAGCCTGATTTTAAAGATCACAGTCATCCAATTAAACAACAGTGTTCAGTCACAGAATTAAAATCAGGTTTTTAAAAATCCAGTGCTTAAAAACGTGCTCCCAAATAAGGAATTGACAAATATTTGGTGATTTTTAAATTGCAGACTTGGGGGGAAAAAACCCTGGAAAATGCTGGACAAACCACCAGCTTTTAAAGATTTAGTATGAGGTATTTATTATTTTCTCTCTAGGCCTATTCTCCTTTCTCCACATATCAAAAACAAAGCCCAGAGGGTTTTTTTTTCTGATTTTTGAATGCTCCGAGTGTTCTAGTAAAAACTATTTTTTAAGGTAAACACAAAGTTTCTCCAATATTAGGTGTGAGAAAATGAAGGCATCTCATGAACTTGTTTTTGCCTACTCAATAGGCATGTTCAAATACTATTCTGCTTTTTAGTAAGACTTTGGAATGCATTTCACTGACTACCAGTCTATGCATATACAGACATACTTAGCAGCATTTGCTGTCAATCTCAGAGCAAGAGTGTTTGTACAAGTTATTGGTATTACCTAGAACAGGTGTATTGTAGGAAAGTATTTCCACTAATTAGGCTCAGTGTTCTCATGTGTTTATTTCTTGAAAAGGTATCACAAGTCTGTCTCCTATAAATGGCTAATTGGCACCAATTTTAATTTATGGAAAGTAGGCACTAGAAGAGATCCACATTCAAGTTAGCAGTGAGAAACTGATTGTACAATAATGAAAGAGCAGTAGTGATTAACAAAGGTTATTTCCTCATAAACAAAATTCATCCTAATGGATGAAATATTTGGGGTTTTCCTGGTACACATACCTTGGGTCTTCTCAAGGGTGCTTCCTTTAAATTTCAGTAGTATTCCCAGTTCCACCGGGTGTACTATGAAATACAAGCAATGCTGTCTATATACATAATGATCAGCACTTGAGGAACACAGGCCCAAAAATCCTGGCTTTCTTTTGATAAATAAGACTGATGAAAAGAATGGCTCAGAATTGCCAGGTTTGCTTAGGGTTTCTGAAGAATTAAGTCAACATGAAAGAAACCATGTTTTCAAACAGTATTATTCTCTTTAGAAGGATGCCTCAGTTTATTGAACTGTACTCATTGGGTCCCAGGTTCAAATGCTACTTCTGCTTATCAGTCACCACTAGTTGCTTGAACTAAACAACACATCTGTACTTTTCAACTTGACTCGAACTAGCTCCTCCCCCCCCCAAAAAAAAAGTTTCAAATACTTCAGACTGGCTTCAAAATTGGAAACACCTGTAAGAGTTATATCTTTTCCTGACATAAATTAGTGATGAGGAGTTCATATAAGAGCTGCAGACATAAAAATAAAATAGTACAATAAGTATTTTGGGTACCAGAAAAAGGATTGCTGCAACTAGATAGGTGTAAGAGAAAAGAATATGTGACCCCAGCCTGCTGACTTCCTATAATACCAAAATAGATGCTCTGTTGTGTTAACCAGAAAATGACGGCCTAAAGCAAGATCAAATGTCTCATTAGCACTTATAATCACTTCCATAAGATGAAAACAGATGAAAGAAGAAAGGATGAAATTCAAACAGTAGACGAAAAAATTGATCCCTTTTGTTCTGTGATGTGCCTTCTCTCTTAGATGGGCCTCTCTCATAATTAACCTGAGTTCAACAAAGTCATTATAAATGGAGTTCCAGAAAACCTGATCCCATTTCTCACAATGTTCATAAATACAGTGGATGGTTCTTTGTATAACCACCAGTAATTACATTAAAACATAAAATTTCTTCCTGAACAGTATTTTAATAATAGACTTATTACTGCCCTCCAAACTGATGACAGCACATTCTCTCACTTCCATATCTCTGTGTTTTCAATGTGGAAAAAACAATCAGCCTTAACCATTAGAAAAATAATGTTCTTCCAGAATTCTAGAAATCCACCTTGATTCCATCTCATCAGGGAAGTTATCACTTAATTTATTCTAACCTATGGGTTGTGCTAGCCTATGAGATTGCTATTGATGATGCATGAAGAATATTATTGATTAATATTACAGTTTCCTAAATTTGATACGTGGATAGACCTACTGAAAAACACTGAATACATGAAGGAAGGGATAGTTACATGCAGTTGCTTGGCTACATTTAATGACTTCTGACATGTTCAGTAGCAGAATGCTAATAAGAAATTGTTTTTAAGTGATGCTAGAGAGATGAAGGCTACTGCAGTCACTCTGCATAGTGCAGCATGGTAAGGACCACTAGATTTCATCGTTCACAAAAAATGACTGACGGACCAAAGAATATGCCCGGTGATGCTAGGTGATGTTATTTTTCCATGCTTGTGTTTCTCTTAACTATAACATCCAATATTACTGAGGAAGCCAATTCTGTGGCATTACTTACCAGAAACTACAGGGCTCAGAACAGTGTGTTGTTTTGAGAGACAGTAGTTGTAAGAATCCATAATTTCTTCCCATTTAATTTGTTACGGTCTAGTAAAACACAACATGTTTAGATGAATGTAGGTACTGTTTTACTTTGTTGGTGCTTAGATTGCTGGTAATAGTTTATATTCACAAGTATAATAATTCAAATCTACTGACTTGACAATGTGAACATATTGTGTAAGTGCATTAAGACCAAGAAAGATCAGAAACAGTATGAATATTAGCATTTCCTTATAATTTCCTGTTTTCCACTTAAAAAAAAAAGGAAGTCCTCAAATATCTCTGATAGAAGGATCACAAGGATGAAGGTCTAGCACAATCAAAATAATAAATTTGCATTTAAGGATAAGGCTAACATGTATGAAAAAGATGGATACCTTTCTTCATATGATTTCCTTGGTGATGGTGGTATTTACCTCCAGGTTCTCTAAATCAGTATTGTTCTCTAAATCAGTATTGTTATGAATTACTTATGAACAAAATGAACTTTCAAAGAGACTGGATAGCACCCTACTAAAAAATTCTTTATGGTCCAGTTGGGTAGATACTAACTTCTGGTTTCATACTGTGAACTGAACATATGTGGATATCATCGCAGGAAAGTTTGGTTTTGTCAGTTTTAAGAAGTGACTTGTAAATTATAGAAGTCTGAGAGTGTTCTCTGTGAAGAAAATGTTTCTGTCATATTTAAACATCCACATTTATTTTGGTGACACCAGGCAAGTACTGTTTTCTGAAGTGGACCAAAATGAAAAGTTAATGATATGTAGGATGACATGTAATAGTGTGAAAGTGTGTGTGAAAGTGACAGCATTTACTTCATTGAAGAGTCACAATGTAAATCCAAAAATTACGCATAATCTTAACTGGTCAGTATCATTTATCAGCAGCTATGAAAAATCCCACACGCTGAGGAAAATGCTGTAGAAAATGCACAACAGGTTCTGTGGAAGGTTGATGTTTTTCTGGTTTCCCTCTTGGATTTATTGGTTCTGATTGAAGGATGAAGGTAATGCATGATCTCCACAATGGGAATTCGTACTTCTGGTGTACTATGTTTTTCATGCTGACTTAGAAGTTTCTACCATTCAAGAGACATGCTTACAACAACTGAAAAATCAGCCTGTAACTACAGTGACCAGGGCTAAATTTAAGTGACAGAACGGTTGCCTCTCTTTTCCACAAAGAAGAAAATGTTAATTTTAAAAATAATCTTCAGTTTATAACTCCCTCTCTCACCACTATTTGAGTTTTCTAAAATCCCCTTCCTTCCCTGTGCAGTTCTTCAGAATTTCTTCTATCCACTTTTCTTCTATATACAACAAATATGGCTTTATATGGAATTTTCTGTACTTAATAAAACAAAGTGGAATTTAAAAAATCATGCAGATTATCAAATTATTTTTGTTTTGCAATTGTCTTAAAATTTTTCCTACCTCCCTCTCCTGCCTTTAAAATCTTCTTCTTTATGAGAAATTTTATATGTATAATAACTAAACCAAGATAGAGATGACTATGAGGCATTAAGCATGTTTCGGTTTTGCCCCTTAGTTCCACCATCTGCTGTGATACACACAGTGCACTTCCAAAGGAAAAATATTTTCTGCTTTAAGCTCATTCTAGAGCTGACAAACTTAGATAGGAAAATAATTATTCTCCACATTGTTGTTTTTGCTATTTCACATTTGCTATCAACTGCTACTTAAATTCAGCTCGTTGCAAAGCACACTGCACAATCTACTTCACAAAAATACATGTTAGCATCCAATCAATTTGGTTTGAAGTAAGAAACACAAAGCACTACCAAGATATACCTTGGGTTGTAAAACCAGAGTTATCAGATTCATAGGAAACCTGAAGTCAATTACAATTAGAATGTTCTGCACCTTTCTTCAAATGCAGAAAATTAATGCAATTCTTTAAATCATGAAAATGTGTGAAATCTACAAAAGTAATAGGGACACACACTTTGTATATGAGAAAAATATACATTTTCCCACAAAGAACCTGTGGTCTCCTTTTTTTGGAGACAACACTTCAAAAGAACTAACAAGAAAAAATACTGACACTGATCATTATGATAAAATATTACTACCATACTCTATTTTGGTACAACAGCAATATATTACATACACATAAAATTAACTTAACCAGGAAGACACATTTTTCAGAAGTTCAGGAAAACAAATTCTATTTTATAAATAGTATGATCATGAAGTCATTCAAAACAATGGACCTTTCTCTCAACTATAAAAAGCTTCTAGATATGTTTTCTAATGTATTTTTATAAAACTAGGTTAAAAAAATGGAGAAGGAAAAAAACCTTTTTATTAAACATGTGCTGTTCATGCTGCTTCTTTTACCTTTACAGATATACTAGATGCATATGAAGATAAATTATAGTACATAGAGATGCACAGTGACCAAAAATGAATTATGATTAACATTTATTATATACTTTGGTAAAAGCATTGGTGTGACTTTTTGCATAGTGACATTCTGTGCTCTGTCTGGAATTCACCCCTTACAAACTTTAGGAAATGCTGAAAAACATGTGGTTACTTGTCATCAAGTTTATATAACCTCGCCCTGCATGAGAACTCCAACTGTCCCCTCCTAAATAAAAACAAAATAAGGAAGGGATACAGGGGTTCCCCTAAGCCTTTGCCAAATGAATACATTTCATGTCCTGTCCAGGCTCCAAGAAAAGGAAGTTGGGTTCAGTTGTCAGAGTGCCAGTGCTGTGGCTCAGGAGAATAGAGGTCCAGTGCCTGTTCTTGCACTGACGTCCTGTGTGAACCCGGGTAGCCCACAGTTCCCTCCCTGCCCCTGAAAAATGAGAATAGCACTTTCCTAAAGCCAGCTGTGGCACTGATAAATAAATACGAGGCTGCAAAACATCCAGATTGGGTGAGGGGTGGGAGCACAGGCAAAGCAATGCAATCATTTCTGTTCTTCTGTTGGCCCATGGAAGTATTGTTTCCCAACATACCTGGAATATACAAATACACTTTCTCTTTCAAATTATCCAACACAGATAAAGATGTCTGATTCTAACCATTTCAACATTCAACCATTTCAGAAAACTGAGAGTAACAAAGTTCGGGGAATTTGACATTGTGACATGACTACCTAACATTACCTATCCATTTGACCATTGTTATTAGACAATAAATGTTACCTCTCTTATTACCGGAATACCCACAGACATGATTATGTTAAAGGATCCTAAACCAAAATATTTTTGGATCTAGGCATTTGAGATACTTTTTTAAATGTCTAAGGGAATAGTACTGAGATGGTAGTGGTAGTGCTTGTACATGACATACACTTGATGATATGTATTGTACTGTTCCAGGCAGAACTGCTCTACTGAACTCAGTGATCCATCTTCCATTTTTGTGATTCTGTCCTTCCTTCCACACATTCTCATTTTAGTTTATTAAAAAAATTAATACCTGACTTATGTAATTGAAACAAATTCCTTTAATTAAACTTGGAAGTACTGTTGAGAGTGGAAATACTCTTGAGAAGAGTACTAAATGTATTTCCTTGATTAGCTTATTACTTTTTATGGGAACTTGCAAAAAAGCACAAAAAAAGCTAACTAAAAACCATTTGAAATTAAATCACTTAGTCCTCAAGGATAAGTATTTTCCTGTAAATATTTAATCCTCCATTTACCCACTATATGTCCAGTAAAAACAAGGGATGGAAAGTGGCCATTTCAGTGACCTTGTGTCCCTCCCTTAGAGGAAGAAGGGTGACAGGTAGATATATGAACAGTTTGTTATTGCAGATTCCAGATCTTGTGATTATGTCTGACTCAACTTCTGGGGTTTTATCTGGAATTCCTGTGGCAGGTCAACTTGTGTACTACTCCTTGTCTTTACCTTGTAGTGACCCCCAGTTAAAAATACACCTTACAATAATACATAGCAGTTTCCAAATTTATTGTTTGAGTTGAAATAATGGTGGCAAGCTCCAGATTTAGAATGATCCAAAAGATGTCTCAAAATGTAGAATTCAGTTTATCTGTGAAGGTGTTATCATTTTGAGTTAATCTATATATTTTTGGTTTAGTTTTCAGCTATACCTGCTGCAGTAGATACAGTAGATGGTTGCCATTCATTTTCTTAATGAATAAACCATATCAATTTATCATCTTTCAGCATATTGTGTGATACTGCCAGATGACATATTTTTAAATTAGCTTGTAAGAATTGAAGAATTGCTTGGGACTTATTTGATGAGGAAAGATAAGTATTTACATCTAAATCTCTTTTATATGTTTAGAATATATGTCTATATCTATTCATTGTAAAATAAGCAAAATATAACTTATGAATCAGTGTCACTAACATTTATAAAGTACTCTAAATTTGTCTGGTAAATATTTTGGAGAGAGGGTGGCATACATTGGCAAATTTTGTCTAAATCTTCTTGCTCCTTCATCCAATATCAGGTTATATTTCCTTGCTTCCCCTAAATAAATTTCAAATTCTTCTGATGTCATGTCCTTTGCTAATATATTTTTGCTGCATTAGGCCTCTTCAAAAGTTTTATTATTTTCCTCATCAACAGAAAAAAAAAAAAAAAAGTGAACTCAATATTTGAGAGCTATGGAGGCCTCATTTTTGAGCACATCCTGGTAACCTAGGATAAGGTCATCTCTGGCCTTTCTTACAGCAAAAAATAAATGCATTTTATCCCTCTTCCCCATCATTTACTTCCTCCTGTAGATAGCATAAATGTTCTGGCAGAGATTTGCTGACATTTTGCTTCCTTCTCATTAAGCTCTCTCTTCTGAGCCCTCACTGTAGCACACCTATCATTCTCAGGGTAATGTTGGAGGATTTCTCCAGTTTCCTGTGGGAATATCTATCTAGCAAGATGCAGAAGCCAGGAGAGAATTGTGACAATACACTATAAAGTGAACAATGGACATGTTTTTGGAGGACTAAGGGAAGAACAGGGGACAAGAGTTCTGCTATTTTTGCTCATGTCTCAACACAAGATTAGCCTCCCCTGCATGTAAACACAGGAAAACAGGACATCTTCTCCTTCAAACTTGGACTTCAAACTGCAAGTTAGAGCAAGAACCTAAATTTGGGTGGTTTGCCATGGCTCACTCCTGTCCCTGTGCTATGATTTGTTGTTTCTCAGTAGTCCTGGCTCACTGGAATTTCCTGAAAGGTGCACAAGTACCAAGAAATACAGCAAAATAAATGGATCTGAAAAGCAATAAAGAGCACTTCATTAGAGATTGAATTTATAATGCAGAAATATATATATTTGTGGGGGTGTTTTTTCCAGTTACAGTGGTACACAGCCTTTCTAATGATTTTATAAATTGAAGCATGGCATATACATATTTTTAAAAATATTCTGTAACAAATAAAATGCAAATAAAAAATTAAAACATTTTCTTATTGACACAACTTGTGCTGTCATAATTTCAAAATACCTCATTGAACTGAGGAGCCTGTTGCTACAGATAATATGCAGATGAAGTAAGAAGCAGACATATCTCATGTCTACTTAAGCAAAGCAAACTGTACAGAAATATACAGAAATATCTGCATGGATGCATTAAGTACCTTACCAGCATGACAGTGAAAGAGTAAGCTTAAACTGGTGAGTTACATGATGAGAATACTGAGGTTTGAAGTCCTTAGACCTAGGTGGTTATATGTTTTTGCTGTCCATTCAATAATTTTCTCTGCTTTTATCTGTTCTGCTCATATAGCACACACCATCATGGAAAACAATGACTCCATTCTGGTCAACAGAAAAATTAAATGATTGCTGTACAGGTAAAATAAATGTTTCTCCAAAGGATGTGTTTTTTATGGTTGTATCTGTTCATTCAGAGTCACCAGTAAGGTCATAAAATTGTCAACTCACTTTTGTCAAGATTTGCAAACAAAAGATTAACAGTGTGAGTGTCCAGAGCCCTTTACAGATTGGAGAGTTTTCTCAGTTTTTTGACACAACTGGGTAAAAGACTAATGATTGGGAGGTACTAAACACCTGCTTCTGGAAAACAAGCTTATTCAGGACAAGGCAAGATCTGACACCTTTCAAATAATTTCTTAAATCTCATTGAAACTATATCTCTATCTTTAACACAAATCACAAAACAGAAGTTTAAAATTCTGATTGTATAAGAGCAAGAGATGTTAACAAAGTCACATGAAAACTGCTTTTCATATAATAAATTTAACTAAGTCCAGAAAATCTGGAGTGGTTCCTCTCCAGTGATAAAATGCATGTTATGTTAATTTATTAATTAGTCTTCTTTTGCTAGCATCATCCCTAGGACACTATACCCCTCATATTCTTAAACAGGTGAGGGAGACTAACTGCACAATGTATGCAGTAGCAGCAAAATAAATCATGAATTGCCAAGGAAAAAACACACTTAAATAGATGATATACAACAGAGAAAGACAGTTGACAAAATATGGATTTTGCAAGCATCTATTAATCAAAGAAATGCAAATATTTGGTTAGAAAATTGTCTTTCACAGATCAAAAAGTGAACAGTATTGTCAAACAACACAAGTTGAGCATTTGCCTTGACATCAAAACAATTACTGGGAAATAGTCAGTGTAGTCTTTATTTATATTCAGGGCATCTTCCTTTTTCTGGGGTCCCATTCCTGTTTCTAGGACCATCCAGAGAGGCAGGTGTAGTGCAAAGGAAATCGGAATAGTTCAGTCTGCTTCTTGCTATCTTAGTTGGTGTTTGGTGTGCCATTACCTTATGCAAGGAAAAACAACTCAAAACAGGACATTTTGCCAGCAGATGATTTCATAGTTAAAAGAATAGCTAACAGTTGTAAGATGTATACCAGCTCTGCTAGCTTGTACTGCAGATGTAGCCATACTTTCAGTCATACTATGTTCTCTTTTTTTTTTTCATACTGTAATGTAGTATAGACATCCCAATGGTCTACAGGATTCCCTGTGCCAGAAAATTCTAAAATATATTCTTAAAATAAATACACAATGAATGACAAGTGGCAATAGAAGTCCATATGCTAACCAGAGGATAATTTAGCAGTGTTTCCTGAACAGCCTCCATGCTCCTTTATGGCTGAGATTAGATGGAGTTAGAATTTAATCTGCCTGGCAGCAATCACAAATGAGGGATTCAGCAAAAATCTGGCTGTTCGAAATAAAGAATTATGCCTACACATGCATGTATACTCAGTGGAAAAAAAGAATTTACAGTATGTAATATATATGCTTTAAAAATTAGTCTTTCATTAAAATGTATTACAGTCTTTTTTCCCACATAATTTCTTCTTTTCAGCTGGCATTCTTTCTGTATAAAAGTATTATAAAACTTGTAAAAAATCAAAAGTAAACAACTTCTATTTTTTATATTTTGTGTTTCTGAGAATATCTTTACCTCAAATGCCTCCACTGAAAGTTCCACAAGATATTTACATAATCCATATACATAAAGCTTTATTTTAACATACCTGAAATATATGCATAGTATTTTAAGTGTTTCTGATTTTTTATTCATTATGCTAGAAAAGTTAAGTATTTTTAAGTATAAACTTAAAAAAAGGTTGTTAATAAAAACTTAAAAAAGGTTGTTAATAAAAACTTAGATTGATAAAACAAAATACAAAGGCCAAAACCTACAAAAAATATTTTTTGAAACAAATTCTTACCATTTCTTTAAAACCAATAGTTTTATCTCACCAGTTGATTTCTTTTTTAATTCCCAGTGGACACTTTGCTGTAATATCGATATTCAAAACAAAAGGAAAATAAAAAGACAAGATGGGGAGCAAATTCAGATTATCCTCTACCTAAAATTCACCTTTTATCCTATAAAGTCTTCTATTTTCTAATTACACAATAAATAACAGCCTTAATATACTGGTTGGATTAAATCAGATATGAGTTTATTTCCTCCCTTTTTTACATACAGTGGTGAAGTTCCAACTAAAACACATAGAATCCACACTGAAAAGTACAGTCATGAGTAATTAATTACAGCATAAGGTGAGACAATAATATAATTTTACTAATTACAGCTTGGGGCTGATTTTTCAGTGCAGCGGACAACAGCATGTGTTTATTCTCCACAATAACAATAACGGGATACATCATTAACCCTATTTTATTCTTTCTTAATTTTTATAATACCAATAACAAAGATCATTAACCTCTGTTCTGTTTAACATCTAATCAGCCATTTTAGTTAAATAAATATAAAATGAAACATTAAACATCGCTTTGTTTAGCTAGATTTCCTCTCAGGAGGGGCAATTCTCCTAATGTTATATTAATACCAGTTGATTCAACAAGTGTTAAAACACCAGAGGCAACATGGTAAAAGATCCATTGTAACACTCAGTGTTTAAATGAAATCTGTTTAATCATAATTATTTGAAAAACATTTTCTTAAAAAGGGCAACTTTCCTGTTAAAACATATATTGAATATATTTAATAAATTGTCCTTTTGATAATTCTGTTATGTTCCGGAATTCAAATATGACTTAGATTCAGGTATTTATAGATGTAAGGTTTTTGTTCAGTCCTATAAATCATCCTTTTATTACAAGTAGAAGAGTAAAATCTACCAGTGATAGTGAAAGTAAGGGGAATTAAGAAGAGGAAAAAGAGTTTATCTCTGCTGAGGAGCATCCATTTTACATAAATGTCCCAAGGTGCAACACAATAATACAAGCAAAACCATATAACCAATATTTTGAATCACCATTTCTAGTGACTGATAAAAGAGGAAAATGGTGATAGTATTAGTCAGCAAGAGGTATGGTTTTCAGTTTCAAGCTTGGATATCGAAATATATTTGTTTACATAGGTATAAGGGTAACATTGAATAAGACCTTAGTTTTTTAGGTAAGTAACCGCGAAAAGATAGTAGGCAGATGTAAGCTAAAACAGGGATGAAATTACATAATTTTGGAAATTACAAAAATATTTGTACTGAAAAAGGTTAGAGTAGTTCTGAATATTGCTGTTGAAACCAGTGGACCCCAAGTCTCTTCCTGTATTTATTTATGTATGAGTGCTGCAAGCCAAGATCATCTTTTAGAGTGATGTCATGTACAGATCGATAATCAGTTGATTTGAAGAGAGCATCTGTGAAGCCTACACATTTAATATAAGGGTTATGGGATAGTACTTATTTAGAAGTGATCCAACAGGAATACATAACCATTCGTCATTTTAAGGCCATAGAGAGTTCCAAAATGCTCAGATCTATGGGAACATGTTGACATTAAAATCCTATGTGATTTTTGATGAATATCTGTTGGGTCTGTATGCAGTACCTCTCTGCCTTAAATTAGATGTATTGATTTTTTTCACACTTCTGCAGAACTTCTGTAGTATTTATTCTGTATTAGGCATGAACAGTCCTCTTCCCCACAAATTAAGCATTCAGAAAATCACAAATTTGAGTAAAAAAAGTCACAATTAGAGCAAAATTAGAAAGGGCATCATGAAGTACAAACCTCTATTTTGAGCTTCTTTCTGCTATATTTAAGAATGCTAAAGGCAGCACCTAAGTTTGAGTTAAGCTATGAATCACGAAATAAAGACTTTCCTGTTTGTGTACGTTTCTTGAATTTAATGAGACTTGAAACTAATTTCAGTATAACTTTTAAATACTTGCGCTGCAAGTCATGTATATTCTGAACAGCTTCAAGTAAGACTAGATTAGGAAGGACGACACTTTCAATTCTATCAACATAAGACACTGCTTTAATTCTGTCACAAATGTTTATGGTACTACAAACCTTATGACAAAGGAAATAGAAGGCATTCTCTCTAACTCAAAGATACTATTTAGTTTAAGATGCCATTTAAAAATACAATTCAGCTGTCACTGAGGTAGAGTTCTTTTCAAGGTGGTACTGCTTTACCCTTACATTAGGTTAAAAAACATCTTATCCCATCTTTCCCAACATTATCCCTTCAATGCAATTCCTTGGTCCAAAATGTTTTTTCCAAACAAGCATGAAAACTGCATTCTTATTTTCACCAAACAATTGAAAATGCACATAGCATTCCTCAAAAGTGGCAGGAAAAGTACAGTTGGGTGATGCATTTAGGGAAAATGAGGAATTAGAATTTTCAGAGTATTTCTAAAACTAGAGAGACATGGTTGATACACATTTTTCCTGTGAATGAGATTCCCAACTGTAGATTGTTGTTTCTGCAAGGAAAACCAGTTTTTCTCCAGCTCTACCATTTGATACCTAGGTAGTCTAAACACTGTTATAGGGAAGAATAATTGATCTTTTTCTACTTTATCTATGACATAATTTTATGCACAACTTATAACTTACGTAAGCAAACAACTGACTTGGAAGTCATCAAATGTCGAGAAGATCATTATACACAACTGTAGTAAGCCAAACACAAGCTGATTTCTGAGGTTCTAAGGGTTCTTGGTTTTCTTCATTTTAATGGGATTTCATGTGAACCCTAGGTGATAAATTTATGCAGAGCCATGATTCTATGCTAATCATTTTCCATTCTCCCACTACTCCACACAGCTACTGCACTGGAAAAAACATCAAGCTACAATAAAGCTAAAGGACAGTGGTGTACCTGTCTCCTCCTCCTCCTTTTTCTTTCTTTAAAGAGTTGCAATCTCCACCTTCAACTGCACAGTTTTTCCTGTTGGCTTGAACTTTGTGAACGGCTTTGTGAGAAAAATTCTAAACAGCATTTTATTGCAGGTTAAACTACAGGTAAAGAAAATTATTGCAACTTCTGCTCTTCTTAGGAGGAATGTAGGAACAAGAGTTTCTACTTAATAAAATGAAAAGATAAACTAAACTTCAAATGTTTTGTTATAAGATACTAAATATTAACCAAGTATTATGGGTTTAGTTAGTGAGTTGGATTCTTTTTTTCTGGTTTTTTGTTTGTTGATGATTCAGCATTCTTCAGTAACACCATACTCCCTCACCTTTGCATTATACAAGAAGATTTTGCACAGCTGTCTGATAGGAGTGGTTTAGAATGCTTTGTTTATCCTGTATTTCAAATAAGAAGAGATTAAGAGTTAGCTGTGATTTAATGCAACCCCAAGCTTTATCAATCAATGTTACTCACTATTAATGTGAAAAACCAAAAGGCAACAAAGCCTTTACAACTGGTATCATTTAATTAATCTCTGTTTTGTGTAAAAATACCTGTTGCTAGAAGATTTCTGAAAAATAGAACCTATAAATAAAAGGAAATTCTAAGAGTTCTTTAGACTTTATTGTTGTCAAAACCTGAGAATTAAATGTATACATTATATATGCATAAAATATAAGATCTTTTCAAATAAAAAAAAATTAAAGGCATTGTGTAAACCACATTTTATAAATAAAAATATAAACCACCAAATTTTATAACAAAACAATTTTTATAACACTTTTACTGATTCTCATTTCTGAAAATCACATTTAAACAATTAAGTTGTACATTAAATTATGCAATACATCCCCCAAAACAGGGTAATTAAGCATGAAGGCAATCTGTCTGAATGTTTCTCTGAATGAACCAGTACTCATTAGTTTAGTTAACAAATGGGGATACATATCTCTGCATTTGCAAGCAGTTAATATTTTTGCTTTTATCCTGGGAAGTATCACTATTTGGATCAGTTCTCTCTAGGAAAAAAATACAGTAAAGTGGGCATGTCTACACATCAAGTGCAATTTGCTTTGTTTACACATAGCCATCTGTCCTGCAGCGGAGACATACACACAGCATTTAGACTATTTTTTAACAAGATTTATAGGATGACATAAATGGCCAGTTTCTCAAGGGCCAGTCTCAACATCAAGGTCAAATCCAAAGCTTACATGATTCTCTTTGTAGAAGATAGTACAAAAACTTGCAAGTACATACAATTCTCACTCCTGTTTGCCCAGTTGTTTTAAAAAGATGTGTAGCAACCACAAAATATATTTTATATTATCTGAGAAGTCCAGTTAGGCATGAAGTGTTCTTTTCTATCTACTCTTCTCCACTCAGCCATGCTCTTCATAAAGGATGTTTTTTTCTGCCTCTGCATTTTCATTCATTAACCTGGACGTGCCCTTTACACATACAACAAAGCTGATGCAGGTGCAATTGGATTTCCCACACAGCATCAAAACTGTAGTCCTGGTTTCTCTAAGGCAGAGAAGGGCAGATGAAAGGCAAGCAGCACCTCTGCACGATTTTTCTATTTTAGACTGAAATACAAAATACTTAGAAGAAAACTATATACATAAATTATCATAGAAGATTCATTGAACGACTACTCTGCAGCATCAGTATCTTCTGTTTATTTGAATGGGTGTATGTTTCATATTTAGCAGTAAATTTACAAAAATGCAGTATACATACTGCTAAAGAGAGAGTTTGTGAAAAAAGAAGCTAATGTTAGCAAAAATTGGCTTTTTTGTTAAAGGATTGCATACTTGTATAGGAGAGGAAAGAACTGAAAGTGGACACAAATGGGTCAGTGATAGAAGATGCACTAAACACCACCAGCAGCAGCTGCTGAAATAACTTTGTAGCAATGGCAGAAGTAGAGTTTTAGGTTTTATTTCAAGCACTATTGCTATTATTCAATAGAAGAATATAAACAAAAGGAATCATCCATTCTAAACCCATGAAAATACAGTAAACCTAGCTGCCTAGTTACACAGAAGAAATAAACTAATCCTTGAACTCCTTTTGTTCTGTTTGTGTAAGAGCATTGGTATGTAATCAGGTGTTTTTAATGTGATACATTGTTCTATTTGCTTACTCTCTTCTTAAATCCTCAGCTTAGTTACTTGTGCGTTTGACCTGAGCAAGCCGCAACTGCAGAGGCTTAGTATCTTATTTGTGGGTGATAAATCCCTTTCCATTCATTTCCACTAAGGACAATTCTCATGCATACCTTAGAAAGGATCATTTTCCAGAGCTCAGTATACAATTATTCACTTTCTTCCAAAAATCTATCTAGATTTATGAATCTTCTTGCATTTAATTCAATCTCTTTCTACTGTGTAAGGTTTTTTAGATCTCCATGTACAAAACTGTACATCTCATTCTTTTCATGGTAGTTATAAGTTTCATGCATAATACTCATCCTTCAGATAAGCTTGTGTCCCATCTCTGCCCTTTAAGAAAGAAAACAGTCCATAATTTGCAGTGTCTTCTCAAGTGAAGACCTCCTATATTTAGTTGTAGTAATGCATATGAAGTAGGAAGTTCATTGTCTATTTTCCTTACGGAAGCTTACTGTATTTGTTTCAGCCTTAATTTTGTCGATATTTAGTGAATATACAATAATTTTCTTTACATTTCCTATATACTTCATCACAGTTTTATTCCTATCTTGAACAGACTGTACATAACTATGATGCATTTTTTGGTACTGAAATTTTTATTTAAATTTATAAACTTGGAAAATTGCAGTTAACTTGACCTATAAACTGAAAGTGCTTTGTACATTCCTCTGGGCAAATTTACAAAGGTAAACTTCTCCAGAAGTTATTTTACGTGGTGGGAGGGGTTGTTAAACAGTGCAGGAAACCTACATGGGAATTATTGCATTGAACTCCCCTAAAGAGAGATTAGCATATTTTATAAATTATTTTATTATTTTTAATGTATTTTTATTTTCAATTTTATGAATAATATTCTATATTATGAAATAAGAGAAATTTCCTAGAAATGGTGTGGCTTTGCCCAAAGTTCCCCATAAGTAACCTGCATTAATTCTGTATTGCTGAACAATGTGGACAGAGATTGAGATCTACTTTTTCATTGTATCCAGAAGTAAAGTGTCCAGAAACGAAAATGTTTCTAAATTAATAAGACATTATAGATGTTAAGAAGATGTGACAAAAATATTTCTTTGTTCTTGGTAGGAAAGCAAACACAAGTAACTCACAGTCACCCAGATAGTAAATGGTGTTTATGAAAAAAATTTCAAGATGCAAGCATGTAAATCCAAAGGCTTAAAATTACAAAAGAATGTTCCTTAAACATATCACTGTAGATCAAATTTTCATCTAATTCTTAAAGTTAGTTGATTGTTTCATATCACAGAAGAAGATATTTAATTTCTTAGCATTTCCCTCCTTACTATTTTTATCATTTGGGTCCTGAAATAAAAGATAAGCAATAGTCAATTAACAATAGTTCATAAAGAGTTCTTTCAAATCTTGGGCAAAGTCTATAAATAGACACAAACAACAGAAAAAGCTCCTTCTTTTTCTTTGAAATGCCGTACATAATGACCTAAATAGCACATGTGGAAGTAATTTCAGTATTTTATACTTGTATCTCTTTATAGATGCGCCCTTTGGGCGCAATCCAGCAAAGCTTTGCACATATGCTTAAGTTTATGCATTTTGAGTAGTCCCAAGGCTTTTGTTTGTACTGTTTGTACAAATGCCACATGATTGTTCTCTTTCATGTAATACCTTTAAGAAAAGAGAAAGAAAGAGAGGAAAGAAGGTCACTTAATCTTGGTCCATACCAGTTTGAAATCTCTGACACTCATATCTGCTCAAATTTTGAGAGTTTTAAGAAAATGAGAGGAACTGTTTTATGTCTACTTATGTGAAAAATCAGATTTGATTTTGATGAATTTTCTAGGTCTTATTCAAACTAATTTAATTAACTGCAGTATTTACCAAGCAATTCTAGGAGAGTTCATGTGAGATTTCTTCTGCTCTTTTGTACAAGAATTCAAGACCAGCACTTTTAATTTTACCTTGACTCAGAGAACCAAATACAACTAGGAAGTGCAGAGGAACAAGAAAATAGGAAATATTTTTTGAAGCCTCTGACAAGTTCACTTCTGCTTTAGTTTGAATTCTGGGCACTAATTCAGGTTATCTCTTATTTTAGCCAAATCTGGAGACCAAACCTTTGCTGGTTTTGTTCAACCTCTGCCCTTTCTTCCTGTCCCACAGTCCCCAGTTAACACACTACGTGTGAATCTATTTTGACAGCTGTATTTTTCCAACAGGAAAATACTTTACACATATGTGATAATTTCAGACTGAGAGCATGCAGCTCCCTCTCTTACTTCAATATGCCTCCCCTTCTATTCAGTTGTGCTTGTGCAGGCTCAGCCTAACACACAACAGATAATCCATCAGTGTAAAAACACACTGAAGACAAACAGTGTACCTAATTATTTTTGTATATTGCCTAAACTTGTAATATGTTGCCTTGGGTGCATCTTGGAGTCAGGGAAAGGAAGTTAAAAAACCAGGTTTTTCTCTTGGAAATCTCTTCCAAAGGTTTTAGACAGCTTTTGGTGTAAAGTAAAAAGATGTTATTGCAAAAGTGGTGGAAAATGAGCAGTGATTTTAATTTACTTTCATGTTGTTTCCCCACTAAGTTCAATCTAAGGTGAAACATAGTGTTGATGTCAAATTTTGCTTCAAGCAAAACAATAGAAGAGCTCTAAAATTAATGTAGGTGTCCAGTCAGAGGCCTTATACAGCCATTAACGGCAGTACCAGCTTGAGATAATGCATTATAAGCATGAAAAATTCAACAGTCATTGCTGTGTTCTGATCTCTCTCCCTTTTTCTTACTTTGTTTCCTACAGAATCTGCTGCACATTCCCAAACTGCTCTTTCTGCTAGTTTACCCCAAAGAAATGCACTGGATCTGGATCATTATGACTAATGGAATTGCTGAGAAGGGATTTTTTTTTTGTCAAAACATAATGCCACTCTAGAACTTTCACCATACATTAGGACTCTGTAACAAGGGCTTATGATTGCCTGAGGCATAACTTTGATTCAGTTTCACTCCATCTTTAGCCACCCAGTTCAATGCACTATTGTAAGATGAGCTGAGTACTGAAATTCAGTGCAACTGGGAGATGAATGCTATTTTATAGCTATACACTGTAAAATTGTTAGGTCTTCTGTTATTATCTATTGACTTTCAAAAAAAGTGAAAAAGGTCTCTGAGCCCATTTAGAGCACAAAAACAAATTATACCAGCATTAAAGCACAGAGTGCTGTGTTAAAATGAGCTGTTGTGCACACTGTTCTCCAAATTTCACTGTAAATTTGCAATCCACATGTTGCGATTTAAGATGCAAACCTGTGGACACAATTACTGTTGGCCAGTATGCTTTTTACGTGACAAATGACTTGGCTAACTTAAAAAAATCAGATCTTATAGTCTCCAGAGGGCAAGATGCTCTTATCCATGCGCTTTAGGCTCTTGGATATTTCACATACAGCTTTCAAAAAAGAAACACTTGAGGTGTATTGATGCTTCATGTAATGAAATCTTTCATAAAAGCAAAAAAAAGGTAATTCTTTTGTTCTGGACACAGGTGTACATAAAAACATTTAATTTCAAGTCAATAGGTTTGCCTCACATTAGCATTTACAGGACTAAAGACAGGAATAATTTGGTTTCCCTGAAAGTGTTGTTATCATTATCAATTCCTGCAGTCTCACAATAAGTTTTCCACAACTTTAAGATTAACTATTATTTTCTCACCTATAAATAAAATATAATCATCTTAAAAATCAATGAAGGGAAAACCATCAAATCCATTAACCTGACTAAGAATTCCTTCAGGCCAATAATATGAACCACACTGCACTGGATCGTTCATTTTATTGAGCTATATCTCTTTGTATGGCAACCAGCAGGGAAAAAAAATCAAATCTAAAATCAAAGACTAAGGGATTTTGTTCTGGAAGCCAGTGAGGTAAGGATTGAATATTTTTTTATGCCTGGAGTTAATTTTTTTCACCTTAATTTGCAATCAGACGCAATAAAAAAAAGATATTGCCCCTGGAAGGAAGCAACTTTATTACCATTCCAACTATTTTCTGTACTTTTTATCACTTCTAAATCCTTTGTTTTTGAATTCACCTCCATAACCTTGCAACAGTAAACACGTTTACTTGTCTTTGCTGACTGTCAACCAATACCATCTGCTCTTTGGAGCCTTAAAAATAGTAACACATATATGGGTCACAACTGTAGTCTCTAGATAACCATGTAGCAGATCCAGGTGATTAATTTTCCCACAACCTTTATCTTACCCAGGGGCAGACTTTTGCTACGTCTTTCCCTAGTGAATGTTTCTCATAAAATGTGAAATTAACAAAAATGCAATCTTACCAAAAAACGGTATTTCATAGAGGACCCATGTCAACTAACAGAAGGGGTTGTTAGTCAGCTGCCTTGTTTGAACTTGATCCAAAGGCATTTCTACTCTCGTTCACAAACAGAAGTGGTTCAAGCCATAAAACTGTGACAAATCAACAGGGGTCTTTTTTTCTATTAAAGAAAAGAAAAATAGTGGCACTAGCTGTTGCTTTCAGGATGTCTTGGCACTATTGCTTCCCTTAAACACCACTTTCTCTGCCTGTGAGTTGGGTATTCTGCATGTACTGTTTCTCATGATGCACACATTCAGTCTTTCAAATACCTGACCATACAGGACAGTTCAATGAGTTAATTGACAAGATGATGATATGTTATGATATGATATATTATATGATATATGATATATGATATGATTGATATGATATGCCACAGTGATCTATTTCAAACTCCAATTAGATGGAAAACACCAATGTTAAAAATGCTAATAAAATTATCCAAGCAAACATCGATTTCCTCTTTTACTTTGTATGCATAAATTACATAAATGTATTCACTATCATAACCCCTTAAACATTCCTTTAAAGACACAGCAGAAAAATACATGATTAATAATAAAAGGAATCCTAATTTTCTTCTGTTCTTATCATTTCATGTGTCACAGAGGTCTTGCTTAAAGAACGCTATCCAAGTTCTACTTTAAAGATAGAATTACTTGCTATTAAAAGTTATTCCTATAATCTCCAATTATTTTCTTATAATAAAAAAGTAATGTATTTTTATATTAATATATCTGTTTTGCCATCCTTAATTCTCCAGGACAAAGTTGTATAAAGATTCAATTACACCAATAAAATCCTTTAGACATAAGCAGCTGACAAAGGGAGCCTTTCAATACTTAAAAGAAATTTATAAGAAAGATGGAAACAGACGATTTATCAGGGCTCATTGCTTCAGGACTAGAGGTAAGGATTTTAAACTGAAAAAAAAAAAATTATCTTGGCCTTAGATATAAGGAAGAAGTTTTTGTTAATGTAGGGTGGTGAGACACTGGAACAGGTTGCCCAGAGAAGTGGTGGATGCCCTACCCCTGGAAAAATTCAAGAGCAGGTTAAGTGGACTCTGAAGAACCCGGGCCAGGTGATGTCCCTGCTAATTGCAGGGAGGTTGCACTAGATGAGCTTTCAAGGATCCTTCCAACTCAAAATGTTCTACAATTCTGTGATTAATCTCCCTACTATTCATCTTACATTTATTCATGAACAACTTCAAACACTAAGAAATTACAATTTGGAGCAGCATTGAAGGCACAGTAGCTTCCTCCTGCAGATATCTCTCTCTCTTACTGTGTGTATATATATATATATATATATTTTTTTTTATTTATTTATTTATTTATTTATTTCACAAATAACCACTAACCTAATAAACATTTTAAATATCCTGGGGGTTACTCCACCAGTATATGCCTCATTCAACTCACTTGTCACATTTACTTTTGATCTTGCAGTATGTTTCCCATCCATATAATAGACATTGCCTAAACTGTTCATTATTATTATTGTTGTTATTATTATTATTTTGACACACCATACATGGGGTTTTTTCAGAGATGAAAGAGATGTTGAAATTAAAAGAAGGCAAGGCAGTGAAAAAGATAGACAGGAGTGTAAACAAATGAGAAGAAGGCTTGCAAATTTAAGAAAACTATAAATGCTTCAGATTGCAGATCCTCCCTACAATTTGTTTGGCGTTTTCCTCAGACTGGTCAATAGATTGCAATGACAAATACGTGTGTTCTGACACAGAGTAGTGGCAAAGTTGCTTATTTTTACAAAATAGGGTTTAAACTGTCTGAGGAGGTAATTTCATAACTATGTATATACCATGATTAGAAAAACATTAAAAGCAATGACAAAGCTAGCACAAAGAAATTGATACTGGAATAACTGCAGGAGTTATATCAAGGGTCTTTTAGGATGAATGTCTTTAGGGGTAAGCATGTGCTTCATCTTTTCTAAAGCAGCATTTTCAATCCAGTAATATAACAATAATAATAATACAACTTCATTAAATTCCTGTAGAAGTTTTATCATCAACCTGTTTTGTTACTAAAACTAGTTGCACTGGTGGAAAGCCACAAAAATCTACTCATTACCATTCAGCTGCCACCCATCCTTTCTGAATGTGTCCCAAATACTGCAGAAATTCACCATGCTGCTCTTTTTTTTTTTTTTACTGGATATTTTCCATCTAAAAATTAATGTTTAAAAATTAATTCAGATTTAAAACAATGAGAATTCTTTAAAATCTCACTTTTAAATTAACTCAAAGAAATAAAATTAATTACAATAAATTTAATTTTAATAAGTTTATGTATTGATTAAATACAGTAGATGAACTGTTGTATCTGAGATCAAAATTTGGCACAGCTTTATAATTCTTTAAGAAGTACAGTGAAAATGCTCTCAAAACCAGGATTGGTTGTTTTGGCTCATGAACTGGAAAAATTAGGAAAAATTAGCAGAGGTACAAAAGATTATCTTGGTTCCACTGGGGATACGCTACATTGCAGAAACTTCTAAAACTATTTCAGACATAATAAAGAGCATTAAAAAAATCAAAAATACCACTTATTTAGGAAGATGGCCCTAAAAAATGACATAGAAGGCCACATTCACCTATTAAACACTGTGATATCCCACAAGACTCTTGTTCCTAAGGCTATGTTACACCTCTTACAGAAAATTAATAAGGAGCAGAAATAGAGGGAATTAGGGGATTCTTTTCAGTTGAGTTTTTGCTGAAATAAGCCAATCAAGAAACGTCAAAACTAAACAATCTACAGGCTTTTTTTTCTGGGTACCATAATGTCCTAACCAAGAAATCCAGATCTTAGCTTTCTAACCATACCAGACATGAAGTTATTTGATTTATTTGGCATTAAAGACTACCAACTATGCTTTAATATAAGCCAGAAATCAAATGGAATTATAATGAAGTACTCTGAGTTTAATCTTTTGGGGCAATCTAAATTAGGTAGGTTTGGTATTAGATGCAAAACACCAGACATTCAAAATTTTTTCATCTTTGTTATGCTGTTGGAATATAAGACCTGCTCATATAAAAAAATCATAACAGATTGTAGGATTTTTCTATTTTTTTCATAATTTCATGTTGGCACATCCATGAAATATGACACAATAATTAATTAACTTTCAGGATAAAATAAGGGCACAAGCTTTCTGCACTGAATTCACATGCAAAAATACAGAGCCATTATCAGTAGCAGAATTCTAGCAAAATGTGTGGCATTAAATAATGAAATATACTTCAAAATTGTGCCATAAATGTATTTTAAATTATTACTTGCCAGCCTAAAATGATACAAGTTTCATTAATAGAGCTGCTATATTATTGTGCTGCTATGTATATTGACAGAATATAATTTTATCATTAACAGTACAAAGCCAAAATTTAATTTTATAACATCATTTCTTATTGGCAAGAATAAGACAATTTTACC
Organism: Sterrhoptilus dennistouni; assembly: GCA_013397095.1. Taxonomy (NCBI): domain Eukaryota; kingdom Metazoa; phylum Chordata; class Aves; order Passeriformes; family Zosteropidae; genus Sterrhoptilus; species Sterrhoptilus dennistouni. Next base: position 412,690 of record VWZU01014863.1, on the reverse strand, counting down.
GCAGAACAAATTCTAGCATGTGACATCCATTCAGTGAATACTCTATCATTAGTGTTCCTTTTTATCCTTTCTGTGTGCAAAACTTTATGGATGTTTATAAAACTATACTGACAAGGCATGATGGAAACAAGACAATGTCAAATATTTGTTTCTGATGTGACACCCAGCTCTTCGTGCCAGAAACAATTTTCTTCAGAGCTGCTGAAACAAAGTATTACAGTCAAATAATGTCTTTGGTAAATGCTTAATAGCGACTGTAGCATTTTTATGTCATACACTTCTGGCTCACTTGTGGAAGAACTGCTATATTTATAATTTTGAGATTTGTCTAGCAGTACTTTGAAAGATAAAATGGCAAGTTACACAGGCCTGAAAGGAAAGAAAGAAAATTTTGTAATACAAATGATGGAATAAGTGGGCCTCCATAATGACCTATTATTTGATTGGTTGATTGGTTGGTTGGTTGATTGGTTGGTTGTCTTTTCTTCTCTAAACCAAGAAGGAACAATCTCTTTTCCAAAATTTTGGTACTGTTTTCAGAAATTATAGTTGTACAAATTGTGAATGTGTGTTTTTTGGTGTCAGTAATATTTTGAATAAATAAGTTTTATAGTGACCTTCAATCTGTTTTAAATATAAAGCCTATAAATTCCAATGCCTTATTTACTCTCCTACAATTCAGACTTTCACTGAGTTCATATAGACCAGGACTGGATCCAAAGTTTTAGAGCTTAGACCTTTTCACTGAACAGTTCTGCAACAGATTCTGAATTGAGAGCAGTAGTTACTTGTATATAATTGACCATCAAAATACTTGAAGGTACAAGTGTTAAAGCTGTTCCTAAGTCAACAGTGAAAAGAACAAAAGTACCTCATTCTCCACGTTTTCATGTGGTATAGTGCTGATTTGCATTAATGCAAAGGAAAAGAGAACAGGCCATCAGGAACATCTACCTATTTGAAATTACTTCATCTTCCATTAGCGTGCAAAACCAGGAAATGCGGGGGAAGGTGTGCATAGGAGGAATATGGATGGGACACTAATAGAAAACTATGAAAAATCCAGATATGTCTTCCTTTAATTACAAAGATTGAGTTGGTTGTCATTTTGCTGGTTCCCTTACTGGGACCAGAAACTCTCAACAGAGGAGATGGTGTAAGGCTTGACAGCTCCAATCATGACTAACCACATTGGGAGCTAACTTTTAGTGTGGGCTGTGTTGAGATTTTCATGGTATATCAAGGAAAACCATATAATATTTGTGTGCACGAATTCTGATTTTAGAAAGATATGGAGAAAATATGTTTCTTCTGTTTTGTGTATTAGAACGCATACATGCATATTACACACTAAAAAAACCCAAAGCCAACCTGAAATATTTCTGTTGTAGAAGAAAAGTTGTGAACAGTGAACAATGATAGTGGAATCCAGTCTAGTTGGAGATACATAAATATATTTTCAATGAAGAAGATACAAAGTCCTTCATGTAAAAAATTACAGTGATGAATATGTTTCATATAAATCTTCCTATCTGATCCACTCTGCTAGCAATAGAAGGCTTTGGAACAAACACAGGTAGCTTTTCAAAGATGCACTGTCAACTGTAAGAATTCTATATGTAATTAATTTTGTATTAGAATTCTTCCTATGCAGATTTTACACCACAACTGTTTAAAAGAACACAAACCCAAAACGAATAGCAGTATATTTGTATGTAATTTAAAATTTTGATTGATATAAGCATGGATTCAATATTCTTCATTCTAGTGGTAGTGTTGGATGGAAGTTTTTCCATATTTATTTATAATTAGATGTCCTCCTTTGCAGCAAGAAAACAAAGAAGGTTAATGTATAGGTGTAATTTAGCACATTCTTACAGCTTCCAGTAATTCCCTGAGCTTGTTAGTTGCATGTCTGCATTTTTTATTTCCTTTCCCTCTTCCTGCTGCTGCTGCAGTTAGCAGAACAGAGCTCAGTTTTCAGTCCCAGTAGTGAACCAATCTTTGCCATATGCCTCTGTTTAAACTTTAAAGTGAATAAACAATCTCTGCGTGGCTTAATTGAGAACCTCAGTATTCTGCTCTTCAATGCTCTTTACTTCTTTTAGCTTGTTGTGGGGGTTTTTTGGGTTTTTTGGGGTTTTTTTGGGTGTGTGTGTGTGGGGGGGGTTTGTTTGTTTCTTTTTGGGGGGTTTTTGTTTGGTTGGTTTTGTTGTTGTTGGTTTTGGGTTTTTTCCCTTCTTTTTTTTTCTTTTTTTTTTTTTTTTTTTCTGATAGGTTAGCCAAATTATACAGAGAAAAGCACAGAAACATCCCTTGGGGAAAACTGAACATTATTTTGGTAGGCTCAATCTTAGCTTTGTGCTTTCATGTAGCAATCATTCATTGTCCTTATGCAAAAACTATTCTGAAAAGCTTTCTATAAAGCCCATTGACATTAATCTATCATAAAAAGTGTTATATGTGCAGAAGCATGAAAGCAGAGGGGTAAAGGGGTATGTTGCACCATAGGACAAATTCACTTCGCAGTCATATAATGCAATATGTGTCCAAACTGCATTGTTTGTTTCATGGCAGCTCTCTACATGGGCTCAAAAGAGAGCAGGGAATGCAAGGCATCATGCCATCCAGTGCACCTGTTCAGGCAACTGAGCTCTCTACCATCCTTCACAAGAGGGGCTGTATGGCTTTGAGGTGTTCAAGGCAAAGCTGGACAGTGTTTCCTTTGTATTTATACAGCACCCTGCAACCTGTCCAGGCTCATAAAATAACAGGACTAAGCATAATCTTCTGCTTTCCTGATACAACATTCTTGATTACAGAATTTTAAACATTGAATTTAAAGCAAACGTCTCCATTCCACTGCCTGACAAACATCACACCTGTTTCCATACTGTTTGTAATTGAAGTTTTCATCACCACTTGAGAACATTGATACTATTTGACCTTCCCTGAACCATCTTATTTACTTAATTCTGACCTGGAATCCATGATGATTTTCAATTCTACTAATCTGGTTTTCACACAGGTGTTTCTCATTGCATCTCCATTTAAGAATATCAGCAGTGCCTTAGTAACAGTGACTTTGTTCAGCTAAACAGCTTATGACAGCTCATGCACAGAATTTTTATCTCTTTACATAAAACCCCATCAGTGGTGCTGGCTCACAAGCACACCTGGTAAAGCATATGTTTTTGATCTTTAAGTATATCTAGGCAAGTCAAATAAAAGAAAAGAATAAGCTTGAATCTGTGAGAGATAGCATGTCCAGGGACCAAGAATCTCTGTTTTGAACTTTCAAAAAGCATATTTTTTTTAGAAAATATTTTTAATGATTATAAATAAGGAAAACAAAGCCTATCACTGACTTTTTTTAAAGCATTATGAAGATTAAATTCTATGTTAAACTTTCTGCCGTCTATAATAACAAGCATTTTAGAAAAACTGAATCTAGATGCTATTTACAGTCCTTTAAATTAAGAGGTTTTGGAATAATAGACTATGCAGAGCAACACAAGCACACACACAAAATCCACAAACATACGAACTTCAAAGCTTGTAGATTAATTGTTTGTTTCCACCATGTAATTTTAGAGTTTAACATAAATTGAGTTTTTCCACATTACTAATAGTGGTGACTAGTTCAATCCAAGAAAGTGGAATAATGGAAATTTCAAAGCAAATGTAACAGGAAGTTTCCAGATTACTTTGAGTCTTGCCAAGTTTTTGCATAACAAAGAAAAGAGAGGACTCTTTCCCTATGGAAATTCCTTTTTTAGAGGTTTTTATCCTTAACCAGATGTTATTGGTATAATTTCAAGAATGATAAGCCAGCTGTCAGACAATAAACCATATAACATGAATGGATGAAGTAAAAAAAAAAGTCTAGAATTAAGCAGCATTTGTTTCAGATAACAGCAATTAGCAGAGGTTGGGCCTATGCAAACCACTTTGAATTTTCTGCAGTTTAGAGATTTTCAGCTCAAAGCACAGATTTAAACATATTCTTACAGATTTATGGCATGTCATATCAACAACCCAAGCCTATACATGATAGGCATATACATGATAGACATACAAATTAAAAGTATTTGAGATTATGAAAGTCAATGAAACTTTAAAGTACGAGAGGATTAAGCTTGAAGTCAACAGCTGGTAATCTGAAATTTATTGAGAGAAGCTTTTTTGCTGTCTTGAATCTGAACCCTAACTTTAATTCTCCCTGAAATCACAAAGCATCTTTAAAGACCATGAGATTGTATTGTTCTGATTTGCATGGCAATTGACAAATTCTGAAGCACTGATGCGTGCCATATTCCAAAATCTCAAAGTATGTCACCTGTCAGTGTTCAGCACTAGCCTCTCATTTTGATTTTAAACATCCCTTCACCACTTAATCTTCACAGGTCTTTGGTATGAAAGTGAGATCAGATCATAATTTTCTAGCCTTATCTTCAATAAAATCAATCAAATAACAATTTGCACTGCACAAGATTTTTTTTGCCCTATAAGCATTTCAGAAGTCTTTGTAAGCCTTGGTAGGGCATCCCTACCTTTTAAGAAAAGAGGAAATAAAGGTAGTAGATAAGTGAGTACACTAGATTCATGATAAGTCAGAGGCAAAGGATAGAATAGAATCTAGATTTTGCCATATTTCAGTCCTCTTATTATCAGAAAATAAACATTCTCTGTCTGTTCTGTTGTATCTTTTATTTCATGTCACAAATATTGACGAACATTGCACAACCAGAGTATGACAGCCCTTCTTTTAGAGAGACAGATACCAAATACTACTTTATATTACTGACAGAATTATCAAAATAGCTCTTCTTACTAAGCGGGAAAAAAGTGGGTAATTTTTAAAGCAACTAATTTCCTGTACATGGAATCTTGCGTTGTCACTTAATGATGGGTGCTTGAAGATACGGTCCAGTGAAAGCCACACTGCATTCAGAGTCCGAAAGGCAACTGATGGCAGAGAGATGCCATTTTCGAAAACATCTACTCAGCTTTCTAAAGTTTCAAAAGCTCTAACTTCTACCTACAAAAGCAACCTTAAAGAAATACGTTTCTTCCACTTTACATATACCAGTTAACTTTGGTAAAGGAAAATCAAGCTTGAAGTTCCTACAGTTCTACCACAAAAGTGCAAGAGGAGAAAAGAGGTACAGGAAATTAATTTGGATTAGTCAGGATTCAGAACTCCTGTGTGACCTGATTTCAAGCATGCAGAATACTTCCCCAGACGACTTCAATGAAAGATGAAGATAGCCCTTGAGCCAATGAGATCCAAAGAGAACATTATTTACATAAAGACCTTAAGAAAAAATTTTTTATTTCTTTAAAAGAAAATCCTTCTACCACGTATTTAATTTTTGAGGCAACATCATATAGGGTATTTAAGTCAGAAAGCACGAAAGATTAATGACCTAGTTAATGAAATTCATAGAGATCTTCATACTAATATTGAGCTATACAGGTAAGACCAAGCAAGAACAGTAGAGAATCCACTTTGCATCACAACACATAACCACAAAGCACTGTGGCAAATGTGTTCTTTTCCCTTAGTTTAAGAAAAGCAACTCTATTCATTAACAGCTTTTCACTTAGTATGACTTGTGTGTATTACACTCAAACACTTAGCTGTCATATGAAATGATGGGAGCTGACAGTTTGGAATTTGAAAGGTTTGACTCTTTTTGAATGTACTAAATGAACAAGTGCTGTCTAATTTTTGTTGAACTGAGCCCAACAAAAATCCCGTCCAAGGATGCAAGATTTTATTATACCTTTTCGAGTTTAATATGCACAGTGAATATTCAGAGATTTTCAGATAGATACTCAGTTAATTCTATGACTAAGAAAGATGTCATTAGGTAGGCTTCAGGCAACAGTGAGCTACAAATGGAATTCCTTCTTTATTTTCTGAAACTCAGAGTTTATGATCCATATCCAATGATGAATGGTCTATAAACTCTCTTATGGTCTTTAATTGCATAAACTTTACATTATAGACTTACATTAGCTTGTGAACATTTTTTGCTACTAGATGTAAAAAAACCAGCAAAACCAGAAGTTCTCTCAGCTCTTACATAGAGTATGTAATTCTTCAGTATAATTTGTTCAGTACTTATGTTCTTCGTTTGAATTTGTACTTTCCTGCAAATGCAGAGAAATAAGGCTTTACTTTTTAAATCTTAAAAGTTTTTAGTGCTTAATTCCTGAAACTCATGCTGTCTAGTTAGTGCTCTGTGTTCTCTCAACATGAATTTGTTGATAGAACAAATTCCTAACTCTGTCAAACTATTTCACCTCGTAGCTGCTGCTTATATTGGTGTATTAATAAAGAGCTTCCTATACCCCAAGAGCAGCACCCATCCTTCCTGAGCAGTGCACTCCTCCACTGGCTTTTGCTGACATTTCATCTTGTTTTAGAAAGATTAAATAAATAAGGAATAAAAGTTGAGATAACATATTTGATAAGTATTATAGAGAAAAGCGCCTCAGATAGACTGCCAATATATACCCTCTAAGAAGATAAAACACAACCACCTAGAATTTAAATTTTGAACAGCAATTTATATGAAAACAAACAGAGACTTGTCAACCCAGGTATTAGTAGAACTACAGGCTTTTTCTCCTAAAGTGATGTATGTTTTGCCCCTAAATTACTGTCCACTAGCATGGCAATTAGTTGAACCAAGTGCTAAATATCACATACATCTCTTTATTATAAGGAATACTGATAAGACTCTTTGATCCTCGGCTCAACCACTAATCAAGAAGAAAAGCGTTAGAAAAAAAAAAAGAAAATGCATGATTTCAAAACTGAAATGGCTATATTTGGTACTGCAGGTACTTTCAGCTTGGACAAAAGAAGGTTCAGAGGACCCCTCTACCACAGCTTTCCAGTACCCAGAGGGCTACAAGAAAGCCAGAGAGGGACTTTTCACAGAACATAGGACAAGGGGGAATGGTTTTGAACTGAATTTTTGAATGAAGATTTGTAGACAAACACAATGGTATCAGGAAATTAATTGTGTGAGTTGTAAGGATGTTATTTGTTTTGCTCAACTGTATTGAAAAATCAACATAAATCACAGTTATTAAAATTAAACAGAACCATCTCATACACAGAAATGGCTGCTAGAATTTCTTTTTCTGTCATCTTTTACAGTTCTTCCTAATCTGACTAACAGCATATCTTTAATCCCACATCCACAACCAAATAATGGCATCCATAGATTTGAGACTCACATAATTCTGAGTTTTGCAATAATTTTGGGAAAGAAGGTATTATTTAAACTTTAATAAACTCAAAAAAATAATTAATTTTACTACTATATATCCTTTCAGCATACTGTGCTTATGGGTATTAAGCATGCTAAATAAACAAACTCCATCTCACAAAAGATCTCTTCAGTATCAACTGTCTTAATCAGTAAAAACATGCTGGAGGTATTACTTGAAATAAACATGCCTCAGTACTGCACAGAACACAGGCATGATGTACTCATGATTTAATTCTCATGTTGCATTAGAAAATTTGAATGTTTTTGTTAGCTACAAAATAACTTCAACCTTTTCAGCATGTTAACCAATTGTTGTTTGCAGCTCTGACTTAATCTTCACCTAGAGGATCATACACTCTGTTATTAGGACTGGTTATTGACTGTCTAATTAAATTCCAGCCAAAAATAGTGTTTTTAAATGCTCGTATATATGAATGTATGCATTTTAACAATTCTTGATTTCTCTTTTCAGTATTTAGTAAATGGAGATGGCTTGCCTGCTAAATCATTTTCATTTAGTTAATCATTTTCTGTAATTAAATGATCTCCAATGATTCAGGAAATTAAGATGTGTAATAAACTTAAGGAAATTGAACAGTCAATAACTGGGATAGATGACAGCAGTTAACTACTGTATGGGGAGTTAAAAATTCCCATGCTCTATCTAATTGTATGCCTCCAGCCGCTGTCTCTTCTCACACATAGAGAATCTACAATGTGTTGAGAATGAATAGGTCCATAAAAGCAGCTGCATTTTGGGCATCTCTTCCCAAAGTAGGCTAAAGTAGAATTAGGATAAAATTATTCCTATAGAATTTCTTTTCTGCTGTTCTGAAATCCTTTCCTGCATACACTATTTATAAACAGGTCATGAGGGGGTATTCCCATTCCCACATTCCCATCCTAAATTGCTGTCGCCATCCACATCCTTTCCCCAGAAAAGAGGAGGGCTACTGAAGCACTGTACTGCAGGATTTCCTGTAGACCATGTATAGTATGGAAGGAATTGGAAGAAGATAAAAGAATAACATCAATGGAACACAAGGGAACTACTCCAGGTCTCCCAGGCATTTCCACAAAATGTCATAAATCAAACAAATGTAAATGATTGAAAGGAACATGCTTTAGTCAAGGAGCTATTTAGGAATAAAAGTGTCACACATTTTGCTACACATGCTTGTACACACTCCAGCCTGGGACCAATCCCATTTTCTCATGATTTCTATTTTGGAAAGTAACAATACAAAATTGAATAGGCACTTGTGTTCAAATGTTTTTTTTATGCTAATGACTCCTCAATGTTTTGCACAGTTGCGTGACATTAAAACAAATTATTTCATTCCTAATGTAATGTATTTGTAGTAGGACTAATAGCAGGCTTTCCATAGACTATTCTAAGTTTGCAGAATAGGCTTATGAAAGTCATCTCTTTTTTAGGTTTTTTCTAAATTTTAGGATATTGATATTCTCTAGACAATATTGGTTTTACCAATTCTTTCATTCCTTCCTGCTTTGACATCTACCTACTGTAGAAGACAACAAAATAAATTAAAGTATAATTGCTAACAATGTCAAATATTGCCATTTATGCAAGTAATATTTACTATATACAGGAAGAGATGTGATTGTATTAAAGGAATGAATTCCTGGTAACAAACAGGTGAACTTCACTGTTTTGTTTTCCATAGATCAATTGTGTTGATAAAGTAATCCTTTGTATAAGCAAATCATTCATTTAATTACTATATATGTCTAAAAGGCACTGCTACACTGCCTCAGGAATTCTAGAGTTCCTGAATAATATAGGAATCTGCCTAGAACTCAGAAGGTGCCCCCTTTCTTGCTAAACACCACTCAGTTCTGCCAGCTTACATTCTCACAGGAGGTACAACATGAAGCTGGTAGCCAGTTGTAAAATTGCCAGAGAAGTATTATCTTACACTGAGAAGGGCAAATTCATTAAATTGAATAATTAATTCAATAAAATTTTTAAGATCTAAACAGCATGTATGAAGACCTCAAAAATAATAACATTGCAAATGGTTAGTTTTGTAGGACATTTTCTTGTGGAAACATGAAAATATAAGAAGTGTGAAGATATAAAACTGTTCAGTTTTCCAAAGCCCATTTTTGATCTGATTGGACACTGAAACACATCTTGAAATACTGACATTTCTTACAATTCCACATCTCAAATACACTTAACACATAGAAGAGTAACAGCAAGACATAGCTCTACCTCAATGTTCTCTTTCCCCTTTATCCATCAACAATATTTAGAGAAGACATTCTGTGTGTACACACTGCTTCAGAAGAAAGGCCATTACTCCATGCCAAACACACACATGAGTGTTTAATCTGGGTTTATAAACAATATGTCCCTTTCAATCGTTATAATTAAAAAAAGAAAATTCTGTATTTCTTCTATTTTCATCTTTAAACTATTTTTGTTTAGCAATGCAGTGTAACTGCTTACAAAAATGTACAGTCTCTGGCCCCCTTAGCTTCTGTGCTTAGACCTGAAAGGATCTGGGAGTAATTTGGCTTCATTTTGGATATCCTGTTAAGGGATTAAAAATGGATCAACTCCCCAGTTGCCTTGCTGCTTTTATGTGCTCTTCATAAAAGGTTTCAAAAGTAGAAGAACAGTATATTTGTTATTTCTGGCTCCGTTAAACACAATGGTAATGAACATTAGCTATTTAGCTCTTGAAAAGCATGGAAAACACAATATGCTTATGATGTATGGCACTTTAAACATATGCTTACAGCTATACACCGCCACCTAATCACCTGCATGAGAGCACTGGCACAGAATGCCAAGATTATGCAGCCATGCTTCCAAATGGCCCCTAAGTTGTTTAAAGTTGTCTACTCCTCTAGCAAATATTGTGGTTTGAAAACTCTTCAAGTATTACATTGTGAAAAGAATAATATTCAACAAAAGAAATGGATTGTAGATGAACAACCTGTGTCTAAGGTTGTAAATACAAAATAAAGTTGTTTTCCAAAGGATAAAAAAAAGAAATAAAAAATGAGTGCCCAATGGGCACATTCACTTGGCAATTTTATTTCTGTATAAAAGCTGCTATTAATTACAAACTAGTTTTTATGCAATTCTGCTTTCCTTAAATGTGGAGTGAATTCTCCCCATAAACTAATGAACTGAAGTGAAGCCAAATAGAGACCAGCTGGCTGAATTGCTAAGTAATTTTATCCACATGATTGACTTTATGATCCTTTCACTACAGTAACTAGTCTTTATTCTTACAATCATCATCAACCATAATTCCAGAGGGAGAGATGATTAAAAATCAAGAGAATAGAGAGGAGAGGTTTGTTTGATGTGGCACAGTGCATTCTTATACACACTTCTTCTGTATAATAGGTGCAGAATTACAGGTCTTTATAGCCTCCAAAGCAGTGCACTGAATAGCTGCCTCAAAGACATAATAAGCAACCAATGCCTAAATAATCATTACAGATACTCCATTAAGAGCATCTATCTGTGTGGCTTTTAACCATACAAATTGTTTTTTGACAGCTTGTAACCTTTCCGAAGAGTTTCCTTTGGGCATTACACCACATTCAGATCTAATTTTAACTTTTGCTTTGTCTATAATTTATTACTTTCTTTGGAGACACATAATGTATTTCAGTGGAATGGATAAATTCAAATAAAAGACTTAAAAAAATCAATTGCTGTTTTAATCTATTAAATCCTTGCTCTCTAGGAGATAACTAAAATCTGATGAAACATAACGGGGGAAAAAGGTCTAGAATTCCTGAGGGTATCAGTTTTACAACAAGCAATATTTTTTTCCTCAAATTATTTAAAATAGGGCATAACCAACTGAAAAAAAAAGAATAAAAGTAAAAACATATATAAATAAAACATAAATCCTTTAAGGCTGTTCCTAAGAGCAACAGACTTTAAATGACATAATAAATAATATGTTATAAAATAGTTTAATGATGTATTGCAACGGGATAAAGAGCTAAGAAAGATGTACAATTGTATCTTTTTTCCAAAGAGAGCCCATAATTACAAATCAGTAAAGATAAGTGACTTATGAAGAGCTAGAGGGCAAGTGTGATTTTCAGAAACTCATGAAAATGTGTAAAATGAATATGAGGGATGATGTAACAGTATTGGGTGATTTGTATTGGCTGTCATGGCCATTATTTCACTTCTGGGGACACCACTTTCAAGAATAATGTCCAGTAAATCAACATGTAGTAGCAATCAACATAGAAATACCACAATTCTGGCAGCCAAAATTTCTGATTTCTTTCAAGACATTCATCTCTTTTCAATAGATTCAAGTACTTTTCCCAAAGTTTTCAAATCTGTGTAACAGGTAAACATGCAACGTTCAATTGACAGAAGAGTGATTTGAAATAACCTAACCATTCACTTCTGACAAAGGTTCCTGTTCTTCACAGATGGTATGTGGTGGCCAGTGACATCAAAATTAACCATCACTGAAAAAAGTATAAATCGGATAGGTATAAAAATCTACTACTTGGAATCAAGTTTTTTCCCATCTCCTGAATCTTAAAATGGGTCACTAAATCTAGTACAGTTTTCATAAATGACAGGGAAGGAAGAGTAAATCTTTAAATAAAATGTGGAAATATCCCCCTCAGTATGAATTTAATTCATCATGCTAAACTCAGTGAAGGTACATCAGCATAAAATTAGAACGAGGCTGTTATGAATCAAGGAGATTCATGGCTAAATTGCATCTTACGACTGAATATACCACAGCTTGTATATCTGAGAAGCTGAAAAAAAATGGCATATTTTTTGTTATATATAAAATAATCAATAAGCAGATTTTTATTATAAATGTTGATAGGGAAAAAAGGTGTCAATGGAAGAAATTATTAGAAAAGGGTAATGAAAGTATGAAATATAAAGATCAAAAAAATTATGAGAAAATCTCAAATATTCAGTTGTTTTTTGAGCTTCATTCAGCATCATACTAATGCTCAAGACTGTTTTGTTGGTTTGGAGTTTTGTCGGGAGTTTTTTGCATTGTGGGTGGGGTTACTTTAATTTGTTATCAAGAGCATTACTTGTAAATTATGCTACTGAAAGTAGAATGATCATAGTTAGTACTCTGACAGATTCTAAAAGACTTCAAGGGTTCTTTTAATTGATAGATATTTAATATCTCAACACATCCAAGGTACAGCTGCTGCAAGTATAGTGAGCCAAACAGTAAAACGAGCTCTCTAAATTGATCAGTCAGTGTCAACCTGATGAAAATAATAGAAACATCCCTGTCTTAGGTATCTTAAAATTTGGAGGGGTGGGGAGGGAAGGAGGACTCATTAAATTCTGACCCATTTCATTACATAAGACAGTTCTAATGACTGTAGACCTGTTCTAATTGACTTGCTCACCAATTCAAAGTACCATATGATACACCATTCCTTATTATCACCAACAGTAGTTAAGGACATTACAAAATTGTAAGTATAACACAATTATCTCTCAAATATTTCTTCTTCTAGTCTTTTCCCAATCTTTCAACCTTGTCATGAAAGCACAAACAACTGTGTGAGCATTTAATTCCTAGAAATATTGCAGTGATATAATCTGTCTGAGAAGCAACGAAATTGAAGAAAGGCTGAGTCAACCAATATTCTATCTGATGGGAATTATTAGAAAGCAGTATTCTGAGATGCTACCATATGGAAGAAAGCATTGCATTTATGTTACATAAAGCAATCACAGAATGACATGACCAATTGAGAATATGGATTTAAATAAGAAAAAAACTGAGGCTGAGGTGGGGAGGGGTGAAGTAAGTAATTCTAAGTGCTCTTAATTTATTACTTCTGTCTTCATGTGGTTTGACTACCAGTATCACGTTTTCTTCAGTAAAGAAGGATCAATTTTTTAGATAGTTTATGCAGTCAGATGTTATGAGGACATTCAAAACTGTATTATCCACGTCCTCATTCACAGAGCTGCTCCCCAGTCAATCAGTCCATTGCTGCAAGACCTTGTATTTGTCCTCGTTGCCATCAGCCCATTTTTTCAAGTCTGCGTAGGTCCTTCTTGATGGAAAGCTTCCCATTTGACTTTAATAACCAGTCCCTAGTCTAGGGCCATTGCAAACTTGATGAGTGAGCTCCATCTGTCCGTCTCACCTCAGTGATAGAGAGGATAGGTGCCAGTGTAGAATCCTGAATACTATTGTCACAGGCACCCAGGAAGATGACAACCAAGAAACCACCACTTCCGTACCCAATCATCCAACTGGTATTGTAAATAGTTGGTCACTCATCCAGACTGTAAAATACTAATACGGGTACAAGAATATTGTGAGGACAGCACCAAAAGCCTTGCTAAATTTAACGACATTCACTTTTCTCCCCTTATCCAGAAATCCAGTAGTTTGATCATAGATTCATCAGATTCATAAGACATGATTTACCCTGTATAAAGGCATGTTGTTAGTTACCTTCTCTTTTATCTCCAGGAGCATTCTATGGTTTTCTTGTGAATCACTGGGAGGCTGACTGGTCCGCAATTTTTGGTACTCTTTGAAGATGGGTACAACATTCACTTCTTTCCAGTTGTCAGAGACCTCCATAGATTTCCACAACTTTTCAAAGATGATAGAAAGTGACGTTACAAGGACACCAGAGAATCTCTCCGTATGCTTAGATGCAGCCTATCAGGTTCCACAGTCTTGTACGGGTCGTGCTCTCTTAATTCCTTAGTCTATTGTCATACACCATGGGAGTTCAGCTCCTCCTCAACCCCCTTTACTAAATATAGGTATCTGGGACACCTGGGTCATGAAGACTGAAGCAAAGAGGACACTTAATATAACTAATTTTAACTAAGATTTTTCTGCATTTGTTGTCACTGGATAACTTGCCCCATTCAGCAACAGGCACACATTTTTATTGTACAGCACTTTACTACTAAATTAGCAGTGCATTTTGTCCTTATTGACAGCAATAATCAGGGCTCAACAGTGCAAATACATCTATTCTCCTTCAAATATGAATTATTTTTATAAAACACTAAACAAATGGGGGGGGGAGAAAAGAAAATAAAAATAAATAATAATATTCCTTGTATCAAATATTTCTGGTAAAGTATTGAAGCTAAACTTCTGCCCTTGTGAGAATCACACGCAGTACTTCATCCACATCTGGAGTCCTCAGCACAAGAATAGATGTGGACCTGTTTGAGTTGGTCCAAAGGAAGTCCATGAAGATAATCAGAGAGCTGAAGAACCTCTCCTTCAAAGACAGGCTGAGAGAGCTGGGGTTTCTCCGCCTGGAGAAGAGAAAGCTCCAAGGACACCTTACAGCACCTTCCAGTACATTAAGGGGGCTTATAAAGAAGAGGGATAGGGGACGTTTTTATATGGGCAAATAGTAACAGGACAAGGAGCAGTGGTTTTTAACTAAAAGAGAAGACATGCAGATTAGATGTCAGGAAGACATTCTTTACTCAGAGGATGGTGAGGCACTGGTACAGTTTGCCCAGAAAAGCTGTGAATATCCCATCACTGGAGGTTTGGAAAGGTGGGTTGGATGGTGCCCTGAGCAACCTGATCTAGGAATGTCATCCCTGCTCAGGGCAAGGGACTTGGAATGAGATTATCTTTAAAGTCTCTTCCAACCCAAACCATTCTATGATTCTGCTCCTGATATAGTGCATCATGTGGACACTTACAGGAAAGCTGGCACGATCCTGATTCGGTTCTGTACCTAAACTGAAATTCTTTTATGACAGTGCTAGGCCTCAGAATTATTGAAATATGTCTTAAAGAGATCTGAAAACAGCTGGAACACTGCTTGACCAGAGTCCAATTATCTCCAAACCATTAAGTTTATTGCTTAATTTACTTCTAAATATTTTACTTAGGGAGGAGGGTGATCACCAGTATATCCCAACAGTCAGCAATCCTTACTGTAGGAAGGAACAGAAGGAACTGTTTACTTAAATTTTAGCCAGTAAGCCACATTACACAAGGAAGAGAAGAAAAATTATCTATATAACTGTTATTCCATTCCAGGTAAAACTTAGCTTTGCTTAAGACAAACTAGATTTCAATATGACCACAGCTGCAAAATAATGAATATTTTTTCCTTTGAAAAAATCAGCCACTTCCCATATATTACAAAGAGAAGTTACTGTTGCAAATGCAGAACAAATGCTGAGCTCATTTTATCTCTGATCAAAACTCAGTCTGGATGCCAAAACAGTGATGAATGGTACGATTTCTCCATTGCTTCTCTGCTATATGTGATTTCCTGTTGGCACACTATGTACTAATTAAAATGGCTGTAATACACTCAAACCAAATTATGTTAAAAAATTATTGAGATATACTAACTTTATACATTTTATCATACATTTGTGTACATGTACGTATCAATATTGCAGTCTAGCTTCTCAAATGACGGAAAACACCAGCCTCCCACTGAAGTAGGAAAGTCTACATCAGTAAAATATCTGGCCCCATTTTACCTAGGTGCACAATATTTACATATTTATATGCATTTATCTCCTAATCACTGCAATTTCAAGAGATTTATTGACAACAGAAGGACAGCTATCTATGTCAACACAATCAGATTTCAGTTTTTAAGAGTCAAATATCTACACTTAAAACGTAGATCTAAATATGTTTGGAAATTTCAGATTTCAGGAGTAATACCATGTGTTCAGGAATAATTTCTTCATGGAAAGGATTGTCAAACATTGGAATTGCCAGCCCAGGGAAGTGGTGGAGTCACCATTCCTGGAGGTATTCAAGAAATGATTGGATGTGGCACTTAGTTCAATGGCTTTATTCACAAGGTCATGTTCAGTCAAAGGTTGGACTAAATGTTAGAGGTCTTTTCCAGCCTTGATGTTCCTATGATTCTATTTGGGAGCTGAAAATAGGACTTAGGCTATTTGGTATCAGCACTATGTTATTAAAAAACACCATATATTTCAAGGCATTCCTAGAAAAAGATCTGTGTAATTTCTTTTGTAATTTCTTTCTGACAACTCTTCTGATTTAATATCCTATCCAGTGGACTGTAATATGCTTAGGCTGAAATTATTTAAAACAAAACAGACACAAATTCATTTTACTACTCTTCGTAAAGTTTTCTGGGAATTTTCCAGACAAAAGGAAAAGTATTAAACATAGGACAAAAATAGTCACATACAGATTACCTTGAGTTTTCTCTACACATATTTTTTATTAAAAAAATAAAATTAGGTGACTGTAAGGTCATCTAGAGAATAGTAAATTAAAGAGTGAATAAACAAAGTCTTTCACAATAAAGGAAATGATGGAACACAGATTTTCTCAGCATAACAAGGTATGGTATCTGGCCTCAGAACTTCACCACAAAAGACTAAATTAAGAATAGCAGAGAACAAGTTAGAATCATACATGGTTAGGAAAAAAGGTTTTGTTTACAAATCATAAAAGAGGTATGCTATCAGTTGGAACATTACAGTATTCTGAGATCAGTTTAAACAAACCCATTCAAACACCCTTTCCTTTCTCCATACGTCAACAACATATGTCTTTTAAAACCAGTTTATTGTTACTTTAACCAACAGGAATTTCTCCTCCACACACAAAGTAAGTAGAACAGAGTATTAGGGGTCTTTAAATAGTATGAGAAGAAATATGTACTGGATTGCACTTGTATACCGGACCAAAAGATGTGCAATCCAAGTCTTGATTGCAATTTGACCTAATCTTTAGTTTCTTTAAAAATAAACAAATAAATACACTTAGCTTCAAAAAGCCAAAACCAACCAAAAAACACACACAAAAAAACCCCAACACAAAGCAGAAACCAACAAACCCAAAATGGAACATTTTTAGAAGTCAATTTAGTTTCTCCAATTCCCATCAAAGGCTATCAGAGTACAACCACACATTCAGGTTTTTGCCAGGGCACTTGTGCAGAATTACAATTAGTAAATAGTGATTTTTAATTTATTATAATATTCTACTTCCTACAGACATCCCACCTCATGAATTTGGCTAGTAAAATAATTTCTTCCCTGCATCATTTAGTTCCTAACTTCTCTGAGCCAAAAGCATTGTCTCTTCTTTTATTTGTTACAATTTGTTAAATTATAACAAATAAATTTGAATCCTGGAGTTTACTAGAACCAAACTGCAGCAAGCAGGTAGATTTCACAGTCTACAGGCCATAGGTGGATTTCAGCATATTTACCTTCATTTGACTTAAACATTTAGACTGTTTGATTTCTAAATGTAGTTCTAAGGAGAATCTTCAACTTAGGACAATCAAACTGCACTTGGAATTTTATGATTTCAGAAAATAATAAAAGAAAATGCTTCCAAAACAGAGACAAGAATACTGAGAATTATAACCCACAATCAAACAACACTAAAGTGAAACATCTTCCAGTTTTATGCCATTTGTCAGCAACCTACTTTGCTATTACAGACAGGTAAATTCTACAAGGACTCCAGGACCTTTGGGAATGCATGAAATCCATCCTTTTTTTTTAAGTCACAGTTTTATAAAACTGATTACAGAATTTCTACCCTTTTAAATATCCCATATCAGTGGGACAATTTCAGACTTACAACAATTGCTAACAAAACTCTTCACTTAGCAGTTAGGATAATTTACATGTTAACAAGAAACCATCTGTAAATACCTGTAAAATCACTGAGGCTGCTCAGATTAAGAAAGATTATTTAATCTGAAAACTCAAAAGACACATACAGAATACAATGCTTCAAAGCTATACTTTAAAATTTTATTAAAAAGCATATATTCAATTTTTTATATGCAAAGCAATAATGACAACATGATAAAAGTAAAGGTAGGATGCATATAAGAATCAACCACAGTCAGAAATGAAAACAACTTCTCTTGCTATACTGAAATAGAATCTGGGAATTTGGTCCAAAACATTACTTGTAAAAGATAATTATATTTACAGTTGAGAAAAATGTAACAACAGTTTTTGCCCAATCAATTACTGTGTTTTTAAATCCCCCAAAACAGTTAATATAGTAGAATAATTTGCGAAGGTGTGTATTGTGGCGGTGCGCGGACACGGTGTCATGATCAGTTTGGTTTGCATAATTTGTTCTGCATAAGCTTTCACTGTTTACATGGTTTGCTCCTTGTTATTTGTCAGTCATCTGTTATATAACCCCCGGCCCTGTCCGTCACTCTGGGGCTTCTCCCTGCATCTGGAAAGTTCTAGGAGAGACTTCAGGTGATTGGGCAGGATCCAGGAATCTCCCTCCCAGTTTTCTCTGATTCATTGTAATGCTTGTCTGTTCTGTACAGAGCCGCTCCCTGGTTGTTCCTCATTGGTCTCATGCTGTACCCTGCCCTGAGTTACGCCCACCCTTATAAGCTGCTTCCCCTAGGTGCTCAGGGTCTCTTCTGAGGCACGGCCCTGGGGTGAAGGTCCCCCGTGACCTAATAAACCCGTTTGTCCTTATCCTGGGAAGAGTCTCATCTCTCCTTTCCTCGCGCCGTAGCTGCTTCGCTGCTCCTGCCCAGCCAAGAGCCCTGTTGTGGTTTGAAAGCAAAACGAGTGAGAGGCTCCAAGTCAGAGATACAATTTAATAAGAAGAAAGGTAAAAAGGTAAAAATAAAATAAATTCAATAACACAAAGGACCACTGACAGAGTCAGAATACAACCTGAGCAGGATGGTGGAAACAGTCCAGATGAGGTGGTTGTCCTGAAGCAGTGATCCTGTAGAAAAAGGTCTGGTAGCTCTGGTCTTCTGGGAATCCAGTAGGTAAGGGCTGCCTGTCCTGTTCCAAATCCAGGTGAGAAAGCTTACATCCAGGTGAGAATGCTCGGCTCCTCCCTCTGGGTGGAGCATCTCACAATGGGATGGTGAGTTGTGAAGTGGGTCCTTGATGGCCCATTAAACAGAGATAATTCCTAGAGGACCTGTGAGTCGTGGGCAAGGTGTTGATGGGCCATTAGCAGAAGACAGCCCTACACTAGAGCACTGCCCCACGTGGTTTCAACAGTTCATGAAGATGGTGATAGAATAAATACTTTGTGTAGATCTTACACTACAACCCAGGACAAGCCCCCGTGTTGCCATGGTGCCAGGGCTGGCCAAGGCAGGTGACACAGGCACCGCAGCAATGTGTGTTACAAAATAGAAACACATGGGAATTGTGGCTTATATGTTTCTCAAATGCTTCTAAACTTAAAACTCTCTCAAAAGTAAATTATGATTAGGGAATGCTGAAGTTGTGTTGATCCCAGTGACCTAATCTTAGAATTTGGAGCAAAATGGCCATCAGTGGTTTCATGCAAACTAAGTATGATGCTAGATGAATCGTGATGCAAGAGGACCAACAGTGGAACAGGCTTCCTAGAGAGGTGGTTGGTGTCCCCAGCCTGTCAGAGGCTAAGAGGAGTTTGGGTAATGCCTGTAATAACATGTTTTAATTTTTGGTCAGCCCTCAAGTGGTCAGGCAGTTGGACAGGACGATCATTGCAGACTGAAAATACTCTATTCTATTCTAGAAATAGCACCTCTGCAGAGCTAAGTTCTTGTAAATAAATCCACTCCTTGTGTACTGCGTCCATCTCTTCTGCAGCGTCAAGTTCAGTGTTACGTTGATGCAGTCCAAGGTAAAAATCGTTCTTAGATGTCTTTTTGTTTACACTATATTGTCAAATTTACATGCATCCTTTATTGATTTCCAAGCTCAGCATCTTGACTATCTGCAATGTAAGCATTCTTAATATGACTGTGTAAACAAGTATATGAATGGACCTACAATTACAGCTCAAGGAGCACTGTAAACACACACAAACTATTTAGTGGAGTGATGTCTCCAGCATACCTACACTGCTCTGCTACTGTGAACAGTTCAAGGGCCATTTGTCTTCACAGCAAGTAGGAACTAGACTGTTATCTACCTAAGTGGCGACACTGATGTACAAGATCTAACATCTCAGGATACAAAAGAAAAGGACCATTCAGTGCCTAAACTAGCTGAAGTTTATATCCAATTTACAGCCTTCAATTAAAAAAGTAGAGAAAAATAGTGGAAACCTAAGAACAGAAATACCAATTCCTTTATTTTATCTTTTCAAGGTCTTCTATTTTACTACCTGAAAATACAAACTTCCTGCCTGCAATTATATTTCAAATTCTACTTGAATGCAGTAAGCATCACATTCCCACAATGATTGATGACAGATGTCCAATCATGTTCTTGTTACTGGGTGGGATCAGCAAAGCAGCTGCCAAAGGCCATAGGCAAAACCAAAGGAAAGAACAATGCAAATTCACAATTAGGGAGTCTCTGGGGTGTGGGAGGAGAATAATTTGGGCATCTGCAGATTATTGCAAACCTGGTTTTATTTTGGAGAGAAAAAAAGCCTTATGAACTTTCAAGTTCCTGACCAATTTTTTTGTCCCATAACTATTCTTTAGAACCCACAGGTCACTGTATAAACTGTCGTATGTTTCCCACATCAGACAGCCTGGACCTTTTCCATCAGCTGCAAGAAATTTTCAAGGTATCTGGTATAGGCTTTTGTCATCAGCTGCTATGAGCCTCTGTGCATAATGACTGTCAATTCTTTCCATTGGCTGCTATGCTCTTTTCAGACCTTAGTGGATCTCTTAGCAACTACATCAACCTTTCAAAATACATAATTAAATTAACATTTATAGCAAGCATAAACACTGTAACAAAGAAGTTTTAGTTAGCCCTTCCCCAGCTCTTCTTCACCCCTTTATGTGATGCTGTAGGAGAGACTGATCTGACTGAACACTAATAAGCAAAAAAAAAAAAAAAAGGAAATCATCACTTCAATCAGTTCCTAAACTGGCTGAATTTATACAGAAATAAAACATTGAAGAGAAAGCAGAATGCACCTGGAATGAGTGGCTAAGGGTAGGGTCAGGGTGCTTTTTCTTTTCACAATGATTGCGGATTCTTCCATCTCAAAATTCTAGCTGCACTATAGCCTCAGGCTGTGATTCCACAACAGTTAACATCAACCTGAAATGTCACCCTTGGAGTCCCTCTGCCTTGCTCTGTTTCAGGAAATAAACTAGCAGGAGACTGTCCTTATAAGAGAAAACAAGGCAAGTAAAAAACATTTGCTGATTTTCCCTGCCTGAGCCAGCTCATCACAAGATCAGATGAGCATCAGTGTCAACAGAACAGATGAAGAGAAAGGGCTGCATCACAATCCTGGGGCCAAGGCAGGCAGGACCACAAAATGCTGACACAGCTTGGCTTCAGATGCAACAGAAGTGCTGCTGCTTGTGGGGTTTTTTGTTAGAAATTTTATATTGTCACTTCACTGAAGACTTAGTCTGCTTTAGACTCTGACACCTGCAAAACGCTGTCAGGGGTAACACCACAGAACTCTTGGCGAGGTCTGCAAAACCTGTTTTAGCTGGTTGGTGATGAAATTACGTGTACCAATACAAATTGAAAATAACAGTGAGAAAAATATAATCAAGGTCCACTTTACAAATGAAAATGCATTTTCACAGCTGAATTAAAAACTGTATACATAACTACATTAAATGGGTATTTGCATAACAATTCATAAAATGAATGTCGTTTTCTCTATGAACAAGTAAAAAATACATAGGTAATCTTTGATGATGTGACTGAAATAATGTTTTATCACAAGAGACATAAACAGGAATGAAGAAAAAATGGAAGTGAGTAAAAATCGGAATTATTCCATTTAATATAGAAGAATAATAGCTAAAAGATAAATAAACTAAATATTCATAGCATTCTTCTAAAAATAAACATATTCTTAACAATAAACTATTTGATATTTTACACATCTGTGAAGCGATACTGGGTTTTTGCATCTAAGTTATTAAAAAAAGCTGACTGTTAACAATTAATTGTGAGATTTTAAACTACCACTCACCTTTGCCTAGCGTACAGTAACAATAAAATGTCTACCTTGGATAGTTTTCTAGTGATGGTGAGGACATAATTATTCTGCTTCTCTGTCATGGTTCAAATCTCAGAGTTCAGATAAAGCTTTAAATTAATTTAGGCTACCTTTTAGTTACATTTAAAATAATACACCTAGTAAATAAGATAACAATCAACTGCAGAATTACACAAATAATGTGATTACTTTTGTTCAAGCTTTTAGCACCATATGGAAAAAAGCTGGCATCAAAGACTTCTATAGAACAATCCCAAAATGTATCTGTTCTGATATTGCAGATTTATTTACACAAAATATAGCTTATTCACTATAAAAAAATTTGGACATAATCAACCTCTGAAGGTTTTATGCTAAATAAAAGCATTTATAATGGGATTACATAATAAAAAAGACAAGGGTAAAAAATTAGAAGACTTCAGGTGTTTACATACCCCCATCTACATAAGCTGTTCCACATTAATTGACTGTACCTCTGAAGTAGTTCAGAATACTAACCATGTAAGACTATTAGGTAGGAAGCAGGAGGGAAGCCATACTCTATGAAAAACACACGTTAATTTTACAATACTGATCTTCAATTTTTCTAAGAAAGAATAAATGGAAAGTAGATCAAAATCTTGAGGAAAAATTAATTAACTTTAGTTATCTTGAAAGCTAAACTCCAAACTCCAGAAAAACGAAGACATAAAAGTAGAAAATTATCACAAAAATCTTCACTGTCTACTGGAGGGCAAAAGATGGAAATTACCTTACAATTTATCCATTTCTATGTTAAAATCAAAACAAAACTATAAACACTGACAATAAGGCAATTACCAGAAAGCAACTGATTACAGAAGAAAGAATAGAGTACTGTGAAAAATACAAAAAACACTGACTTCAGTCAGAGCAGTACTTATGGTTCCCTTGGGCAACTGTAGGTATGAATGCACATGCACTTTAGACAAAAAGCCTGATAAGAGCAAAGGCTGAGCCAACAGAGCATAAAGGTCTAATATTGAAAATTCCATAGTAAAAATATATATAATAATAAATATAAAAAGCTGGTGAGTTTGTCCCAGATGCTTAATAGTTGAATGATATCTGCTGCACAACCAACCTGAAGAAACATTTTGACAACTTCATTTCAACATTACCAGCTTTCCTCAGCAACAATGTAGATGACCTATTGTTCAAAGCAAAATGTGGAAGAAAGAGTTCTAAAGCAATAAGGTAGTCATAGTTGACAGAAGACCTGCAAGAATAGAGGTCCAAGATCGAAGGTCCAGGAAGGGATAACTGCATCCAGTAAATACACAGCTAGAGCCTTGTTTTAACAAAAATATTCCAAAAAGTTTAGCTAAAAAAACCCTAAAACAACCTCATTCAAAACTATCCAGGTTGTAATATTGCCAATATTCTGTTTTACTAAGCAGAAAGTCTTCCACGGTAGGATTAATATCCCATTGAGTATGCTACTGGAGGATATTAATTTCAGAAATAATTTCCTGCTACTTGTTGTTTGACTACTAAGTTTGCAGATTAGTCTGCTTTATTTGCCTCTCTATTTCATTACTCTTTTCTGCATTCAAATTCATTTGCAAATGTAACCAAACACTAAAACAACTTTCACATGCTGACAATGTTTGTGTTAACAAACTAAAAGAAACTGCATATAATTTCAAAATCACGCATAGACTCTGGTTCTGTATTATATTTTGGAACTACATCCATTGTGTTACTTCACTTTAAGAAAATTTGCCAGTTGAAAAAAATTGAAACTGAGGTCTTTACAAGGTTGAGAAGTGACAAGATTATATTATTTTTTCCAGTCAATGGTTTAAGGAAAGTTCCACATCATTACATCCCAGCATTTTTTGTTACTTGTACAAATTATTTTAATTAACAAGCCTGAATATTTTTTTAGTGTTTTCTTGATACAATATGCTTAAATTCCATAAGAGAACAGGTCAATTTTAATTTTGAAACCACATTTTTTAAAAACACAAACAAATCATCTCACTTAAGGTAATCACTGCTGTAAAATATAGGCATTAAGATACATATATAATGTTAAACACGTGAACACATGAAGAATTAAGGATATTATAATAGGAATGATACCATTTATTAAATAGCTGCAATGAATCTGTGAACTACTTTATTTACATATCATTGATAAGAAAAATAGTTAATGTAATAAAGGTCTTAATTTTAGAAAAGCCAGCTTTCTACTTCTTCTGAAAACTTCAGCACGGTCACTTACTTTACAATAAAATACACTGATACCAGGGACAGAAGAGTGAGAATTAGTCCTCTGTGTCCCTTCCTTTCCTCTCATACGCCTTATAAGCTTTTGTTTCCAAACTGGTTATGAACATGTATTGACAGCTTCCAACAAAGAGTACTAAGCACTTGCCACCTCAATATCCAGGTTCCTTTTATGCATACAATGCACGTGAATAATATGGTAGATAATTATTTAAATTTATCAAAAATCTTTGTGTTTCTTGGTCATTATGACAATGTACTGTATTCACCCAGCTCAGCACGAGTTGACAGACAAGTCCCCTCAGACTTGATGTTTGCGAAGAAAATCTGCTCTCATCTGTTAAATCTGAATACTACACAACAGCAATGGTGGTGTTTCATTTTTTTAATAAATATTTCAACTGATAGTTTATAACCTCAGAAATTCTATTTTGTCACATAAAAAGAAATTCAAATAAAATTAGTCTTCCAATATTAGTTTCTCTCCAAAATATTTTGTATTGCTTTTTTTATACAGCAGCTTGTAGACAAATATATTACTCATCTCTTTCATGAAAGTAGGCACAGAAAAAGTGTAGTGGTCCTCATACAGAAGCTTATATATTTTAATATCCTGTTTAATTTCAAAATCCAGAATCATGTTCTAGGAAAACCGAAGATTTTTTCATAAACAGAAGTTATATCAAAACATTTAATCATGCATATACCATTTTAATAATTAAAAATGTATTCAATAAATAGTATTGCATGTATTATTCAAAAGATGCAGTATGTTTACCTTCACTGCACAAAGGTCAAATAGAGAAAGTAAAGCATCTTTTTTTTTTTGTCACTTAATTTTAATAAGCTCATTAGTATTTAGCTTGAGTGCTGAGAAAAATATGTAGATTTCCCCTGAAGCTGTTTGACATGTTACTATCTTGCTTTAATCTATTTTTCTTACCTTCAATTTCTTTCTTAAGTTAGAAGGAGAAAAATCTGTGATTTGCATGTTATGGAATTTTCTAGCAAAGTCAAGCAAACTGCATTCAATCTAAATTTCATTCTGGTTTTTCCTAACCTGATATAAATTTTTAGATTACCAAGAAAAAAAACCCCATCTAAAAAGACTCCTGATGATAGTCAGACTTATGTTCTGCCAAGCAATCATTTAACTGACCCAAACGACAAGTGTCACAAACACATCAACTCTTGCTTTTAAAGCATGTCTCTGGACCAAAACAGACTGAACATTTTAGCCAAGAGGAATTAATGAGAGCAGTAGGCAAATTCCCAAGAAGTCCCTTAATGATACATCCAGAGATCTCCAAATTCAGTAAAATTTTGCTACCCTACTCATTTTTATTCTCCTTAAGAAAAGCTGTTTTGAATTCTTCAGATACATTTGTTCTTGTTTTTCTTTATGAAATCAACAAAACAAAATTGTTTCATTTGGAACAAATGCAATATTTCAAAAACATTGGGAAGAGATTCTAAATCCTTAGAGTTATTCATTGGGTACAATTCTTATGTGAAATCTTGGAGTTTTGTTCCAAATTCTCTCTTCTACAAGGAAGGTGGGGATGTGGTCCATATCACCTTTCTGAGATTCTCCCACATGTTTATAGGGATAATTTTGTGTGATGCACTGCTCTCAGCTAATTTATACTAATTCTGGGGTTTTTTTTCATACGAAGCCAAATTAAGGTGTCTCACTCATTAAGGTAGTACATATGTATCAAATCTCTTACATGTTTTTTTATTTGTGGATACATCTAAGTTAAGCTGCCTCAAGCAGTGAAACAGGGGGAGACTGAGTTGGCTGGAAATTTTTTTTTGGAATCTGATCCTAGGCAAAGATAAGAAGGATCTGAGACCTCATTCACAGCATACATTTAAATGCTCCTTTCTTTCATAAAGAGCATGCTAACATCCCTTGATTTTTTTGTTGCACTATTACAAATTCCTAGGAATATTTGCACACAAAGTTTTATCTACTTAGCAAATTCTAGGTTCTTCCTGATAGGTGAGCTGAAATTTCCTAAAACAAAATGGAATCTCCAAGTTCCACATTTCAGTTGCATGACATGACAGCATCTAATTAGCCTCAGTTGCTAAAAAGAAAAGGGTAAACACCCCCCAAAAAATAACACTACAAATTCAAATTAACTGAATAGTCTTGATAATACAGAAAGCAACTTTTTGGCAATTTTCAGCAGATCATTACATTTATTCATTACAATATTCTTGCCCAGTTCTAATATTCAGCAGTGCTATATTCTCAGGCTTGCACTTACTTCTTAGTATCTTCATCATCAATAATTGCATGAAGAAGTGACAGTTTTACATAATATCTTGCATATCCAACTACAAGATATTATGCAGTTTATACATAGATGCTTCCAAATCTAGATGTTAGATTAAAGTCGTGTTTAATCACTCTTTATCTTTGTTCTGGTTTTCATATAATATCATGCCAATTATTTTAAAATAGTGTTTAACAACTTATCTTCTGATTTCTCTTTCAAACTGTTTAACGTAGCTAATATATGTATCAAACAGTTAACAACAGCTGCAAGTAACACACTCTGCTTCTATATATGCTTAATGCCCTGGACTGGAAAGCAAAATAAAAACGTCTTTTTTTTTTTTTCCCTGAAGAGATTTTTATTTAGAAACCAGCCCATACTCATAAATGTGTACCTAGAAAAATGCAGAATTGGTTTAATTTTCTTCATATGTCAGTCTGTTAGCTCCAGATCTAGTCCCTGTCCACTGTTGTTTATGGCTCTTGCTTGGCAGTAGCAGACTGAAGCTACTTGACTTAGGGTTCAGGTTGGAAGTAGATGTTTATATGAGCAGTCCTTCAGCCTGTAGGGCCCCAATTATAGCTGGGACCTTGAGTGGGATATAGCCCAATATTAATAGCAATTGCTTATACATCTTCAAAAAATCCCTTCCTCCTGGCAGACTCAACAGAGAAGAAAAGAGCCAGTTGAGTATTAAAATAACAATAGCTTTTTTTTCAGGACATTAAGACAATAAGAAGACTATTAAAATTACCACAGTTTGAAATTACAGAAGGATAAAAATCTGAACTAGTTTCCAAAGCATCAGCTTTTGACTTACAATAAATATGTTTGAAAAGGGATTTATTATATTGCAGTTAATCATCTAAGTGCTATATTTGCTCATAAGGCAATCTGATAAAATTTATGATAAGAGGGCAGTGTAGGTTAACTGAAGGGAAAACATTAGATATTAAGACCCTGTATAAAACAGTCTGTGAGATCATAGGGAAGTGGGGAAAAAAATCATCAAATTAAATGATTTACACCTAAGAATAATTTCTGATCAGAATTACCATTTACAATTGTCCTTCATATTCCAGGGTAATTTTGAGGGAAATAATGAGGGATTCATTTAGAGATACAGAAAACTAATATTTTCTTTTTAACAGTTTTCTTCTCAGATATTCTTGTTTCCACACAACTTCAAAGTCATGCTGTTTTTGGTTGGGGTAGTGTTAACTTTCTTTACAGTAGCTAGTATGGAGTTCTGCTGAACACAGGGTAGATAATATAGAGATGTTTTGTTATTGCTGAGCAGTGCTTACACAGAGCCAAAGGCTTTTCTGCTTCTCATACTGCCAGGCTGCTGAGAAGACTGAGAGAGTATGAGAAGTTGGGAGGTGACACAGCCAGGACAGGTGACCCCAACTGACCAAAGGGAAATTCCAGACCACATGACATCACGCTCAATATATAAAGTGAGGGGAAGAAGGAAGAAAGGGGGGACATTTGGAGTGATGGTGTTTGCCTTCCCAAGTAATAACTATGTGTCATGGGTCCCTGCTCTCCTGGAGATGCCTAAACATCTGCCTGCCCATGGGAAGCACTGAATTAATTCTTTGTTTTCCTTTGCTTATGTGTGCATGGTTTTTGATTCCCTATTAAACTATCTTCATCTCAACTCACAATTTTTCCAGCTTTCACCCTTCTGATTCTTTCCCCAGTTCTGCTGGTGGGGAAGTAAGGATACAGCTGTGTGGGGCTTGATTACCAGCTGGGGCAAAACCACGACAAAAGTAATAAAAGAATCATTGTCAGAAGCAGGTAGCAATATTGGATGTATTAGAAAACCTTGTTCAAGAGGATTCAAGTTCAGTAAGTTAATTGAAATCAATACAGATTCAGTTTTCTACCAGAAATGAGCCCTACATGGACAATTATGAAATTAAGTAAAATTAATCCCTTGTCTTCTGGAACTACTGTCAATTGGGATCAAAGTTTTTGTCCAACAAGCAATCTTTCTATAAAATCTGTATTAAAACACATTAATAAATCAGTAATACAGTTTAAAAACCAGCAGTATTAATGGAATAAATACAATCATTAGTTAACAAATGGATAAACTCATCTCATTTGAAGTTTGACTTCATCACCTACAAGTGGTACTTGATACATATCCTGTAAATACACAAACATACTGGGGTTTTTGCTTCTGTAATACATACAAAGCATCACATGATAGCAACTGCATTAATGATGGTATTATCACTTGATAATCTTCCACTTCTAATGAGATTTTATATTTATTAATGTTGCCTGTAGAAATTTTTCAGTGAAAAAAGTATCCCACAACAATTCAATACAAGCAGATTTTTTCAGGGATTGTCCATTTAAAACATAGCACCAGATTTTATTAATGTCTTCAATAGGGAGTTCAGTAAAGAAACCCAAACTGCTACACTGTTTTTGCATTAAAATAAACCTTCTACAAAAAATATAAAATACATTTCATACCAGTAGAAAAACTTGGTCCAGAGACTTAACAAAATCTTTCCTGCATGAGTACTATTATGTTTGAATGGTAATCGTACACAGCTAGTGTTTTCTTAATGTCCTGGGGAGCCTGATCATTGTAAATTACCTGTGACATCTCATTAATCCTCTTTTTCCTCACAAACGCATAATTAATGGTAACATTGACAATAATACACAAATTAGCTAAGTGACGCTTTATGGTGTTGGTTTTGATTAACGTCAGGAACCCAAAAATGACATTAATGTAATGCAGATCCCAAAAGGCAACCTGCACTTTGACCTCAGACATACATTTTGTTTGCACCATCACAAAGATTAATCCTTCCCTGGATGAAGACAAGACAAAACTCTGGCCACTGGCATTGCGTGCTGGGCTGTCGCTGAAAAACAAACTGCCTCAATTGCATTTGTTTAAGAAGGAAATCTTAATGCATAGAAAACAACGGCTTAGTGTCATTTCCTATTGTCTTGTTAGGACAAAGATAAATGAGCCACTGTCACGATTTAGATCAACTGCTTCTCTGCTAACTTCTATTATTTGCTTATTTACGGACTAGTGTTTAATTAAAAGCATACCTAGATACAGAACTGCACAATAAATTAAAAATGCTTTTTTACTTAATATGTGCTTATTTAGGGGATCGGCTTGTGTTTAAACACTCCACATGGTGTGGTAGACACAATACTGATGTTATAGGTACAAACAGGTAGTGGAAGACTACTAAAATGAAGCAATATTTTATCCTTGCTTGAACTAACAGGATCAAAGGTACAATTTATCCCACTAAGTTAAAAAAGTTTAAAAAAATAAAAATACCAAATCTTTTCAAAGTATATATTGATTGTTTCAGAAGATAAATTTTATTTGTACAACTGAAGGTATGTGGCTCAAAATAGTTAAAAGACCTATTTCCCAATTTAAAAGCACTATTTGCAACGACCTCACCACCTCAGAAACTAAGGTTAATTATAATTATACATGCAGATACTCCTTTCAATTATTTAATAAATTTTACTCACCTTACAGAATGTACAAAACCATAAAAAAGGCCACTACTGTTTTGATAGGCATAACAGTCTAGATTTCCTCTAAAAAAGGGTATTCTCTCATCACTTCTCTCATTATACAATTTGCTCAAAAACTTTATCTGTAAAAGCAATGACTGATTTAGTGAGAGTTAACATTTTTACATGCATCAGATTTTGTAAGCAAAAAAATCATAACTAGACTCCTCCTAAAATGTGTGGAACACTATATTTACCATTGCAATAAAATATAACTTTGTCTTCAATTAATATGATAATTTTCTTTAACATCTGCAGTTTTGTACTGGTTCATTGATACGGGCAGATGAGTAGGTGTAGGTTTATCTTGAACATTCCAGGAAGGAGGACATAAAAATTACACAACAATATAGATCACAGAAAATTGTAGTTTGAAACTGAATAATAAAAGATAATTTACAGGGTAGAGAAAATTTTTCAAACACCTTTAATGTTCTGATTATAACAATAAATATATAATATAATTAACATATAGATTTTAGCTTTCAAATGTCTTATCAGCAGATCTTAACTGCTGTACTTAAAACCGCAAGGGATATTTGAAATAACTTGTGTAGCTTGTCAACACTATTTTTGAGTTTCATTTGTCATTAGTATAAATTTTAAAGGGGGTTTTTTGCTTTGTTTTGTTTTTTTGCAAAACATACTAAACTTAAACTCAAAAATACATTTTAAAGCACTGCGGAATTTAAGGGGCAAAAGGGAATCCCATAGAGGCCATATATTTACTCTAACTAACCAAGACATAAATCCAGATTACTGCAATAAATTATTTCTATTATTTGAACAGAGTAAGTACAGTATCACATTTGAAAGACATTTGAGTTTAATTCATATCTTAAAATTGACAAAGATAGACAATCTCAGCTACACCAACTGAAATGTACTGATGAATATGGGATATACAAGCTAGACCCAGGAGCAGAGACAAATCTGTTCTTTATATCATCGTTGTGGCATAAGGTCATTCAAAATGTAATTGTACTTCTTTGTAAAACATAAAAAATTGTCTGGTTGGAGCTGCAAATTTTAAATGGCTTTGTCTGTGCAATAATTCTTTATCAGCTAGTATCAACCTAGTAATTCTTTGTTTCATACGCAATTTGCTGGCAGACTACAGCAACCATTTGCCACTTTTACTTTGCTGACTTAATATTCAGGCAGATACAACAAAAACCTCCTAAAGATACATCTAGAAAGAAACCAGCCCACTTTTAACCCTTCCAAGTTATCTCAATTACCTCTTCACCATAGATATGATTAATATTAACCTATTAGCCTGTATCATTTTATTCTTTCAATGCCATGTCAGCCTTGTAGAAAGCAATCTGTCAAGAAATGTATTTATAGAATTTGTTTCAACGTTTAAATGCTGCATATTGACTTTTAATACTAAAAAATGGTTACAGCAAACTTATTTTTAAATGCCTATAGAATTTTGTGCATATGTGTGCATGTGAAATGAAGTCAGTGTGTAAGGAAACACAATTTTCTCACAATTCACCTTACACTAGTAATTTAGCCATTTCAAAAAATCTTATTCTAAAATGTAATCTTATCAGAGTTGCCTGTCTATCTAGAATTCCTGTTTGTTGATCGTATCTTGAAATTCAAGATCTACTTGAATTCTATGTCTGAGTGATATCTATGGTTAAGGCATTTCCTTATTCTACAGTTTTACACTAACCTGATTAATAGGACAGGTCCAGAAGGCAGTGTCAGTTTAGGTTTCCTTTATAGTTTAGGATCATCAAAATATTTCCATAAATATGAAAGAACACATAAAACAGTTAAATAAGGGTTCAGTTTTATCTCCTCAGTATTCTGCAATTCATAGAAATATGATCCATTTAAAATATATGCAAAAGCTATGTTATGTTAAACACACACACAGAGGTACTTTTCCCTAGCTGGATTTAACATATATAACTGTATTTCTTCATAGAACACAACTGTATTTTCAGAAAAGATGCTCAGAATTTTATGTGACCTTTTACATATGCCTAACTCACAGAAAAATGATTTTCAGAAAACACAACATTCTACATTTCAATAACTTAATACTTATTTCGCCACCATAAACAAATGTTTCTTGCAGTGATGGAAGAAAATAATTACCATTTTAGACATGTCAACATTTACCTGTTGCTCTCTAAAATACTGCACAGTGACAATATGCTTAGTTACTTAACCTAGCTCTGAATTGAACAATTATTTATACAAACATTCTTTACATTTTCATCTGCAGGTGTTTCAATTTGTTTTCTAAATACTAATTTAAAAATTAATATAAAATCCAAGCAACATGATGCACATATACATGGATTTCGGCGGGTTTCCCCCATTTTTTGGGAGAGAGGTAACAACCCTATTGAGACTGTATTTTATGTAGGACTTTAATGAGATTTCTGACTATATTTTTTTACCAAGAATGTCAAGCTTCAAAAGCAAAAGTAAACTGTAACACAAGTGACACATACTAAAAACAACCCTATAAATCTGTTCATTCTGTTTAGATAGTCTCCTAAATTGTAAAATGTGAGACTGCTTAGCTTTATTAGATGTTATGGGAAAAACTAATTTTGGGGAAGTAGGCCATCAATAGTCTTATACTGTTATAGTGAAATACAGTGAAAACAGCTATTTTTAATCTTCTGTAGTATCTTAGAAATAATTAGGCAAAATCTTTTTCAGGGGATTTTTTAAAGCCATAAACACATAAACTTCAAATAAAATGGATATAGATAATTTTATCTTTTAAACTAAGGTTGTGAATAAGATACACTTTGCTAAAACAAAGCTACACATCTCAAAGAAAGATTTGCAATCAGTTTTAGCCTGTCAAAGCAGCTCCAGTGTTTCCTACAAACAGCAGCTGTATCTTAATATAAATCTGCTTATTGAAGAATTTTTGTAAAAAATGAATACAAAACTGCAAGAAGAGAAGCTCTAAAAGTTTTACATTTCAATTTAAGATATTATTTTTTTAAAAAATAAAATCGAAGAGGGAATTTGGAAAGCTGTACCTCATCATATGAAAATGTACAAATAAAGGGGAACATATTTTAAACCTTCTTGTATAATCTGAGAGCTTTAAAATCTCTTTTTTTCTACATCTGAAAAATGATACTAAGCAGAATGTTAACACTGGTTGCATTTTTTGTGTTTGTGCCCAAAGCGACAGCACTCCAGGGCTTTGTTTTGGGATATCTTAATTAAACCTAAGGATGGATAAACAGATCTACACAGAATTGCACTATGACTACTGAAGACAGACAAGGCTAAAAAACTAGCACCAATCCTTCTAGTATTTTCAAGAATATAAATTACAAAAATTGTCATAGCATGCTCCTTCTTATTTTTAAACCAAGCATACAGTATACAATGAACCATTTTAAGAAAATATGATGGCTGAAGGGTTTCTGCCTTTGCTCCAGTTCAAGATAAAAGTGTAAAACAGCAGTTTTAGTGCAGTAGTTATTGCAACCATAATACTCTAGTAGACAGTGCCAAAAGTCATTAATGCAATATATATCTCTTTGATTCCTAAAATGCTGAGTTAATGGGCCAAATTTCACAATACCTTGTGCTTGCAGTGCTGTCATTTTTTATAGCTATCAACTAAAAATAGTATGGCAGATATTAAACAGACATTTCTTGTACTGACCTCAATTTTGTTAATCTTATAGAAAGCTAAAAAAAACCCAAAAGCCTGGGTTTTTTTGGTTTTAACCAAAAAGCTTCAAGAGGTTCTCATTCTTCAATTTTGAATACACGTGTCTGTGTATGTTTGTGCATCTATAATTTTTGAAAATATCAAAGTAGGTTTTTTACCTTCATTCAAAATGTCATTGGCAACACTAAACGAATCATCAATTAATTTGTTCAGATTTTGCAAATCCAGGGAAGATCTTAATTCCTAAGTTAAATATGACTTATCTGTTAAAAATGGCAAATAACTGTCTGTATCCTCTAGTCTTTTTCTATATATACATACATATATAAATTCAGATAAAGAAATTTTCTTATATTTAACGTAAAATGAAATCTATTATCGGCATGGGAGAACTAATCACTGAAGCTCATAACTGCAGGGATTGTAGTAGTTTGCTTCTGGGTGCATACAAAAAAAAAAAATTAAAAAAACCCAACCAAACAAACACCAAAAAACTAAGGACACCCAAATCAAAAACTAGGTTAAATTGAGAAAATGTATGTTACTATTACTGTGAAGAAAGAAAATGTACACAAATACACCCACAAGAAAGAACAGGCAACTTTGCACATAAGAACAACAAACCCATCAAATATGTATATCTATATAGAACATATGGAAAACTTAAGAAGTCCATTTTCAATAGTTATCAGTTGAGATAACTACTAATGTGGTACTTCTCTGTAATATATTAATATTTTACATAAAAGTGACACTGTGGTGTATATTAAATTTGTTAACAATTTAATGGAAATGCAGTGTGAGTTTAAAGTGAAGAAAATAAAAAAGAATAGCTAGAATGCATGTTCATCCTACAACTACTGATAATAATTCTCTAACCTCTCACAAATTACATTTTAGCTACTGTAGGGTATGTATAGGCTCATCACAACTAATAACATTTTTCTTTCATCAGGTTTGTGTTAACATTCTGCAAATCTGAAATGTTTACTGTAACAAAGTAATGCATTATATAGATAGCATATGGTTGCTGGCTTTGTTTATATAATTTTTAAATATCTGAAAGGACCGGTTGGGCTAAAGAGCAATGTTATTGCTTCCACAGTCAGTTGATGGGTTGTTTAATAGTATTTTAAATGTTTGTTAATGATAGTCTCAAGAAAACAGAAAAGCACGGAAGCAATGCAGAATGGCAATACCACAATAGTTACAAAGATTAAAATGCCACTAGGGGACAGTAGAAAGTCACAAAATGAGGTTCTGCTGAAGAAACCAGAACAAAAGGCCTTTCTTTGTCAAAAAAGAAATCACAAATACACATTTCTAAATAAAAATCATTTTACATGTGAGGGTTTTAAAATTCTGCATTAAATAACAACGCAGAAACTGGGAGACACTTGCATGAGTCTATTTTTAGGTCTTTTATTTTTATATCCATATATTTTAAAATATTCAGCACTTTCACTTTAACAAGAATAAATTCATGTGTAAAAGAATTTATTTGCAGCACTTTTACAGAACTGTGATGTTCTTAAACTCCAAAAGGTATTCACCATTACACATTAATGAAAACATACAAACTGACCTTTGTAATACTGGTAGTTTACCTGGAAAAAAAATTATTAGAAAATGTATGATATTGTGAGATTTATGCAGCAGTAGAAATAAATGTCTAGAATTTGAGGACTTTAGAAAATGGTTAGGAAAAATTTGCTCTGTTATGGCCTATGTATGGGCACATGCCCTCAACTCAAAAGGAAAGCAATGCTCTTCAAAAGCTCATAATAGATTCCAGTCTTCATATGCTGAATCCCTGCAAAGTAAAGCAAAGTACAGCATTACCTTTGCAGGGAGAAAAAGGTAACAAGGTAGAAATTATACGCGTTTTTTTCTTCATTTAGATCAGCCATGGACTCCAAGTTCTATCTCACAGGTTAGAAAGTCTGGTTCAGGTCCTTGTAGTTACAGAACTTTCACAGCTTGTATAAAAACATTCAAAGGTAATAACATCAGAGAAATCTGCTGGGCTTATAGGTCCTTCAGCTCATATGAGTATAGGAAGAAAATGTCAATTTCAGAAGTACTCAAAAATATTTAATTTCCAAAGCAATGCATTTCAACCTAGAAATTATCTTGGTATTGGGAGCATCTAATCTTCAGTCATGCATTTCACAATACATAGCAGATTATCCACTAGCTATGGAAAATATTGTGAATTATTTTTTGTTTTCCTTGATTGTAAAAACACACAAAGAGGTTGCAATTGCTGAAAGATATCCCCATTCCAGAGTGCTAAATCACAGATTTAAAAGAGCAAGGCAATTATCTCCTCCCAATTTTATAACTGTAGTCATCTCATAGCAGCATCATGAGCTTGAGCACATAACAGGCCTTAGACAAAAATATAATTACTATTTGTTTGAAAATAGTAAATCTAAGAAATGTTGTTCTTAGGGATGGGACTTTTTTCATATGAAAATGTTAACTAACATATTTTTACGTGTGAGCAAGAGAGAGTGAGGAAGCCTAATGGAGCAATGTATGTGGGATAAATACATAGGACAGGTGGACAAACGCCCTGGGCTTGAAAAGACAATTCTTGTACTGTAATACTGAAAGGTGAGAGAGAAATAGAGAGAGAGAAGGAGAAGGAGAATAAGCCTGGAGTGTGTGTTGCAGAAATGGAGAAGAAGATGAAAGGGAGAGCGTTGGGTAGGAGAGAAAGGAGGGGAGGAGACAGGGAAGGCAGAGGGGAGAGAGAAAGTGAGGAGAAAAAGAAAAAAAGAGAACCATCTAAACTAACTCTAAATGTCTAAGAATTTGTATCAGACACCATAAGCACAGAGAAGACAAAAACTTCAACACACACTAAAATTCATCGGTGAACAGCATAGACAAGGGACAGTCCAGAAGTACAAGGCCATTTCTCAGGTAGCATGATAAAAAAAAAAAAAATTAATTGTGGTGTAGCACTTCAATACCTGATTTAATGAAACAACCCTCAAGGTAAATACACATACCACATGAATGAAAAACATGATACTGTCTTAATCTGTGATATTTTTGCAGTGTTTCTTGTGAGATGGAATGTTTTTCTTTTGGAAAAATGTTTCAAACTACCTGGGTGACAGATGATTTAAAACTAGGCAGGGATGTATTCACTTGTATGAATGCAATAGGAGTCATTATTATGTCCTTGGAAACGCAGCTAAGATGTTTGCTCTCAGGAAAAAAAATGTATTTAGAGGTCAAAAGGACTTCTAGAAAATGACCCAGACAAAACACTTCAGCTAACAGTGTACTTCTTCAAGCACTTCCTCAAACTCACTGAACTGTAGCATAGCACAACAAAAGTACTCTTTAGTGATTTGCAGAACAGCACAGACTTATGATGCATTCTCAAACTGCAATTAAACACATTTTTTACTAAATTAAAACCCAAATACTAAAAGGCAAAATGTGCTCAGAAGTAGCTGATGGCACTTAAATTGGGCACTAAATATGTAAACCACAATAAATAGAATAAAGTCTGAAACTAAAAGTCACTCAACAGCAAATGATTATGAAGTTCTTACGGTTTTGTGTTGAAGGTCTCAAAATTTTAGGGACACTGCAGAAGTGATACCTTATCAGTACAAATATTCAAAGTACTAGCATTTTGTAAAAGGAATTCATATGCAGGGAGAGTGAAATCATTAATTCAGGGTTAGTAAATATTTAAAAACTTGGTTTATTTCTTTAGAAAGTTAGATTCAGAGATGTTTCAGAAGGCTGATGGCTCTGCTCCTTCTCTAACACTGTCTTTGTGCCTTACTGCATTTTCAGCATTTTTTTCACTATATTGAGCTTCACATCTTTAAGCAGTGAATTATTCGAACTCACTTTTCCCTTAGCTTTCCACAGTCACTTTTTAAAATGCTTTACTATTTCTTCCAATTGCCTCTCAAGCAAGACCATTCTGCAGCAATACTTCCTTCCTCCTATTCTCAAAACTCATCCTCTCACTGCTGTCTCTTCCCTGCCCTCCTACCTCAAGAGTCTCAGTGAATTACTCTTTTTACTTTCAATGGCTCATGTCTCTCTGATGTAAATTCTTTCCTTGCTCTTCATCTCTCAATTTTTAGTTCTTTCATAATCTCAGAAAGTCATGTAATAATGTAACAACTTGTGATTTGATACTCCCCTATAGGTCAAATTTAGGTTTTCCTACATCAGGATACACATTTGTAACAATTAAGAATCTTCTGCTTTGATATGTTTAGTTGTAATTCTCTCAGAAGGGTTATTCCTTTACACATTCATTTAACTGTAGGCTGTAGTTGCTTCTAACTGAGCTCTGAAATTTCAATATAGTTTGTTAAAAAAAAAAAATACTCTATTTCTCTATTCCTGTAAGAGTTACATTAAATGAGACGCTGTTGCCTGTCATTGTAGAAAAAAAAAAAAAAGGATTTGCACATAATTACAAAAAGACATTGTTTGCAAAAATATTTTGAAAAATGTGGCAGTATCAGATTTTATAGAGAAATTAATATGCAATGTACTGTAACAAATTAAGGAAACTAGAATATCTTTTCTTTTTAAAAAATCTTTGTATTTTATTTCAGGAAAACCTCTTTTTGAGATAATAACTTGTTTTTCTGTACTAAATACAGAAAGAAATCTGGAAAAAATAGTGTAAACATGCTAAAACTTAAATCTACTGATCTCCCATTTAATTCTTGGTACATGGAAAACAGTGGATAGTTCTGATACAGCACCTGATTGATATTTCCAGGGTGTGAAAACCTCCACCGTGAGATTAGGCTGATATTGCATATTCAAACACATACAATGATATATTTGTCATTGCTATTGACCTTTATCTCTCCAGTTTCCTGACAACCTTCTACAGTTATTGACATTACAAATACCAGCGACAACGTGCAGGGCAAAGTATAACCTTTCATTTACCTTCATGTCCCTCAAATGACTCACATACCTAGTTTCAACAAAAGCTGCAAACAATGATACTGTTGATTTTTTTTTTCTTAACTTGCTAAAATGTTTTCAATTTTCCTCTTGTTCTCTGAAAATCATGCCAATAACTCACTACAAAGAAAACGATTTCAAATGAATACAGGTAATTAGAAGTGTCAAGAAATCAGCAGAGTAGGGTGTCTGCCATCATTTCTGTGGAAAGAGTGCCAGATTCCCTTTCAAAAAGGTCTTTGTCATTTTTTAATAGAAGGTAATTAATGTAGACTACAGTAAAGTGTACAGGATCCCAGTCATTTGTCTTTCTTTCTTTAAAAATGGGACCGTAAAGATGTTTTGATTTCTAGAAACAATCTTCTGAGTTTATTTAAAAATTACTTTTAATTACAAGCATAGTCTTTTCAGTACTTTCATTATTTTAAAAGCAAGAAGAGGCAGAATTTAGAAAGGACACATTCATAAGGGTGAAAAGAAAAGAAGTATTCCTTTAAAAATTCCAGAGCTAAGTAGTTTGTTTAGGAAGTGACAGGATGATTTCACATAACAGATAGTATTCACTGAGGAGAACACTAAAACCAGACCTGAACATGGAAATATATCCACTTGTAGCTCAACATTCAACCATCCAAATACAGAAAGGTGAAACATTAATGCTTTTGTAATGAAAATGACAGATATCCAGCTGGCTGTATGTTATATATAGTAGTGGTAACAAAACCAATTATTTTGTCATTTTGATAACCATACCTCTGACTGACCAATGCAAATCATCTTAGAGCTATACAAAATGTAAGATTTCAAACAAAATTTTGCACTTTATGGAAAATTATTTATTTTTACATCTTAAAAACAGAAAACCATGGAATATGCTGAGTTGGAAGGGACCCAGAAAAGATCATGCAGTCCAACTCCTGGCCCTGCACAAGACACCCCAAGAGTCACACCCTGTGCCTGAGAGCATTGTCCAAATGCTTCTTGAACTCTCTCAGGCTGGTGCTGTGACCACTGCCCTGGGAAGCCTGCTCCAGCACCTGACCACTCCTGGGTGAAGAACCTTTTCCTAATATCCAACCTAAACTTCCCCTGACACAACTTCATGCTGTTCTCTTGGGTCCTGGCACTGGGCACTACAGAGAAGACATCAGTCCCTGCTCCTCCTCTTCCCCTCATGAGGAAGTTTTAACAGCAATGAGGGCTCCCCACCGTCTGCCCTCCTCCAGGGTGAACAAAGTGACCTCAGCTGCTTCTTGTATGGTTTCCTCTCAAGGCCCTTCAGCATCTTCTTAGCCCTCCTTTGCTTCCTAACAGCCTGATATCCTTATCCTGTGGCATCCAAAACGGTATATGGGACTTGGGGTGAGTTCACACTAGTGCAGAGCAGAGCAGGACAATCGTGTCCTTTGATCTGCTGGTGATGCTGCATCTGCTGCACCTAGTATGCTACTAATATGAACAGATGTTCTTTGCTGTCACAAAATTATCCAGAACTTTTCCAATTCTAATATTTTCCTTATTTCCCTTCATGTTTCCTACGATATATCTGCCGTTCCTCATCCTTGATAACACAGAGGAATAACCACTGAAATTTCCTCTCTTTTCTGTTTCATTAAGATGAACATCTAGAGGGCCTCAAATTTATATTTGTATTGATACGATGAGGTAGATCAATACAGAAATTTTATTTTATACAAAAGACCACGTGTACAGAATATGATTAAGCATTTTGAAATACAGACATCAAAACTTTCTTGATAATGAAAAAAGGTCTTAAAAATCTGGGAGACTGGTAACAAAGCACAGTGTATGTAAGAAGGAATATCAGAAATTTTAACTTTGCATTTCCATCTGTATGTTCAGTAATAGAAGAAATTTATAATAACATTTACTAACACTATTTATTTGTGTTACAGTGAGGTCATCCATTTGGATTTTAAGGCAAATAGACATCAAAAAGGAAGATGCTGACAACCTTCTGATTTATGTAAATCAAGCCTAACACATTTCATAGTCTGCATGTCACTGCCAACAGGAATTACAAAGTAGTAACAAACATAAACAGCTCTCTGCTTTGTGGTTCAGAAAATAGTTGATAGATCTTAGGGCAGAAATTTCCAGTCTCCAGTTCACATCTTTTCTTCAAGCAATATTTCCTACTGCTCATGTAGTTTCACAACTTTAGATGCTCTCTCATTGGGAATCGCTTGTGCTGTATGCTAAAATCAATGGAAAAAAGACAAATGTTCACAAATTCCAATGGACATGATACTATTTTCCACAGCAATAAAACTCAGAAGACGTGCTACAAGAAATCATAAAGGTTCATTGCCAACTCTACAGCTCTGAAGAATGAGAGTTGGAGGACCACTCTTCATCAGGCTTAATCCATGTTTCTAACTCCCTTGAGCAGGAGTGGCAAAGGATGGAAAGAGAAGACACAAAAATGTATTTTAATGTTAAGAGGAATTTCAACCTTTGCTCTCGGGACAAATCTGGCAAAGCAGCAAGAGTATTACTTCAGATCAATGCATTGCAGAGAAATGTACTTGAGTATTATATTTGCTATATAAAAGTACATGATTGAAAATACAGTTGACACAAAACAGTTAAAGCCTGTAAATAAGAAAACAGTTTTGTCCTAAGAAGACATGAAATTATGTAGAATAGCCAGACAATACTTCTGATAACTTAAAATTCTTGTTCCTCTATTTTTTTCTCAAAATAGGTAAAA
Organism: Sterrhoptilus dennistouni; assembly: GCA_013397095.1. Lineage (NCBI taxonomy): Eukaryota > Metazoa > Chordata > Aves > Passeriformes > Zosteropidae > Sterrhoptilus > Sterrhoptilus dennistouni. Next base: position 370,934 of record VWZU01014863.1, on the reverse strand, counting down.
AATTGAAGTTAGCTTATTGCTGGACTAAACTCAATAACATGGCAAAATTATCTTAAGAATATACAGTAAAAAGCAACAATCCATACATCACATAAATCTACGGATACCACATAATTTCTTAAAAGCGTTGAAGTGAGGAGGCAGCCTAGTAAGTTCTCTCTTACAGTCAGAGATTTGTAATGAGCCAATGGCATGAAGTAATCCAAAACAGCACAGCCATCACAGGTGTTAATGCAAATCAATCAGTATTGGTCTGGCGTATAAATTTAGAACACTCGTCTAACACCAATAAAATCAGGTGCACATTTGGGTCACTGTTTTGCAGTATCCTAAATGTGATCTAACACTAAGCAATTGCTTATCCTGGGAAATTGTTGCAAGCTCTCTGTGCTTGACATATCCCACTGTGTATAAGACAGCAGCTCTCTAAATGTAATGCATTAATAATAGCATTAAAACACTTCAAAATTGGACATACCTGGACATGAGATTTGGAAGCATCTATTTCAGGGAATGGGAATCACCACTGGCTATATAATAGGGAGCAATGGTACCTGCACAAATTCAGAGTTGGTTTCCTGACACGTCAGGTGAATATCTCACTATGGAACGCTTTAATCTGTCTGCTGAACTAATTAGAAGTCAAATAGCTCACAGAGGAGCAAGAAAAGCTACTCTCATTCATGGCACTAGCTATGAAGTTGAGCTTCCCACATTTGGGAAATGGCTGACACAGATTAAATATTTATATTTAAAGAGACATGAGGAAAACATGAAACCCTGGTCAACAGGCAACTGAATATTTAAAGCCCTCTGTTATTTTGGTAGAAAATTCTGCCCTGGGCTTAAAAAGAATAATCTGTCATAAATTCCATTACAGTGGAATTTATGTTTGAGAAAAAGTTTCTGCTGAATTCCATTTCTCTTCCAGTAGGTTGTCTTGGTTTACAAAAACAAATTTAGTCCAAGCAAAAAAAGAAAAGAACACAACAAAAAGCCATGAAAGTCAAAACTAGCTCCATTCCTATTATTTTACTAATCTCTGTGTATAATGAAAACAATAACTGGAGCTGGGCTGAAAGCTATACACATACAATAGGCTCTGCACCCATTGACATTCTCTCATATTCTTGTCCACTCTTTACTTAGAGCAAAGAATACAAAAATATTTTTATTTGAATTGAGAACTTTTTAATATAAGAAAACTATTTTATTTTGAAAGTAAGTATGTAGTAGAATTCAAAAATTTTATAATTATGGCAATGTGTATGACTTTATGCTCTTTTTAGCTTCCTAAGCAAAGTATTTTAAAAAAAATCCATAAATATTATATGGAATACATACAACAAAGTTATGTAATCAATTATGTGGAATAGTATACTAGGATTTATACTTCCAGTAGGTTCTTTTTCACCCTTAATAGATTTCTTTAATTACTAGCAAAGATACTAGGGATTGTTTTTAGCCATCTATTAGCATAGAGAAATAAAAGGGACAGAGCTGGAATTGTGTGTTAAGCATGCAACTTTTGTTTTCAATTATGGTACACACTTGAAGACAGAGAGGAAAAGGCCTGTATTTTAAGATAAAAAGCAAACACAGTGAACATTTAGCTACGACGATTTCCCTGCCAAGTTAAAATGCTTCATTCATGTCAAAAATCAGTGATTTTTGTAATAACTTTGCTTCTTTCACAAAAAAGGGCTTTTTCACGAAATCTATATCAATATTTTATAACTCAAGCATATTAAAACAACATCAATATTTAGAACCTGCATGACACAAAAACAGTAGTTGGTCACAAGGATGTGAGTATCCTTCACACTGTTTACACTCATGCATCCCAGTGGGTCAGTTACATGTTTACGGATGACAAATAAATTAAACAGGAAGCTGTTTTAAATTGGCATTGGATGTTGCCTCAAAACTTACCCTAATTTGCTTGCTACAGAAGTACAGATTTCACTGTAGCAGAGTTTACCATAATAGTAAATAGTTTCCTCTTGTGTGAACGTGTGCACATGTATGTAGACATCTCAATACCATGCAGGTGGAACAAAATTTGCAATATTAATGGCAATAAGGCAATATAGCTTAGTGGTTATCCTATTGCCCTTTGTGCAAGGTGGAGGAGTATTTGGAATATCAATACGGTTGAAAAAGACCCTTCAATCTATTGCATGCCCATTTTTATCAGGCCAGTACTTTGAAGACAAGAAAGGAAATAATCCTTGAAGTGACCAACAAGTTCTATAGATTCACCTAATTTAAGCCAATGTGGAATGATTCAAGCATTTTTACTTATTCAGTGAGGACATCTCTCTTTTGAAATTTAGAATAAATTATGCGTGTACTTCGTCCTTTAATAATAAGAACCAAGATTTAATAACAAGATAATTATTAATATATAGCATGTAAGATTAATATCTAATAAAACAATAAAATCTAAATATAAGTTTAAACAATAATAACATCTAAAAAATAAGTTAATGTCTTAATTTTGAAAAGGAGTTAATGAAACTGTTAGCAAATTCATTTGCTGAGGTACCAAACAAATTCAATATGAATACAAAGATATGTCAAAAGCATCTTCCCATTCACATCAGCAGCAAAACTGGTCTCTGTTAAAATATTCTAAACAATATCATTCATTACTTTGTTAATTCTAGAAAATGCAGGCACAAATTACTACCACTTAGAATCATCAAGAAATTTTAGTTTTCCTACATATTTTATGTTTTTCAAATTTAATAACTAATTTTGCAACTACTCTTTGCTATAGCTTTCACATTTCCTCAAGCAACTGATGTGTAAATTCCTGGGAGGAGAAATAAAATCTTTAACCAGGTAAGACTAGAGAGATGAACACTGAATTTAGAATAAGCAGCAGAACAAGATTTAGAAGAGTACAGGAATATCTGAATCAGTGTGGCATCTAGGAAGATCGTACCAGTGGTCTCTGCCTCTTCATGAATAATAAAGAATTATCTCTCCCATTTACCTCAAACTGTGATAGAATTAATCACATAATTAACAGAGATCTGTGAATTGCCTTGTACATGTACGTTCTTAGGATCTTTAAGCATGAAATTGGGAAGTTTGCATTTTTGCTTTTATGAACTGAAATCTAAAAAATATTTTGGGGGTTAAAAACAGAATAAATTCAAGCTCATCCACTTTCATATACTCTTTTAACATCCTTAGAAACACTCAAAATTAAACCAAACTTCTCAATGGTATTCCAACTTGATTATATTTTACTCAGAATCTATGCTGACAGTTTCGCTCTGAATATAAAAGGGTCAGCTGGATAACTGAAATACTGTGATACAGTCCAAAGCAATAGTTACCAAAACAAAAAATTAGTAATGTTGTTTTAGCTCTATTTTCACCTTACACCTAAATGCTAAACTTATGCTAAATGCTAAACTTATCCATGTCCCAAAACAGCATTGTTGATTGCAAATAGACAGGCCAGATATATTTGTCTCTTCTCCCACATCATCTTACAGTCACAAAAAAGTCTGTTTAATGGAACAACAGACATTAAAAACATGTAGAACAAAAAAAAGGCCATGAAGATAGAAGGAAGGAGTGTAAGATTTTCATTATGAACAAACACAACAGAAAAAAGTCCTGGGAAATCCCATTATTCTTTTAGAAGTCTACAGCTTATAGCAATGTAGTCTAATGGATCAGAAGGATAAAGTTCCCCAAACTTCACATAAAAATAAACGTGGTAATAGTTTGAAGAGTAGAAAAAGGAAACTGCCTCCTAGAGAATTCATTACTCCAGGTAAGCAGACTATTGTACTTTACCATTTTTGCAGCAAAGCCCATAAAAAAATTTCTCTACATTCTTTCATAATTGTCAAATAAGAAATTCTGGATCACATAACTTTTTTCCCACTTAAAATCTATGTAACACTGATATTTTTTGCATTAACATAATTGCTATGCAGTGTAGTAAATGTGACTCATTTTAATGCTATATTGATATGTCCAACCTCATAATAAATATTATGGTCCTGGTCTTTAAATGTTGAACAGTGATGGTTGGGTCAATGGCATATTAATTGGAGTCAACTACTTTCATGAATTGTTAATTAATTACTTTTGCTGTTTTGCACATTATACTAGTTATCAAAGAAAAAACAATAGAACTTTTCTTCCACAAGACAGAAGAATAACATTTAAAAACTGAGCCAAAATAGAAATAATCCATATTGTTTTAATTGCATACATGCTAGTAGGAGCCTTCTTAAATATTATTATTAAGATACTTTGGGTAAGAAACAATACTAAGAATGTTTTGCAGTGTAGTGTAGTGAGACAGCCATAGAGTTGACACACAAATAAGCCAATTGAGTTCAAGCTCTTTTATTTCAGGACTTTTCACATGAGCAGAGCTCTTTCCAGTAGGTAGCTCTAGGTGCAGATCTACAAACTTGTGTTTCTTAAAGATAAAATTGTATTTACAAGTATGCAGGTTAAACTGTTGTAGCACTTGTTGACACTGCAGACAACTTGATAATTTATGTATCATACAAACAACAAAAAAAATGCAGACCATGCTCCCATACAAAAAGAACAATATTGTCTATTTCCCTGCAACCTCTCTAAAACAGTGTAATTCCCTGAGAAGTGCTGTTATGTTAGTCTAAATTCTACAGACTGAAGACTAAGAACTACAAATCTCATTGTACTTCTAAAATGAAAAGGTTACTGAGAAAGACTACTTTAAACATTCTGGACTTCGTAAGGAAACACCTGTGAGAATGTGTAGAAGTTAACTCTTAAGGAGTCAGGAAGAAGCAAAATTCAAGTTAGGCAAGTAACATTAAATATGCAGTAGTATATTTCAGAGAATCAGAGGATCAGAGAATCACTTAGGTAGAAAAGACTAATGAGGTCATCAAATACAACCATTATTTGAGGACTGCCAAGTCCACCACTAAACCACGTCGCTAAGTACCATGTTACGTGTCTTAAATACCTCCAGAGGTGGTGACTCAACCCAGATTGTTCCAATGCTTGATAATCCTTTCAGTAAAAGAGTTGACCCCAATAGCCAATCTAAATGTCCTTGGCACAACTTGAAGCTGTTTTTACTGGTCCTGACACTTGTTACCTAGTAGAAGAGACTAATATCCACCTCACTACACTCCCCTTTTAGGTAGTTGTAGAGAGCAATTACAACCCCCCCTTGAGCCTTCTTTTTTCTGGCTAAACTTCTCCAGCTCCCTCAGCTGCTCCTCATATGAACTGTGCCCCACACCCTTCCTCAGGCCCATTGCCCTTCTCTGCCCTTCTCTGCTCCAGCACCTCAATGTCCTTCTTGTAGTGAGGGGTGCGATACTGAACACAGGATTTGAGATTTGGACTCACAAATGCTGAGTACAGGGGGACAATCACTGCCCTGGTCCTGCTGCCCACACTATTGCTGATATAGGCCAGGATGCCTTTGGCCATCTTGGCCACCTGGGCACACACTGAACTATGTCCAGCTGCCTGTTGACCAGCATCCCCAGGTTCTTTTCCATCAGGCAGTTTTTCATGTCAGCAGACTACTGTGCTTTAACATTTGTGCAGCTAAGCCCACAAATAATTTTTTCCACATACTTTCATAATGGTCAAATAAGAAATTCTGGACCACTCCTTCGCCCAGCCTGTAGCACTGCCTGAGGCTGCTGTGATCCAAGTGCAGGACCTGGCACGGGGCCTCGTTACATCTCACACGATTGACCTCACTCCATCAATCCACCCTGTCCAGATCCCTCCCTCTGCAGAGCCTTCCTATCCTCCAGCAGATCAACACTTCTGCCAAACTTGGTGTCACTTGCAAACTGACTGAGGGTCCACTTAATCCCCTTGTTCAGATTGTTAATAAGGATATTAAACAAAACTGGCTCCTATAATGTGCCCTCGAGAATACAAGTTGTGGATGGGCTACCAGCTGGATTTGACTCCATCCAGCACCACTCTCTGAGCTTGGTCATCCAACCAGTTTCTATTAACTATATTTTACTGTCCTTACACACTTTCTTTCCCTTTATTAAAATTCACAGTAGAGCATATTCTATAGCTTAAGCATTTTATATTTTCCCAAATTGCTACAAGCATATTGTTATTAATGCAATTATAACCCTCTGTATCGATACATAGTTAATATTTTTTTCATCAAAGGTAGAATAATTCACAGGTTTAATTCCAATTCAGTTACTTTTGCACTGTTTACTCACAGTTTAGGACACAAGACTGTTTGGGACAAATCAGCTTCAGATTTAGTTGGCCAAACTGAATGCCTGGAAATTTTCATTATCAGTATTTGTTGTTACATTTACTATACAAAGTTTGGTACCACACAAATATATGCTATTTTCACATTTCACATACTAAGAGCATGATTACAATTGTTTTGTATGCAGTGATAAAAACACAAACATCTTAGCATCATCAAGCCATAAGAGGACTCAAGGTTGGGTTGACCATGAAATCTCTATTTTAAATTCCTTTTTTTTTTTGCTATTGAATGATACATTTTTTAAATGGATGAAAACGCTTAAATATACGATTTCTAAAATATAAGAAATATAGCTCATAGGACTTGCCCAACAGGTAACTACTAGGCTAACCAGCCTCTGAACACCCTAGCTCATTCTTCCTTAGACTTAGCTGAGTGTAACCTTCCTGTGTTGAAAAATTACTATTAGAAGATCCCCTGATATTGCTGAAGCAGGAATCCTTTCCTGTTTGTCTGTCAGGACTGCAATTTCTCAAGAGTTTCTAAAGATCCCCAGTTTACTTATCAGTCAATTTTATCACACTTCTAAGTTAACACCATGGTAATACAGAATAAGAAGACAACAGGGTGTGCAGAAGGAACATATTTAACAGAATAATATCTTCCAGAGATATTAAATTCATAAGTTCAGCACATATGATTCTGGCAGAGCTTTTCATCAAAACAGGAAGTGGATAATATACAACAAAATATGTTTACAGGAAGATTTTGGTGTCATGAAATGAATCAAGATGAATTTTGGACAATAGTCCCTTTTTTCACAAATAGGACCATACATATACAAAACTATTAGCTTTCTATGAGAAGTATTTTGAAAACAATATAAGGCCAGGGACAGAAACACTCAGCTAACAAGACTCAAATTAATTTTGACTCCTTCCAAAACTGCAAGCTAGTGGAATATTTTTTGTTTAGACTTTCAGCAAAACATCTTGCTTTGACAAACATTTTCAGCCAGCTGTAAGTTTAAGAAAAATTATACTAACCCAAACCAGGGTGTCGAAAAGTTGTTGTGAAAATTAACTGCAGTGGTCACTACTGTTTTGTGAAAATCTATTACTCAACTAAAATATAAGAAGTATTTTATGGCTGTTGAGTTATCCTTCTGCTCAGTCAGATTACATGCATTCAATAATTTTTAGAAAATCATGTGGCAAAAGGAATGTAAAATGAAAATGCATATTTTATCTATGACTAATATAAGGTTTTTCAGAAAGTAATTTGGAAGTGTCTTACTGTATCCTGTTTGGGTTTTTTTATGTTAGGAAACAAGACACATCAGAGAGAATGAAGAAAGAAAAAATACTTCACTAGCAACACACTATCCAATCACAGCACATCTGCTTTTCTTCTGTGGTGATAAGGATGCACAGATGTTTTTTTAATATCCATAAACCAATATGCTAACTATAAAAACAAAGAAACACACAGAATATACTACCAGAAATTCTATTAATCTTAGATAAAAACAAAGATGAAACGAGAATGAATCGGTTTCTTAAAACAAACTTCTTTCTACTTATAAATCAGAGTACTAAAGAGAAATAAATACATATGTATCCTAGTGATCTAACACCCATCCCAAGCTAGCCCCATCTTGTGTCACTGCCTAAGTCATGCAAATTACACCAGAACTGCCAGTTGACTAAGATTAATGACACTGCGCCAGCTTCTTTGTTTCTCTCTGCAGCCGTTTAGTGTGAAATACTATCCAAAAACATTATCTATCCTCTATTAATCCCACAAATTTGTTCACACCATGCACATTGTTTAGGGCAATTTACAACAGGAACATACTGAGCACAATTGCATTTAATTACTTGGGTTCTAATTACATTCATTAAAGGCTAATAAAATAAATGAAACAGCTTTAAAAGCTTCTCCAAAACACATGGGTCTTGTCTCCCTCATGAAGCATGCTATAGAGGTTTAATGTAAAACATAGATTTCAACATATATGTCTGCCTATTATGCATCTCTAATATGCACAATGACACATAATGCATATTTATTTATTTATAAACCTTATGCACTTCAATTCTGAATAATCCTGAATACTGCTGATATTACGTATATTGCTAGTCATGATGATGCCAGGCACCCCAAACTAGTTTTTAATGTGGTATGTTGAGAAGGAGGAATATCAGTTTTAGCATTCTGACCCAATTAATTTAACTCTTTCCATCTCTACTACAGAGTCATTCTCCCATTTTCTCTCATCTTATATCTACATTATAAAAGATACAAACTGACATCAGAAAGAGAGTAAGACAGCAAGAAGAAGAAGAATAAAAGAGCAGGGCAAACCACATTACTTTTTTCGTATATATTCTTACAAATATTTTTTTAAGGCTCATTTCTAACATTCATCTGATGATCTGACTATTTTCTCAGTAGCTATTTACATTTAAAAACACATTCTGCACACTAGGCAGTCTAAATAAATCCCCCATGGTGGTTAAAAATGCAGCCTGTTAATAACACAATTTCCTAATTCTTATGTTTTTATGCTATTTCCATTGTGCTTAGAATGCAGTTTATGGCAAAAGACTGAGCCTGGAACATGCAGTTGACAACTGTGCCAGAGAGAATTCAGCACTGTATATTCAGAAAAAAGTGCTTATAGTGAGCTTTGCAGTTACAACTGTTCATTGTTCTTGGATTTACAAGAAGATGATCCAAGTAACCAGTGAAAGAAATAAAGTTTTGGTTTATCATCATAAACCTTATACTATGTATGTATGTGGTCTTAACTGAAGATCTAACTTGGCACACTTGGAAATTTAAAACTCCTAAGATTTCTGCATTGTAAATAAATGGTAATCAAACATGTCTGCCAACACTTAAAAAGTATACAAACTTACACAAGCTGTGTTTTATGAAGAATTTCAAATAAAAATTAGAAAGAAAATCAGCCCTGAGGATTAACCTACAAGTGCTGTAGAATTTTCATATATGTTTTTAAGTGCCGTGAAACACTCAAAGATTTGGTACAGATTCCATGAAGTAAATCAGGTCCATCCACCCAATGTATCTTCCTCTTACAATTTAATTAACATTCTCTGGCTAGAAATTTGTTAATTTAAAAATATTTTAACACTTTCTGTAATTTTAGTCCATTGCTGAAGAAATAATTATATTTTACCTTAAAATAAAATATAAATCAACTTTTCTGCTTGAAGTATGTTTCACAAGAAGCAGGCTGGGCTGGCACAGCACTTTAGGCAGTTTAACTGAGAGCAGTAAATTAACAATGGCTATATGCACCATTTCAGAAAGTCCACCTTAAAATTATACAACTTTGCCACATACATGCCTCAAACTGTTTCTTATTATGAGTACAGGATCAATTCCTTTTGCAAACTATATAAAGAGCAGACATTTAAAGAAATCATATGAATCCCTCATTCAGATATATAAACCCCTCATTCGTGAATCAACATTTGCTTTGGAGAAGGGAGGAGGGGCGCCCATCCTGCACAACAAAGCAGCAGCTCAATACAGCTGCCATCTGGCTTCCTCCTGCAGTTCACTTCCCATAGCAAACAAGATCCACAGTTTAAGGAGTGTTGGAGAAGCGAGTGGGGCTGCAGTTTTAACCTTACAGCTTTATGATGAGGCATTTTTCCACTCTATATAAACCTCTCTTAATATAGGAGAATGGAAGGCTCAGGAAATTGTTACTAGGATAGAAAACCTTTCACTTCTGTGTTTCTGGTTCAGATCCACACCAATTCAAATATAACTGCTACCTAAAGGACTTTTTAATGAAATGAGTTAGCTGATCTCAGTACAATACCTAGTGAGCGTGCATCCATATCACTAAAAACACCAAATACAATAAACTCTTTCCTCTTCACTGTGAAGGAATTGCTTCTCACCAGCAGCAGCTGACAACATTAAGGCATAAACCAAACTATTTAAACTACAGCAGAAGAAAGAATGCTAAAAAAGCTTGACACAGGGAAGAATCGCTGTGTGGCATGTTGTTTCTGCTAAAATTCGTAAAAGCAAAAATTTGTCAATTTTCAGGTAATGTGCTAATGTCTATTGTCTTTACCTTATGTACGAGTGAGGGAAATCTAAGAATCTAACTGTTTAGCTTTGCATTTATAGTGGGGCAGCTAAAGACAAACTGGTGGCCATAAAATCTCTACTTTTCTTAGTGTTATCTTACAGTGTGCATTCACCATTTTGCTATATTTACGAAATAGTGATAGAGCCAAAGACTCAGGCTGTGTGCTCTGGTGGTTCTGTCAAAGAAAGATAAATATATGCTAAAGCAATGATAAAGGTGCTGGTTTAAGCAGTAATATAAAACCTAGCAGTTTACTTGTTGCAAAGTCATTTCCCAATAAATTATCATTAATAACAATGAAATCCCTAAAAGGTTTCATTGACCTCACTGGAGATTTTTTATTCCTTCAGTGGGACCTGATTTTATACACATTACTGTTGCAGAATTCAACCTGATATACAGACAGTTCACAGCATAATGAAAAGTGAGACAATTTCTTCCCATATCTAAAAAGCAGTATTCAGTTCACAGTAAAAGTAAAAGAAACTTAAATATGAAACCTTCATGTTGTTGGCAAGGTCAAATGCTGTTCTAATACCATACAGCTGAATGGATAGCATCCGTTAAAGACTGACCAGTGAAAAAACACCAACAAAATGAATAAATAGAACCCAAAAGGTAATGACCTCAATCCCTAGCAGCCCCTTGACCCTTATTACTACAGCTGCTGGTGTAGGAAAGGATTAAAAGGGGCTAGAAATCATTGGGTTAACATACAAGGGCCCAGAAATTTGACCCTGCTTACTTACAACATATATCCTCCACTAAAAATGAGTATATAAGGAGAATTAGAAACAGGGCTAGCAAAGGTCAGCTTGAGTGCAGATAAACTAGGAAAAAGGGGGCTTGAAAGGCAACAAGGTTTTATTCCTCCCACAACACAACTTTGTTGTAATCAAGATGGTCTAAGCACAAAAGCAGGAGTAAGGTAGCTGGCATTGTTCAATATCCTAGATAAACTTTTAGGATGCACAAACTTTCTTCATGTCTTAATCAAAAGCAGCAGGTTTCAAAGCTAAATAAATGAACAACTACTCACCATTTCATATGTAGCATCAAGCCCATACTCCATTAGACATATGAATAACTTTCTCATCACCATGACTAGAAAACTGGACTTCCTCATTAATTGAAATCATGCGTTCAATAATCATAACTCTTTTCAAACTGCCTCTGAAATACTCCTATACTAAGATCCGTTCTAGGTACTCAGATCAAGATCAAAGATGGTAATCTACAAGCTAATGCACACAAAACCCCACAAACTTAAAAACTTATCTCCAAAAATCTGCAACCATCTGATACACACACACACACACACACAGACACACACTCTCTCTCTCTCTCTCTCTCTCACTCACTAATATTGGGCAACCTTAGATGCCATCCCATTCACTGTGAAAAAAAAAATCTTGTGATGCCATCCACAGAACCATTAACTATCCAAAGAAGGCTTTTATTAAAAAGTACACCTCCACAAAAAGACGTGTTTATTTAAAAGAGATACCCGAGTACCACAGAGGGAACTACAGCTGTCAAATAAAATTGCACTTGGCACTTCAAGAGAAAATCACAAACCAATTATAAGCAATTCCAGAAGAAGATGTCATTTTAGAGATATTTTCCAAGAACCACCTTGGTGTTCTAAGCCTCTAACCTCAGAAAACTCACCATCAGGAACATCCTAGGCACAGCCCAAAGACACTGAATGAATGAAGGCCATATTTGAGGATGAAATGTAAAATCACTATTATTACTGTAGTAAATAATCTCCTCACAGAACCACCACTATCTTTCAATTCTACAACTGCACTTTCACAAATATAAAGTTTATCCCGGTAACTTGCCATAACAAGACCTATGATCAGTGTGAAACTACTCGGAGTGAACAGTCACACTCTAGAGAGGATTAAGTACCCATATGTGAATACTTCTTAATTGTCGCTCTGTTTCTGATCTTTCATTCCTTCCTCTCTGATGCCTCACACACCATGCTCCTATGCTCAGGTGAAAACTAGAAACACCTTTAAAATTCTGCTTAGCAAAACCTGCAACTCTCCTAGATGCAAAATAACATGGATGCTGGAGAGTGATTTTATAGCACATTTTAATCTCCCTTCCTTCTCTCTTGGATTAACCAGTGTTTCACATGCAATAGACACCTTTTTTCCCTACAGATAAGTGTCTGTCTTTCTCTACTGTTCTCCTCTAGCCCCATATTATCCTGATTTTTCCACAAGTACCAATTGCTTTTCTTTCAAAGGCAGCTGAATTGATATATGTCTGCTATCTCTGAGCAACTGTTCTCAACTTTTATTTTTTTGCTATTTCTATTTCACACATGGAAGAGAGACTTCTGTGCTTGTAAGCAGAACTTTTTCAGATATTTCAATTGGTGTAATAAAAGATAATACAGACAGACTTATGCCTGTATTTCTTTAAAATCAAGTCTGTTGAAAACCTAAGGAAAAGTGTGAGACAATTATAAGGTAAATCATGGCATAATAAAACTTCAGGTTCATTCTACTTTCAAAATTCTGAAACTTGAAGAGCAATTTTCAATACTTTAAAGAATTTTTAAAGCATAACCAGTAAGCTTTTTAATGGTATGCCTATAGCTCTGAATAATTAACAATGTTTAATTAACTTGTTTCCTGGAAAACAAAGGAAGTTTGGTTTTGTCACAGATATATTCAGTGAACATGAATGAAGAAATAATTACTTCATGAAGATGACGTCACGATTCACACACAACAGAGAACTCAGGATCAGGACAAGCATTAGAAGACACAATATTGGGTCAATTGTATTGTCTACATTTTTTATTATTAGTTTCTTGCATGAAACAAATCAAATACTATGAAAGAATTAACTCTTGAACCATCTGTGGACCTCAGCAATTACAGTAAGATGAGAAAGAGAACAGTTCATCAAACAAGAGGGATTAGATTTCACTGAGGGAAGGAGAAGAGTCATGCAGTAAAAAAAGAAGTTCAAAGCCCTCTGTGCTCTACCTGGGAAAACAGATTGTGCATAATCATTTGTGATATTTATGAAAGAGTGTTGGGTGGTGTTTATCTACTGAAAAAGAGATAAATAGACTGCAACAAAAAACCATATATGTAACAACTAAGAAACCAAGCTGTATCTTGTTAACACAGGGAGCAAAGCGTCTAGTCTCACAGTAACTTAGGTAATCACATCTAAAAACCCTTACATAAATTTATTAAACTTTTTAGGGGAAACTATTTGGTTCTTTGTTGCATCTATTCACAAGGCAGCAGCAATACATCATTTTATAAGCAGAAATATCCTTTATCAGTTCATGTTTAATAATAGCCCAGTTTATGATAAATTGCTCTTTTGATAACTGCCCTTTACTTTAAAGAATGTCTTTCTCCTGCCTTGTGGTTTATTGTCCATTCATGTTTTCATGGGTAACTATTGTACCAGCTGCCAGTCTATTTTACCAAACTAAGCAACCTAAGCTCTTCAATTTCCTTGAGATTTACCTTGTTCCATTTAGCTGCACCCATCCCAGATGAACTCATCTTTATTAAAAGCAGATAACCAGAAATGCATCACAGTATTCCAGGTGATGTTCAGACATATGAAACTCTTGTACAATGGATTTAACACTTACCTGACTTAACTATAAATACATCAGATCCACAAGAACCTCCAGCTCTTTACATGTTTACAGTCAAAAAAGTGTAATTTATAGCAGAAACTGTTGTTGATTTCAACTCATATTACAGACTTTCATTCCATTTAATATTACTACATGCTTCAAGGTTACCCAGCAGTAAGGTATTTTTGCATGAAATCTTATCTCTTGTCTGCTCTAACACCTACTACTTTTTTAGCATATTTTATTTTGCTAGTGTCTTCAATGAAAATATTAAATCTGATAGTTCCCTGAAACATTCCCTGAAAAACACTATTTCAGCATCTGATATTTTGTTTTTCAGTAACATCTGTGGTCTCACTACACATTTTTTAATCTTAATTTATAAATGCCTTCATTAGTCTACACATTGAGTTTAAGATCAACATTGTAGTCCATAAATTTAGTGAAAGGACAATGAAAAAAGGTTACCCATCACAAATTTGTAACTGGATTCTGACATCAACAGTAATATTTGTTCTCCATTCTGTATCTGGGAAGTTAATTTCCCATGGTTACAAAGTCCTAGTAGGCTTCCTCTAATAATATTTCAGGAATCTGAATGTATCTAATATATCTAAATATATACTAGACCCCTGAGTGTTCTTCCAGTAGGATCTGTTTAAAAGGTCTTCCATAAGTGAAGCACCATTTGCAATTCTAAAAGACAAAGGCAGGCATATTCTGTTCTTTAAAGCGCAGCATAGTGGTAATACAACGCTTTTCAAAAACATAACAAAAACATCTTCTTGGCTTAGGAAGATAAAAAGTATGTATCCCTCTGAACTAGGATAACTTTGAAGCAAAACAAATGTATATGGGGGGAAAACTGCCACAGTATTAGTATGTACTAATGTATGATCCATTGTAAAAGATAAAAAACCCACACACAATATTCTTCCGAATTGTCTGCAACTAAGGCAAAGCACAATACACATTCACTTTTCCTGTAAAGAAAACCAGAGAAAACTCTTCAAGAGCAAGTCAATGAATTTTTCTAATCCCAGTAACAGTCTAACTTGGTAAAAGGCCTAAAAGATTTATAGTTACAAATACATTTTTAAGTAATAAATAATAACTAAATAAGGAATATTATACAGCTGTATCAGTAACAAAATGCACACAGAAAGCCCAAGAACTTGAAAGTTGAAGTATTGAGTTTAAATACTCAATACTTTGAAGCTTTTGGATCATTGGATTTTTGGACCAAATCCCACAGACATTCTTGGACCAAGTCCCATGGGCTGTTAGAATAAAGTCAAAACCTCCACACTTAATCATACAGAACAATGGAACGGGTGTCATTTTTTTCAGTTCATATTAACTCCACAATGAAGTCACAAAAATGAAGAGCTAACTAGCTGTTACTGGATGAATCAGTATTGAAATATACTAGAATGCACAATTACCCATTTTACCACTGATTAAACCAAAAGGTTTTAAGGAAAGAAAAAAGTACACAGATATTTCCTCCTTGGCTTATTTTTGTTTCTACTGATACATAGCCAAAAAGTGTAACAACAGCAAAAAATATATATATTTTCTCCCCATTTTCCAGTAGAGCCAGAATAGTTCCTTACCATTCCCAAGGTGTTGCTATTTAAGAGTTTTGTAGCTTTGTACCAATTTCAAGCAAGTTGAAAGTTTAACTCTTTGAATCTTATATGACACCAAAATGAAGTTAATAAGAATTTGGTTTTGAGTCAACACAATAACACAGTCTCTAAAAGAAAGCTGCATCTACACTCCAAAATTGTCCCAGAATAGCCCTCCATGCTTCTGATTTGTAAATCCTCTTCTAAACGAAGTATAATATGCTGTTTGTCTTTAATGGACTAGAATATACATTAATACTATATACATTTCACTGCCCTGAACTCCTGTACCTGTACTTAGAAATGGTGAGTACCTTTATAAGCAGCATGTAAATACATTACTTTGAAGCTGGTTTACAGATCCTGCTATCTGTTAAAATATGACTTGGCTTCAAAGCCATTAATCCAAACCAGACTGTAGCATACCTGTGATATCCAACAAGCACTAACTGGTAACATTTCCCAGTTATAAACTTCATTCTTCTGAATGCACCAAATGAAGATGTGGAAGTAGATGAGATCTCATTTTGGATAAGACTCTAGTCCTTGTTAAAATGTTATTACTGCAGAGCTGGTTATACATCATCATTGATATAACAATAACAGATGTCTTACTTGTGCATTCCGTTTCTGCCTGCCTTTCAGCTATGATTTTACAACTTGTACAGGATTAGAAAAAATTGCCAAAGGATTTACAAGAGACTTCTGCAGTATTATTTAGAAGACAAGTGTCATATTGTTTTTACAAACTCGTCAACTAACATAACTCTCATTCAAAGGACTATATCATGTTTTACTTTCCTAGTCTGTGAAATTATTGATTAGGGGCTAGGTTTATCAGTAAAGATTACTACATATGGTAACAGTGACAGCTAAGACCTAGCGTTAACTATGAGAATACTGCCTAAGAACATTCTCACTTGCAAAGAAGTGCATATAAGGAACAGTATTACATTCTCCCAAGGTTCTTACGAATTATGCTTTGATTAGTGAGTCTAGAAATACATTAAAATAGTAGGGGGATTGATTTGAAGCAGTTTCCTTTTTGTTGTTCTTTATTTTATTTAAATAAACAGGAAGATGATAATTACTATTTTAAATTTCCATAACCAAGGAAATGTTACTGTCAAGAATAATGACTAGAATGCGAGTAAATAGATGACCAAAAATATGCAAAAAGTTTGGTTTTGAATATTTTGGGTTTAAAAATGTGGTTTACTTTCTCCAGTGTGATAGCATCCTTCCCATGCTATTTTTTTTTTTAGCTGTGAAATAAAAACTACATTAGAACTAGCTTGTAAAGTTTCTCTACTGTATATTGAAACTGCGGAAGAAAAATAACTTCTTTTTGCGTATTTTATCTTCCCCATAAAAACTTGATCTAAATTTTGGCATGGAGGTTAATGTCACGATTCAGAGAAGGGCTAACTTTTCTAAGGTATTCTTAGAAAAGCCTTGTGGCATGTAAAAGACACATTATTCACACCTGTAAAGTAATAGAATAAATATTCCAATTAATTTTCAGCCTGCACTGTAGGTAGAAAATAAGGATCAGTTCTCTAGTTCCCCAAATGAGCATTCTGAAATGGCTAATAAAAATGCTGAAGCCCTAGCATTTAACACTGAACCATGAAAGTTAAAAATAATCATTCCAGAAATTTTAATTTTTGCCACAAATAGTATTATCTCCACAGGAAACTTTCTTCTTCTGAGGATTGCATCATCAAATTCTTAATCTATTTACACTTTCAGTTTCAGTTTACAAAATCAAATTCCATGCAAAATCTTTGAGTTGTTGTTCTTCAATTGTTTTTTATCAAACCTGTATAAACTCCATTCCCATTCAGTATTTAACTCACATTTATGGCAATGCAGATGGGTACAGAAATCACAAATTCACATCTGAGATAGTCATGGAAAGCCACATAACGAAGTTTGCTGGATTAGCCCTGCAAAGTAAAATAGAACACTCATAAATGTACCATCACACCGGCACAGCAATCGGCTTTCTAGATCCAAGATGGACTCACCTTGACTTGTTAAGGCACAGAAAGAGCAGCTTACATTCACTTGTATCATTCTGTAGTGTGAACAAAGTTCAATTCACCTTATTACCCAGTTTTCCTAAAATTCTACCTTTTTTCCCTAGAAATTACTTTATTAGTTTAAAAAAATCCTAGTAATGCAAATTCTGAATTTCACTTAGATGTGGTAAATCACAGATGCATAAAAAATTAATCGTTGTTTCCATCTTTAGAAATTAGGCCTAAGTGGTACACCAAACATTATGACCAGACAAAAATCAATTTAAAGAAAAGGGGTGTCATGTATTGATAGTATGCAATATTTTTACAAGAAAGGCAAGCATTCTATCCACTGACAGTATATAAGTCTTTCTCTGACATCTCTAATAAGTGGGAAAAAAGGACAAAAAGACTAGTTCTGGGAGTCATCAGTTGCAACTATATAATGACTACGTACAACACTACTCACAACTCAAATCAAAACTTCAATTGTTTAAAGGCTGAAAAAGACTTTATGAGACTATATATCAAACAGTGAAGACTTTATTTTCCTCCATTATTATTTATTTATTTTCTGCAGGCAGCATGCAATCACTGCTTTAAGTACATTGGTGTCTACATAAAAATTAGTTTCAAGGTAGAAAGAAATTCATCCTTCCAACTGGCGCAAAGGGTCCACAAGATACAGGAAAGATTTCTATGTCACCACTGTATTTCTATAGAAGTTTCCAGGGCAGAGAAAATGTTAAGGTCAGCTGAGATTCCACTACACCATTACTGCCAACTACTACAAACAGTACTCCAGAGTCAGCCTCACCAGTGCTACTGAGTAGAGAGGAGAAGTCAATTGTCAACCTGCTGATAATACTCCTGCAAAGGCAGCCCAAAACATTGCTGGTCATTTTTGCCATGAAGGTGGCATTTCTGGCTCACATTCAGCTTTGCTGTCCACCAGGACTCCAACATTCCTCTCAGCAACCCTGCTTTCAAGACAGTGCATAGGTTTAGCCTGGCCACAGAAGAAAATGCTTAAAGAAGGCTTTTGAAGAACAACAGCAACGCATTTAGTGTTTAGAACCTTAATGAACTTCATCTGTTCAGCTTCTCAAAGAAAAGTTTAAGAGGTGATCTGAGCAACAACACTGACTTTATATCGATATATTTACCATTTAACCTACCAAAATCAGGAAAACAAGACAACAGCAAAGCTAAGTGATAAAAACATAGCTATACAAGCTCAAATCAGGCTACTTAAAATTGACACTAAAAGGAATTAACTATAAAGTATTTAGTAAGAGTCTATATTTCTGGATGACTTTAAATTAAGATCTAAGCATATTTTTAGGTACCATTTTGTCTCAAAATGATGCCCCCTAATTCAGGTGCTGAATTATAAGCAGCAATTAATGAATGAAATACTTAAAATATATATTAAGCAAGAAATCAGACTAAATGATCATGGTGACTTTCCTTCCAGCCTTGAATCAGAAAGAACATTTAAATGTGTTAGCAAATTAGATTAGATTTTAAACTCATTTTGAATGCAATTGCTTAAAGAGAAACACAGGGATTAGGCTTTACATACGTAACACAAATACTATCAAATATATTGTTTACAATACTAGAACACTAACTATGGAAATTGTAAACTCATTTTCAAAAATACATTTTTTTCTTAAATGGCATCCTCTAGTAAGCTCTTTTATTGCTTTGAGCGGTCTCATCAACTTGCCTTAATAGACAGCCATGCAACATGGCAGTAGTCTACATTTTAACTGACCCTTAGGGACTACTTAACCTCTTGTTTTACTTTTCCTAGGACAAAGCAACAGTAAGGATAACCAAGAAATGATATATATGTCATAACTATGTAAAGGTCAACAAGGTTTAAACACCTTGGGTACTACTCATAAATATTTGACTAATAGGAGTGTATTTTTCCTCTTAAACCCTAAGATTGGCATCTCAGTATGCAGCAAATTATTCTGACTGAACATGTACAATACATGGTTTCCAAGTTGAATTTCTCCAAATATGTGCCTGAATGCCAATGTCAAAAATGAAGGACTGGCAATAATTCTTCTATTATTATTCCCTACATTATAAAGATAATTGACTACATCAGGACGACTCATGTAATGTGCCCGATTCTGATCCTGCTTACATCAGCATTAAATGATTCTGGATTCACACTAGAGTACTTCAGAGCCTGGTTTTATACAACTCATTACTAACCAAGGGGAAGCTTCATTACGTTTGTAGATCAGAAAGAGCAAACTAGTTTTATTATGGGGGAACAGTGACCTCTTTCAGGACTGCCTAAGTTTAGGCAACCTACATTGCCTCTTCACATACCCTTAAAGCAACTGGTTTTAGTGCTACTGTAAGCATATGCATAATAGAAATACACTCAAAAGCTTCCCTCCCTGACAAAATTAAAACAAAACAAAAACATCAACCAAGCAAAAAGAAAAAAAAAAAGCCAAAAAAAAAGCACCAGTAATCTAAAAAAATCTTTTTTCTTTTTATAATTTAAAAGCAAATTGCTTTGATGTGCAAAGAAGTAATTAATGGCTACCTACTTAATACTCTATTGAATCACATACTCCTATATTTCAATTATTCAATGTCTCATACATCTGTATCATGCAGCTGTATCATCTTCTCTCTTAGTTCTTGAACTGAAAAACAACAGATCTGAACAAGTAGCCATGTGATTATGAACACACGGTCATCATATACACCATTAATATTTTCCTTCCTAAAAAAGAGAAGTGAGGGGGAACCCAGACAACAATTTCATACATTAACATGTTTTCCAGGCAGTTGGATTAAGGAGGTTTTTTTCCCCTCAAATTGGTATGGCTTGAGTTAGATTTAAAATCTGTTCCCAGAGGAGGCTGATAAATGGATTAAAGTGGAACATAAATTCCCTGTGTCACCCAGTCCCTTAAACCTTGATGTCAGTAACATGCCTAATAATTCCATTATTATAAACGTCAAATATGTTTTACATGTGTTAGAAAGAATAAATGGGTAACAGAAGAAATGGAACACTCAAGAAACTGTAATGCTATTATAATGTTCCATGAAAAAATATCTAATATCTATATTACAGTGTTCACCCACTAGTATTTTGGAATCTGATTTTCTTGTATTTTGCACACTGAATCCCCTAATATGAGAGACAGACCAGCATATTCATTGTGCTACACATAGTTTTCTTTCCCTCTATGGTGCTGTTTCTACAAGCTAGCATAATAGACTGAAGAGTGAGCAAAGGCAGAATGAACACTCACTGTGTGATTTTTTCAGTAGTTAATTTGAGAAACAGCACATAGGAATCTTGCTTAGAAAATATGAGAATTTTTATTCTACTCAGCAAAATGAAATGCCTCAGCTGAAGCAGTGTTTGCAGTGGATTTTAAGAAAGATGTTCCAAAGTACAGAGAGCAAAAAAATGACAACCCTTTCAGAAAAATGACTTACAAGAAAGGACAGAAAGAACTGGACTTGAATACACTTCCAAAGAAAGATGGGAGAAAGTGGATCAGCATTACAATAATCCTGAAACAAGTAAAAAAGCCTGTGATTTATCATTTTCCCATTTCCTCAAAGTACACAGAGAAAAGTGCTTTCATTTGCAATCCATAGGCTTGGAATTAAATACTAGAAAGAACCTTTCCAAGTTCAAGTGGAATAAAATACTGGAACATATTATCAAAGGAGACTATAAACAACTCACTTGGATAATTTACAATAAAAAATTAGAAATATTTTGGTATGATACAGCACAGTTATATTTGATACTATAACATACCTGATCAGGTTGATTACATGATCTTGAAGTCAGCAGCATTCAAATTTTCCTGGTTCTGCAATAATGCATTCAAAGAATATTCCAATTCCATAACAGTGAAAATATTTGAATGTAATGAGAGGTAAAAATTTTTGAATAATACATTATGCATTTTGGAAGAAAAACAGTGAAAGTAACCTCAGCTATTTAATATAATTCCATAAGCATAAGGCGGCAATATAAATTTTACTACACTACTAGGGGAAAAGAAAAAAAATCCCCCTAATCTACTTCTGTGTCCATCCTCAAAGATTATCTGATCTAAAATAACCCAAAGTTCCCTAAAAACTGTTACAAGCCTACAAGTTCCAGACTACTTATAATAAGGCCCTAATTTTCAGGTTGGCCAATCATACATGGCTCTTACTGAAATCAACCCAGAATTGGTCACTTGGTGCAAGCCATACCTTTCCTCTTTTCTTTGTGTGGGTGTGAAAGGAGGGAGGCAAAAAAATGAACAAATGAACACAACAGCACACAATTCTACAAATTTAAGTTTGCATTAAGTTCATATTGCCAATTGTTAGGCACTGGATAAATCAGAGAGTTTATGTGAATCTGTTCTTTCACAACTCATTCTCAGGCAGAATTTGTTCCTCTTTCAGAGATTTTGATAGAAGGCAATAAAGCACAATACTGGAGCTAGTTTTAGCCTTATACTTACTTTTCTATTTGACACTCTTCTGGCTGTAAGAGATATAGACAAGTTACCTAGTTACTCTGAGGTACTGTGTATCTGTGAATTTAATAAAAATAACTGAGGCAATTCAGCAGAGCATTGCTGTCTCATAACAATGCTTCAGAAATATATGACAAAATCATAATATTTTGCTAATTAGCAAAAAAGTAATGTAATCTATTAGTAAGTATACTTGTAATTTCACTAGTTGTATTAATAATTGTGTTAATTTTGATTTATCTATATATTGTAACTTCGCTGTTACTATGCAAAACACTGTGAAACTTGTACATTATACCACGGATTTTTATGTACAACTTCATTTCAGTCCTACTCTTTACCTGCATTACCAAACAGTTCCTAATTCCTAATTTTGTCCTCCTTTGCCTTACTTACATAGAAAATAGTGTATCCCTTCTGTACTTATTTTTAAATCTTAAATTCAAGACTTGGCCTCACTTATTCTTCACTGCCAACTGTCCATGTCAGACATATTAAACATTACCATAGCATCTTATTAAATAATCACAAGCAAGAAAATATATACTAGTATATGTATTTTCAAAACTTATTCTCCTCCGTCATGTATATTTTTGCATACTTCTGTACACATGTGTATATATTTTTAAATTTGTATATATGTGCATGAGAGAACTCAAACTTGAAAGATTTAGCCCAAAGCTGTTCACTGATTTGGGCTTTCCAGTACAATACACCCAGGACCTGATTTTTCAGAGTACTGTGCCCAGTACTCTGTATGTTCAAGGTTCAACTTTCATTAAATTCAACTCCATTGACTGTGCTTAGCATTTAGTGCAATGATGCTCTCAAATGTAAACTCTTAGCAGAACATATGCAGGATAATCATATTGCTTAATGACTGGCATCTAATTTAGAGGTCCAATTTGTGAGGTTAATCTCTCAAGGCTCTGCTACCATCAATAGAGAGAGGTAGCTTTGCATCCCTATTTCCTCCCATGTGTTGGCACTTATATTTTCAAGGCTGTTCAGCGAGTTGAATTCCCAGTTGACTTAGATGAAAAATAATAGTTTTAGATGGTTTTCTTGCATGTTAAGTTTTCAGCTGGATGAGCTGATCAGTCTGACCATGTATGGAGACCATCGCCAGTCACAGTACACAGTAAAAGCGCATGGGCATTACTCTGAAACTGGCCACAGCCGACTGGGATGATCTCTTCAGCCAACAGCTTATGGTACCAATGTAATTAAATTAGATGGCTGCAACAGAATACCATGCATATTGTGTCAAAAGAAAAACAACAACAACAAAAACCAAAACCAAACCAAACAAAAAAAAAAAAAAAAAAAAAAAAAAAAAAAAAAAAAAAAAAAAAAAAAAAAAAAAAAAAAAAAAAAAAAAAAAAAAAAAAAAAAAAAAAAAACCACCAAAAAAAAAACAAACCAAAAAAAACGCACCCCAAACCATGGAAAGAAAAGAAAATTCCATCAAATGACTTCTAAGCATACATAAAAAGTTCATAGAGGCAAGGACAGAATCCATATTCATTGAGTAGCAATTATCTATATACTTAAATTTTCTGTCTAAAGTTCCTGCATCATTCACATGGTATGTATTCCAAATTCTGCAACAAATAAGGCAGGAGTCTTTCAGAAAAAAAAATTTATTCATCACATGACTACAGAGTTTTTTTTCCATACAGTGAAAGAAACTGAAATCCCTTGGAGAAAAAGCAGGATACAGTAGTTCATGCATTGTTTTAACAAACATAAAGGAGGAAAATTACTTTAAATAATTATAACTTAGAATAACTTTAAATGATTGCATTTGAAAAGAGAAAGGTATTTTCATATACGTTTTTTTATCTAACAACAAAGAGCTTAAAGGGGCAAATCCCAGCTCCAGAAGTTTCATCATGTGAAACTACAGGAAAGTCAAGTGGTAGGGTAAGAATGCTTTGGGCATGTTGCCATCTCAGTTACAGAAATTGATTTTTAACTAACTCATCATTTTCAACAGTCTTTTACATCTTGTTACAGAAAATACATAAACATGCAGCTAAGAACCATAGAACTGGCCCAAGTCCATTAAAATTGGTAGACTTTCTCTGGCCCATAGATCAGGCCCCAAGAGTATAAAGCAACATTCTCAATATACTGTAGCAGTGCACTTTTCCTTTTTTTTTTTTTAAGTACTTCAAAAAGCAAGTAAGTATTTTATAGAAACATATATTTGGTATAAAATAATAGTACAGAAAAATAGATTAATCTGCTTCAATGACTTCTGTAATTATAAAAAACAAATCTGTAGAGACAGAAGGAAAACAATACCTGCCCTTTTTAATTGGTATTCTGCTATGTATAATCATTCTATTGCTTCTATTGATGTCACATTCTTTACACTGTTGTGGTATCAAACAGTCCCATGTACACTCCTAGAGAAAAAAAACTTAAGAGTGACTTACCATCTTGTGAAATGGGAAAACATTTAACGTTTAACAGTGATGTGTAGACCAACTGTTCCTTTTCCATTTGTTTAATACATACTGAAGATATCGTGGTTTGTTTCACGATACAAGCACTTTCAGAAAGTATATTAAAACCTATGGATAGAAATTAGAACATAAATCGAGGGTTCTCCCTTTTTATGAGGTAACAACAGTATCCTGTGGAGGTGTTTATTAGACCAAGTTAAGTGGAAGCATGATCAAGCTTTTCTTTCAATGAAAAAAGTCAAATAAGAAGAGCTAAATTCCACAATGAAAAAAAATCACATGAAATAAACAACTGAAAAACACTTCTAGAAGTACATGCACCAAACCAAATTAAGTGAGATTAAAGCATTAGACAATTCTAACTAGCACCCCAATCAGTGGCAAATGAGACTCTAGTTTTAGCATAGCTCCCAAAATTAGCATCTACAATCAATAGATTGGAAAATACATATGAATGCTAGCAGTCTTTTCATTAATTTTGTTCCAGAAAGCAACATGGACCAGAGATTTTGTCTATGGAGAAATGCAGTGATAAAATAACAGCTGCACATAAAAGCCATAAAAACCAAACCAAAATTTGCACTTTGTGCATGAATTGTCTCTTCATTAATATCATTCTCCAATTATCTATTCTCAAAACATTGTCGTTTTAAGCTCTGTGGAGAATAATGAATGGTATTTTAACTCTGAACTTAGCTGTAAATCACAGTATGCTATCATCTTCTTAAAGTAATAGGAGACATATACTAATATCACACACCACCAGGTAAAACAAAACAAAAAAACAACAGAACAAAGGTCCATTACTTACTGTCCTACACCAATTGTGCCCAAGACTATCTGGAAGGAAGGATGGTCATTACTGGAAGTCCTCTGCCAGATGTTTTGCTCTGTCTCCCTTATTTTCCTCCAATAGGTTACATATCCTCTTCGTTTCTCCTCTGACTTGTTTCTTTTCCCCAATTGTTTTCTTTTTCCCATTTTTTTTTTCTCTTTACTTTCTTCTCGGAAGGAAACTTTGCTTATATAACGGACAAACTGGAAACCTACCTCAAGGCAAAAATCAGGAGCAGCTGCCTCATGCAGATACCATGGAAACATGTAAGAACAAAGCAAGCAGACATTAACTACTTCCTGAGAACTTTTCTCCATCATCCAACCATTTGCAGCTCTCAGTCTCCTTGAGCCAAATGTAAATCTAAGTTTTTCCCACCTTTTATTTTTCTTACATATTTCATCCAGCTGCTTATTGGATTTATGCAAACTTCCAGCATCTACATCACCTTACAATATAGATGTCCACAACTTAATTACAGATGGTCTGATGTTTATTTGATATACTAAAACTGGAAAGGCAGTTTGATTGATGGAAAAAAGTATTTAATGGACTTTCTGCTAAGAACCTCTCTTTATTTTTTGGCCCCACTGGATTTTTGAATGTTTCATTTGAAAAGTTCTGTATTAACTAACTTAGCAGAAGAGTGGTTTATACTTTGCACACAGAACTTCTCATCTATGTTTTGCACTGCACCATGCAAAATGTTTCCCTGCAGCAGTTCACATCTGAGGGCCATTCCCTCCCTCTGACAGCACAGTATTAGCTCCTCTTGGTTTCAGTGAACCTTCATGTTAGAAAGTAATCTGCTTTTTTAAAAAATTATTTTGAAATCCAGAAAACCTTGATCCAGCAGGAAAGACTACAAAATACATCCAATGTGTACATAATACGTATATGAGATGTTTGTAAATTGGTCCATAGACTGATAACTTCATATTGCAGACCAATATTAGAACCTATTTCTAACAATAGGTAAGAAAACCTATTGTTCTGTGCATTTTAGACTGAAGTGACATTTGATTTACTAAACAACAACAACAAAAAATCCAGAACGTATAATAGTGAACAAGTAAAATGAACAGAGATAGAAGTTACAGATAGCAGCATGAAGGTATTTAAAAACACCTCCACTGGAAATTATGCTACTACAAAGACAGAAAAATGTTGTTTGTTTGGTTTTTTTAAGAAGCACTATTGATTGTTTCTAAAGAAGCAGTAGTAATGGTAGTGGAAAGACTATTTAATTATTTTCTTTTGAATCTATTCCTAAAGAAAAAGCCATAATTATCATCTTTGGAAAGACTGAAAATTACCTTTTCTGTATTTCAAGAAAATTATATCCTTATGGGCCTTTAAAGCGGGTATCATATTGAAAGAACACCATCTTCCCTCCCAAACATACTTATCTCCCACTACACTCTTTGACAGAGCTAAAGAAAATAAAGTATCTTTACATCAAATAACACTCTTCGTTAAAAGAATGCTCTTTTTTTCAATTTCACATCTTATTTTTTGGTCTAAGCGTGAGGAATAGTCTCTGTAATTTGGCTTAAATTCACTGCATTTCCTTTTACTGTGGAGTAATGAATGAGTTTCAAACGCTTACATTTAGGCCATAGTTTCAGAAACAGCTGTTCTTAGGAAGGCTTCTGGTTCCAAACAAAATTCACTAAAATTCATGGAAGATCAAGAGATAGAGGGTTCTTCAAGCATTCTCAGAAACCTAAATGACTGACCCTGCTGACATACCCGTGCTATTTGCTCTTCATTGAACTTCTAGATTTTGTACTCTCGCAATAAATTGTAGTTTCCAGCTAAGATGCTGAAAAAAACCTCAAAATGTGATCCTAAAGCTTTCAAGAGAGAAAGCAAGGGAGCAGACCCTAAAATCTATAAAAACATCAGTTCTTAATCCATAGTTTTAAGTGCCTGAAACCTAAGGGCTAGGACACCAGTAGCCTATATGTAGCTCATAAATGCAATTAAATCAATATCAATGGGAGTACTTTTATTTCTTGGTGACCTGCATGGTCAATTCTCTTCATAACCGCCAGTCTTCTTATGTTGTTTATAGGAGAGTGGACCTACCTTTGAAGTTATAATAGTTACTAAAAACACCCAGCACAGAAAATTACTTGTAATACACTTGTTGATATTTACACGGTGTTTAATAATATTGCTTGCCTAAGTTTGAATCTTAACAAAGTTTGAAGGAAATCCAAGCACAAGCTTTGCTGGGTTTCTCGTGAAATGTAGCAGGAGGCTTTACCCTGTGCGTGTAAAAGGCTGCAGGCCCTCTCCGCACCCACAGCTCTACTACGAGAGCTTTTATTTTCCCTTTGGGCAGCTGAAAAAGTCTTGCAAAAGTCTTTGAGAGTTCTCAACACAGCTCAGGCAAGGAAGCACATGAATGACCATAGGTAAACACACAATCCCTTTTCCAGTTTCAACTGGAATGCAGCAGCAAGCAGAGAATTGTGGATCCATAAACTCCCTTCTCCCTAAGAAACAGGGGCAATGGTAGTGCAGGATGGATTTCACACTTGGCCTCAGCTACAGAGGTTCGGCCTGAGCTGTAAGGCTTTATTCACACCAGAAGACCTACTTGCTGAATAAGAGGCTCATGAAAGCTCCCAAGAGCTTTCATCTGTCATTTCAGCGTCATTTGTGGAAAGGGCCTTGCCAATGACACCCTAGGCCGCTGTACAGCGGGACAGGCGGCTCCGTCCAGCGCGGGCACTCCTCCACACCAGACCCGGCATCCCGGGCCCC
>VWZU01014863.1:297507-342101 GCA_013397095.1 Sterrhoptilus dennistouni | reverse complement strand
CGCTCCGCCCGGTGCTCCAGGGCAGGCCCCACACGGTACGAAATCACCAGCACACGCCCACAGGCCTCGACGGCGAGCGACAGCTCTCTGGAGCTGCCGCTGGGAGCAGGGTACTGCTCCACCCTCCGTCACCTGAGGAGTTGGCACAAAATAAAGAACGCTTCCCCCGGCGCCCCCAACACACGTCCCGGTGAAAGCTCTTGGGAGCTTTCGTGAGCCTCTTATTCAGCAAGTAGGTCTTCTGGTGTGAATAAAGCCTTACCGCTCAAGCCGAACCTCTGTAGCTGAGGCCAGGTGTGAAACCCATCCTACACTACCATTGCCCCTGTTTCTTAGGGAGAAGGGAGTTTATGGATCCATAATTCTCTGCTTGCTGCTGCATTCCAGTTGAAACTGGAAAAGGGATTGTGTGTTTACCTATGGTCATTCATGTGCTTCCTTGCCTGAGCTGTGTTGAGAATTCTCAAAGACTTTTGCAAGTGACCATGGGCTAGGATGGAAAGGTATCCATGATAGGACGTGCTCCATGCACCAATCTTCATTGCTCAAATTTACTTACTACCAACTACAAGAGCATTTTAAGGAACGATGCAAGGTTTTTCTTTTCAGATTTTGAGGAGGATTGCTATGGCTGAATTGGACAGGAAAGCAAATTTGGTCCTGTGGGGAAAAGAGTGGTTCTGTTTCTAAAATCACTTCTAAAAGAAGTAATGCAGAAAAATGTAGAGGGTTAGATACTGTATCTGCTTTGGTGAGAGAGAGAAATTAGCAAAACTGAAAATCATTCACTTGCTTCCTGAATGAACCTTGCTAGTCTTAACCATAAGTGTAGTGGAAAAAACTGACGCTGTGTGTAACTTACAGTAAGTGGATGAAGAGCCAACACTTACTTAGGCTTTTAAACTGTCCAGTGAAATCCTTTCCTCTTCAGCAAAGTGTGAGAGAATTGCCCTGTTACAGAGAAGAAGTGATAATAAAGCATAATGGTTGGTTCAGAGAGTGTGTTGAGCTACGTTTTGGGAACCCAGCACACCTTGCACAGTACTTCTGCAACTTGGAAAAGCACCATAACAACATGTGTCTAAGGAGCTTAGGTTTAGCTTTATCACTTCAGTGCTAATGAAGTTAGTAGAGAGTGTTTGTGTGCATTTGTGGGTGCATGCATGCACATGCTCTCTTTCTCTACTCTCTTTACAAAGTTGTCTTGAAAGGAGGTTAGAATTTAGGTTGGTTTTCCAGGTCAGTCACTATTTTTAGGAACCTGTTTCCAAGACAGATCTGTAGCACATGAGTGTTTGTAATCAAATTTGTCCAAAAAAGACTGGTCTTTTCTGATACGTTTTACTTCCCAGTTTACTCGGTTGGTGCTGCAAAAGATCCATTGAGTCCTCTGCTTCAGAACTTGATGACTCCTGACCAGCCATGTGCAACTAATAGTATAGGGTTATTTAGGGAAAGAATTACATTTTTTTTCCTAAAGGAGCTGGCTCAAGTGTGGTGAACACTGAAGAGCAAAGATTAGCTGTAGCAGTTGCTTCCACAATTAAGTGGGTATATTCTTATCTTGTTATTCACATTATGACAGGAGAATGGCTTCTGAATTTTGATTGTAGATCTCTCCTGAATTTTGTTTGCTCATGCTAGAAAGCTAAAATCTGTATGAATGATGAATTGACAGGTTTTATAAAAATGCCTGTCTTAAGTATATTTTGAGGAGGTCTGCACATCTTCTTTCTGGGAATGTGATCTTTCTTTGTTGTCTTTTTGTTTGTTTCTCATAGCAGGTCAGATGTGGAAGATAAGCAAGACATTCCAAGGCGACTGCTTTCCTTAGCAGTAAGGAAGGTGTATTGAAATAAGTACATGTATCCAATAGATACATTGAAATAGATACATAGGATGCGGAAAACAGGCATTCTCTATAACCCCTATCTTGTAAAAGAGGCAGCTGCAAGCTGCAGAGATTTTTAGACTTTGTATGCCATCTTAAAGGGGGACTTTTTCAGTGATGTGTTTGGTAACTGTGGAGTAAGTTTTTCTTATAATCTAGAAATTTTGTCATTCTCTTCTAGGGCAAGAGGGGTCTCACTGGACTTTCTGGCTGGATTTTTTTTTTCTTTATGAAAGCCAGAATCAGCTAAAGCCCCTCCACCCACCTGAACTTTCTAATTCAGTCTTTTAAAAATACATTCCAGAATCTGTGATGGTACCTGCAGTGTGATGAAGGTGTCCATAGCCAGTTTCTCATTATTACGTGGTAACAGTTGCTTCAAACGGGAAAGTAGTAACATCCATAATAGCTGCTTTCACCTTGCGCTTTCAATCTTTCCCTGGGAAGGATTGGTATTCCACTGGTAATGCAATACATAAATTGGCAGTTTTCAAATATTTCTGGTTCCTACTGCTTCATAGATCTTGAGAGTCTTTGGATTTCTGCATTAATCTACTCAGTTTTTTCTAATACTGTCTTATCTCTTGGTTCCTCCCTTAGGTATTGTGTTTCCTGAAGCCTCACATTTTATGCTCCTAATTTGTATAAGATCTCTTTCATGCTTTGTGAAAGGGCCTACTCTTGTTCTGCAGTTTCTCCCTAAGAATAAGTTGTAATTTCTGTAAACAATTGCCACAATTTAATGCACAAGTATGTTGGGTGGTAGCTGCCAACCTGACCTGTGAATCTAAATATGGGCTGTACTACAACTACTTTGTGAGATTATTACTTCAAACAAGTATTGTCATATGACTTAGTAATTTCAAAAAGTCGAAATTAAACTGCTTCTCATACTGTTTATAAGTATTTTAATACAAGAATTGAGAATTCTTGTATTTT
Organism: Sterrhoptilus dennistouni; assembly: GCA_013397095.1. NCBI lineage: Eukaryota > Metazoa > Chordata > Aves > Passeriformes > Zosteropidae > Sterrhoptilus > Sterrhoptilus dennistouni. Next base: position 339,271 of record VWZU01014863.1, on the reverse strand, counting down.
ACAACCCTGTAACTTTTTATACAACATGGATTTAGTCTACTTTGCTTAAAATCCAGTTATTTTGCAAAAGCTTGGGTATCCAATTGCTGTTCTTTTTCTGTTAATGCTGTGCTTTGTATTTCATGCCTGGCAATTACCAATGTATTATTCATTTCTTTATTCTTAAGGTATTTGTTACATCCTTAGCAGTTGTTTCCTAACATGTTCCCATTTAACAGTAGGGTATTTGGATGACCTGAGGATTATCAAAATGTGATTTTGAGCACTAAGCACAATAAATCTCTGCCAGTATTGGATCACTGATCCGTAGTTCCTTTGATCTTTTTCACACATACGCCACTGGACTGATAATTCTGTATATTCGGTGTTGTGCTTTTCTTTTGAAGTGAATCACCTTTTCTGCTTAGTTTCTCACCTGAATTTCTCTATTTGCTAATAATTTGGGGTTTTCTTTGTTACTTCTGTATTATATTTTTCAGCTTTCCCTTCAGCTATGGACTTGTGTTCTTCTGAGATACTCTTTTTCTTGATGAGAACTAATGTCTAAATTGAATGAGCCATTGTAGACTGGTTTTAGGCCATTGCAGGAAATGTTCTGAGAAAGTTAAAATCTTTCTTTTCAATGCATGTTTCTATCTTAAATGGTAGTTATAGCTGCCTACAAGTAGAATCTTCTACATAAAAATCACCTTAGCACTACCTATTTATAGTGACAAGATGTAAGTTAGACCTTTAAAATTCTATCTTTTTTCAAAGACTATTTTAACTTGTCCTGAGAAGTCCAACTTCTGAAAGTTAAATTCATACCCAGTGATATTCTAGTACTTCAGTTTAACTGTTCACTGTTTCAGTTGTTTCAGTTCTTCTGTATATGGCAGAATACATAGTATCTCTTAGAAACTCTTTCCAAGGCTTCTTACCAGTGTAACATAATTGACTTATGAGTAGACCCTTCTCAAATATATACCTTGTACATATTTTCCTGTTCTTCTTTGTATCCAATTCTGATTGAATATTATAGTTTTCTTGACTGAATCTTTGTCTTCGTTTAAGACAATTTAAAGGGGGACACTCTTGAATAGTTCTCCTTTGTTTTTTACCAATGCCTTTCCACCAATAAGGAGAAACAAAATACGAGCAGATGGAAGTGAGAAAAATAACAGTTTACTAACAAGTGAAACTGCAAAAGGCGAACATCACAGTAAATAACCACTGGATAGAAAATTGCTAGATCTCACAAACTCCACCTTTTAAAAGAAGCATTGAGTGAGACTAAGTGCAAACTGAGATATTTTCAAAGTACTAGAGTTTTGAAGTATCAGCTGATTTTATCAGCTTACTTTCATCAGTTGCCATGTGCAGTTCATCACTTTTGTGCCTCTATTCAAAAAAGTACCATCCTGTTTGTGTCCCTTGTTTGAAAACTTACTTTCATGTCATCAAGAGGGGTTTTTTCACAGCAGAAAGGTTAAGGGAACCTGGGATAAATGGAAGAGAAGTACTTTTAAAAATTTTTCTTCTTTTTTTTTTCCCAGTAAGCAAGAAGAAAATGTGATGCACTGCTTCATATTGATATACTTGAGTATGGCTATTTCGTTTTAATGTGTGTAACTTCATATGTGATTATTGGAACACACACACTTTGTTCCCACAGCATATCAGAGGATGCACATTTCTCTACATTGATGACCTTTGCTCTTCATTACCTAGTATCACTTCAGTTTTCCACACATTTCCACACAGTAATGCTGTGGAAATTATCTCCACATTATTTCTCCACATTACTGATAGCTTTATTAAATGACACCAGGCCTGGAAAGCGTCTCAGCAAGATTTTCATTAAAAAAAAAAAAACAAAAAAAACCAACAGCTGTATCTGCATAGTAGTGTGTTAAAATGCAAGTTGGAAAAAATAATCTGTTTATTATTTGCTCAATTTTATCAATTTCTCTGTGATCATCCATATTGAAACAAAAAGTTTAAATGTGTGGTATGAATGTTATTTCTTTAACCAGCAGCTCAAGACTGAGGAAACATTTTTTCTCCCTCTTTTGCAGTGTCATTGTTGCCTCTGGTTTTGTTTTTTTAGAGTTGGGAGTGGATAGGCCTCTCATTTTCCTCTTTAAGCCACTTTTATTTACAAGGCAATATATTGCTTCTTTGTGAATAATTTTATTCTGCTTTTGTGCAGTTGCTTAGATTGTCAGGCAGTACTGATGAGCCCACGATGGCTGTGGTGAGAAGCAAGAGGGTGGAACTGCTCTTCTCTTTCATCTCTCCTTTTTTTTTTTTCTTTCCAATTTTGTGCTCTGGTGTCTGAAGCTTGGAGCTTGAGCTGATGTAGAAGAAGAATTCTTCATGCTTTTCTCTGGTGCTCTCTGGAGCTGCTGTTAGGCAGGAAGGTGAACTGGCAGTGAGGCTCATGAGCAGAGGGCAGGTAGCTGCCTCCCTGTGTCACAGAGTTCGAGGCTCTGAACTTGGGCACAGGATTATTAGACAGGTTGTATTTATGAGCAGACAGCCTGCTGCTGTGTGACACTTCAGTTGCACTTTCTTCTGCCTAGAAAGGTTCTTGTCATAGCAAACCCAGCATTATTCTTGGAACTTCTGCTCTCCCTGCTCTTCTGAATAGTTGATTAATTATTTTGAAAAGCGGAACAGCTAGGCTAGTTTTCATTACTTTGCAAACACTAGCAAATCTTATTTAGAAAGTTGCCTTTGTGCCTACAAGTGCTAGAAACTTATTCTGAAAAAAAAAGTTTAAAGGCACATTTCGAACTCCCTTTTTCTATATTCTCAGTCATTTACAATGACATAAATTCATGCTCTGACTATATAAACCGTCTCATCATGTGGCGAATGTTGTGTACCACTGTACTGTATTTAGCTGTTCTGGAGGATTTAATGAGAGTATCAATGAAGCAGTAGAATTTTCAAAGTTTTATACTTTCTTCTTCTTTTATATTAGATAGACTTCAGAGTAAACAAAGTTTGACATGGAGTTTGTTTTTGTCTACTCTATGTAGAAAAAACCTAATATAATTTAAAATTTGTTATGTACTTGAAGCTGCAGTAGACCTCCCAGGTAAACAGATTGATAATAAGTGATGAGAAAGAGGTCTTGGGTCATTAATTTAAAAGAGAATTAGCAAAATTAGCAAAAGTTTCAAGAAGTGAACCACAATAAAATGTAGCATATTTTAAATAATCCTAAAATGAAATAAAAATTAACTGTGAAAAGTAGTTATGGGACAACTGATAATATTCCCTTTGGAAAGATGTTCTTGTTATTTGAACCCTTGGGAGAAAATCTTCTCTATCACGGCTTTGATAGGCTGAACCAGTGGGCAGTTTCTCTTTTCACTTAAATAGCAGTGAACAACCATTAAAGAACTTGTAACTGGTTGGATTTGGTATGACTTGCTAACAAAATGTTTGCTAGTGCCATGACCCAAAATAGGAAGGATACCAATTTTCTCCTGTAATATGAAGTATTGTGTGAAAGAAATCAACAGTATAGGTGTATAACTCAGAAAAACTGTCTCTCCTTTATTATTCATTAAATTAAACAGAAGATACTGACTTAAAAGTTAGATATTGATAGCAGTGGGAGATTTCAGAGTGAAATGGAAAATACGGTTTTGCTCACATTTGTGGCTTTCCCAACACCAACAGATGGGATTTAGACAGAAAACTTCCACTGGAGCATGTAAATACTTGATTTTCAGGATGTGTACTTTTTTTTTGTTTTGAGAGATAGAAGGGGGTTTTTTTTAGTGGTTTGCATGTTACCTATTAACAGAGGATGTAGTATATAAGTGTGTGTCAGCATGAAAGTTAATTTTGAGGGAAGTCCATCATGGTTTTGTATCCTATTTTTTATAGGTGTAGTCATCTTCTTCCTTACATGCACTCTCCCATATGTTGTCCATCCTAGCAGAATCCAAACCTATTTTAAACATCAGTCTTGAAATCTTGTTTGAAATACACAAGGAAAATTAAAGTTTTATTTTCTGAATTCTTGAGTACTGATAAATCTTTCTTCTCTTTTAATGTTTTCCTCTTCCAGTTTGTGAAGTGCTACCATATGGGAGTACTGTTCTTTTCATTAAACAAACAAACAAACAAAAACAAAAACAAAAAAAATTACACAGAATAGGGCTTACTACACTTGGGAAATTCGTTTTGGCTGAGTCAAGGGAAACCCTTTTTGGCCTTGTGGAATTAATACAAACTACTTAGCTAATCCTATGTCCTTTGAAGATTTGATGGTGAAATACAATGATTAGAGGGGGCCTGTTAAAGCAGATGTGGAAATTAGTTCCCTACAATTTGAAAATGCATTCTGTGTCTGTTGGAACTGTGTGTTAAGTGCTCTTGTTTAATTCAGAAGAAAAGAAATAAGAACAAGAGAGAAAAAAAAAGAAGCAGAAAAAATACAGAGAAAAGAGAAAACAACAGGAAGAAAAGAGAAAAATATGGACAGGAGGGAAAAGAGATAAAATGCAAGAGAAAAAGAAATAAAATGGAGAAAAAAGAGAGGAAAGCAAACAGAAAAGGAGCAGAAGAAGTTAAAAAAGGGAAAGGAAAAGAAAAAAAAGAAAATCCTTTTACATGTCAGAGCTGGGAGAGTTGTCTTGGTCACCTAATACACTACTGTGTTGCTTTTTGAGATATATCTTGGTTGTACTTTCTGAGACTTCTTAAATTGCATGGATATGATAATCACCAGTAGGATAGGAATAAAGGTCTTGTGGCATAGTCTTTTTCTAAGTATTTCATTCTAAAGCAAGCTTGGTGTCGTCAGACAGACCAGCAGATGTCTGTAGATTTAAGGGCAAGATTATGGTGGTTGTTAAGGAAGGATGAAGTGGAAGTTTTAACGCTGACCATATGTGCTTTTTAATTGACTTGTGGATTTTAGGATACCATTATATTCATGTTGTTTGTTTTTAAGGAATATTGTGATAGAAATGGTAATTCTTGGTTGTATTTTAGACACAGCCCCATAATGTACCATTCTTCTGAAACCTGCAAGCAAGTCTGGGCTTGAGTTTTGTGAGTGTGGGGGATTTGCTACATCAGAATGGAAAATATTTTATTCATGCATTGTTTTTTGTACAGTCATATTCTGGGCTATATTACAATGGCACAATAAATTGCTGAATACACTGTCTGCTGAATATGACCTCACCATGAAAAATTTGATGCATTAGAGTAGGAAAGGTTGGAATATATCAACCTTAGCTGACAAGGGACTTTGAATTTTGACCTAACACAGATGACCTTTGTGTGCAATAAAAGTGAGTTTAATCTCCAGGTCAAGGTTGAGGTGAATGGTAGGGCAGTGTGCATTGGTTTGTACTGGCTGTGTCTGGATCACACCTAGCAAGCAACAAAATCCAAGGTCCTTGCTCTTCAGAGTAACCAAATGCTTGTTTACCTTAACTTTGCTCATATCTGTTATACCACCTTTAAAAGGTTGTGGTACTGTAGACAGCTAACTTGTCAGCAACTGTGGACTATTTCATTTGAGGCTCAGTGTTTCAGAATAAGAGGTGTGAGGTATGTATATTCTGCTCCTATAGATCACTGAATAGGTAAATAAAATTTCTTCTCTAATGCATAGAAGACTGTTCACGATATTGCCTTGCTATGAAAAAGGTGAAATCCAGAAGCTTTGTTTCTTTGACAGCTAGTCTGTCTTTTGAACACTGGAAGTTTATTCCTAAGTGTCTTATGCTTTTAAGGGGAATGTAATTAAGAGAGTTCTGATATGTTTCACTAAGCAAATACAAAGGAAACAGGTCCTTTTGAGCACTCCATTGCTCTAAAAGGTATTTGATCAAAAAAGGTAAGTTGCAAAATTATTTGGGACTGTCTAGGTTACATAATAAAGACATATAGATGAATTTAAATAAAATATTGTCACATTTATGGTATGGTGTCACAAAGAAAATCTTAGCTCACGTTCTAGAAGTGCTATTTCACTGACATACCAAAGGTACATTTGCTGAATACTTTACACATAGAAGAGTGGTAGCAGTGATGCTGTTGGAAGGAGAGAGTTCTCTTTAAATCAGCCAGGGGAAAAAAAAAAAAAAAAGTTCGAGACTAATGGAAAGAACCTCTACTCCTTTAATAGAGCCTGCAAAATATATTCTCCAGGACTGATCAGCTCTGAAGGCTCTAGAGGTTTGATGATTGGAATGGCAGGAAATCACGCTTTCAGGACATAACGAATTGACTAGGCCATCCATCATTTGTTAGCATGCGCTGAAACACTGGGTTTGTGTGCAGAGGTCTGTGATTTAGTAAATACTTGGGAGATGAATAGAGCTTACACACAAGGGAAGATATTGCTGTCCTTCAGCAGCCTTAGACACAGATTCCTGCTGAGAAGGCCGTCTGACAGCAGCTCATCAGTAACTGGCCTGTCACAGTCAGTGATGCCCACCAGCCATCCCCAGTATATTAAATGCATTTTTAATATCTGCTTCAGTAGATTTAATGAAGAAAATTTAGTTTCCATACTCTGATCATTGCTTTCTCAAGTGTTCTAAAGCATTGAGCAAAGCACTTCCGAGAAAGGAACTGTGCTGATAACAAGAGGAGTTCATTGAAAATCAGAATGAAATGGGGGTACTATTATCCAAATAGTTTCCTTAAAGCAAAACAAAAATGTTTGGAAAAAGCAGTGATGATCTTAGAAACAATTGACCCTCCTGCAGAGGGACCTTATGCAGCAAGCTGTACAGCAGCAGAGATGCAGGGCTGGGAAAGGTGTTTGCACAGTGGTTCTGTTTAGTGTGGCAGAGCTTGCCAAAGGGCAAAATTGCATTTCTTACGCTCTCATGTGTTAGTACCAGAATCAGATCATCATTCTGAGGAGGGTGGCTGTGAATGGAGAGAGTGGAATTGATCAAGTTTTCAATTGCTAGCATAGATTTTGGTTTGGTTTTGGCATTTTTGCAAGTGATGCTTTTGGTGAAAATAATTGTAGTGTTACATGAAACTGTATAAACTGATATAAGAAACAAATAATAAGACACAATGGAAAATAAACTGCTGTTTTTATAACATGGCAGACTCATTGAGAGTTATTCAGTATTGACATTCTGTGTGTAAGGATTGTACAGAATTATTTTTTAACTTCATGGCAAATGATAAAATCTTTTGTTGTCCATACATAGAGATAAACATCATAGTTATTTGATTTTCCTTCTAACTTTCAGGGAAAACTTCTGTTTACATAAAAGCAAATAAGTTGATTTTCATTTTCTAATGAGATTCAATGCTCATGATATTTACTTCAAGATAGCAAGACAAACAACTTGATTTTGTTGCAAACATCTGTTTGAAACATTGACTTCTTGAGCTTTTTCTCTCTCAGGAATCCATTCTGTATTCACAGAAGAGAAAGCAAGTCCTGCATGAGACCTATAAATTTGATTCTTGAATGTGTTAAAGCATTAATGTATTAAATGCATATTATTGTAAAAATTTAAGAAGTGTCCTAAATGCTTACATTTTTATAGCGCACAACATATTAAATAATACATTTTCTTGTTAGCATCTGTTTGGTGTCATTGTTGGCAGGACCTATGATTTATTACTTAAATTAATGACTACAACCATTTTGGTTCTGATATATGCCCCTTATGGCTTATCGCGTGATTTTAAGAAACAGCATATATGCTTCTATGAGAGTAATTTTTTAACTGTTCATTCCTTTAATTTCCTGGTGAAAGTAACATCTCTATTTGCAATGTGAAAGCTTCAGAACCTTGAATTGCACTCTAAACTGAGAGAAATAATGCTAAGGAATAATTTCTGTAAGAAAATAGAGTACAGGAACTAATCCTAGTAACATTGTCTTCTAAGACAAGCCTGATAGTGAACTGTTACCAAGAAAAACCAACAACACTGAAAGAGGAATGGAAAGATAAAGCTCTGCGTTCTTCTGATCAGGTGATGGTTAAAAGCCTTGTTCATGTTTTTGTTTGACTGATTGGTACCATATAAGTACATTTCAAACTCCTCTATGCGTGCTCTGTCATTAGTTTTCAGTTTGTGTCTCATGAAGTCCTTGTTGTCCGTTGGCTTCAAATGAAGAATTCAGAGTAAATGAACTTCTTGTCAAAAGTCTTAAATTTACCAAACAGGAACATGTGCCTGTTGTGGGAAAAGGATTATGGCTTGTGAACAACTTAGGATAAAAACTTCTGTTTGTAAGCAATTAAAGCATTTTTACATATTTTTTGTTTTAATTTTGGCACAACCTTTTTTTTAAATTATTGTGTCCATAACATTTTGAGTAATTGTAGTGTTATGTGTAGGAGATATTATCCCTTCCATTGCCCACACCAGGATATCCAGTAGCCTGATTCATAGTGAGTCTCTTTGCTTTCTACTGGAGAATTGTTGAACTTCATTATCTTGTTTTATCCTTTTTGTCTGAATAGAATGTTAAGGAGTGTTGCTGTCTATCCAAATGTGGAGAAAGGCTTCAGATCAGGATGTAGTGCTGAAGAGGACTTTAATGTTTGGGTGATTGTCCTCAATTTGTATATCTGTATTTAAGCATTCAAGGTCTTGGAAGCATTTGATGGACTGGTTTCCCGTATACCTCCAGAAACTTCAATACTGAATAAAAATGTCCTAAGATAGCACACATTCTTCTTTTACAGAAAGCAAAATGTTATCAAATATTCTTTTGAACAAGATCCATGTGGTAGCAAAGGTATTCCCTTATGCAATGCAGCCTGTCTGAAACCCTTTCAAAGGCAACATGGAAACTGTGACCAGGATGGAGGCAATACTCCTGTCGCTGAATTACGATAAAGGGTCTTTTGGAGTTCCCTGTTGTTAATTGAGGACACAGACAACAATAAAGACATCATGTATCTGTTTCTATTTGTGGTTGGCTGGGACATGGCAGAACTTCTTAGCAGTCCTATGTTGATACTGGTTACATCCAGTCCTTTATTGCATCTCTTTTGTGGAATATAGATGCTCGTTTGGAGACTACAACTTGTGGAGAGTACAGTAATTAATAGGCACAGAGTGAGTATATGTTCCTATGTGTGAAATGGCTATTGAACATTAGACATTTATGGCATTAATATAAAATCCATGTTGTAAATGTCGCTCTCCTTCAGTTTTCAACACGGCTGAGTGATATGTCCTCCTAGACAAGTGCATTTTCTTGAGGTACACAAAATACAAAAAGAGAAAAAAACCTTGGAAGTTAGGTCTCTGGTTCTTACAGAGCTTAAAAAGGAGATCTGCTTTAACCCCTTGGCAGATACTCCAATAAGCCAAGCAAGTTCCAGTCCAAAAAAAGTTCAATGACCTTATTTCAATGAGTGATCTAACACAGGAATATGTTTTCCTTTATCCTGTTATTAGGAAGAGGAGAATATAGGGTTGTTGACCAAAAAGGGTGAGTTGGGCTACATTTTTAGTCTCTTTTGTATGGTTTTCCTTTGACATCAGTGGTCTGAGAAAGAAAGGAAAATAGTCTGTTATGGAATAAATGCATAGTTTCAGTCTAAATATTATCCTAGCCATATCTGTCTGCTTGATATGTCATCTAAGTGCTGAGCATTTTTTTCCAAACAAATTCCATTGGTTGCCCAACAACTGTTGTTCACAAGCTTCCTGCTTACACTTTTTGTTTTAATTTACTATTTAGACACAGACCTCGACAGTGACAGACGATCATTCTTACACATTGTTATTTTTTGTGGTTTCAAGGTTTCTGGATAGACAATTTTGTCCATTTATCTGCAAGAGATGCCTGTCATTCTTATATTTTAAATCACAGTAATTTAAAGATAGTATTCAAGTGTTTCAACTACTGTGTAGAAATGAATATATTTTTATGTAGATGGATTTAGGGAGGTCAGCATGTATCACATATTACTTGTTTGTGTTAGTTTATTTTGTAATTCTTAGCTCTTTTGTTTCTTTTTCAATGATATCTATCTCTCAGTGGAACTTTGCATTAGTGGATCAAGATGTTTACGGAAATAACCAGTTGAAATTATTAAAATATGCAGTGGAAAGCAGTGTGCTTAGTTTAATGTGCTTCTGAATATTAAATGCAAGTAAAATGTTATATAGACATGAGGCCAATTGTTATAGTATATGAAGCAATAGCTCTGTAAACCCTAACCTCGTAATTTTGCAAGTTCTACTTTATCATGTAGCTGTAAAAGGCAATCAAAATAAATCACAGAAGATGAAGAAATATTTTCATGGGCTTTCTGTATGCTTTCAGAAGTGGCGCTTGATCCATGAAATTTTAGTAAGCATATTAAATAATACAATATGATGTGCAACGTGTCAGGTCTGATAAATTATTTTGTATAGGACATTTATACAACATATGGTGAGCTGCTATGTGAACAGCTTAATGACTAAATTATGTTAATCTTTCTTGCCATATTTACTTTTCATTTAAGAACAGGCATTTTCAAATTTTTATTTTACTTTTTTGATCATGAGTAGATATAAGAAAGGTGTAGGTCATCTCTGAGAAGCCGTGACAGTGATCCAAGGTTCCTCAGCTGTGCAGTGTACATAACACAGATGTTGGGAGAGTCATCTGTCAGCTATGCCTCTCCTATGGAGTTAAAGTTCTAGGGGGAAAAGAATTCGACACAGTGCTGTCACTGTTACATTTTCACAATAGAAGAGCATGCAAATAGTCAACCTCCTGCTTAGCAGTAGTGCCCTGTCTAATGTCTGTGCTGGTTAGAATAAAAAAATAGTGGGTGCATCTAGGGCTCATAGATCTGACAAAGGTCATGCTATGCTGGGCATTTGAATTGGAAATTGTCTGGACTTAGATTTTATAAAGCTCCCACTGTTGTCGGGGAAAATTTCAGCAGGGTTTTGTCCCTAGAGAGGCCTCTTAGGCCCTTTTCTGTCCTATGAATGAATTTAGATGTGAGGGTTTCTCTTGCCTTAAAACTGTTAAGTTCATTTTGCATACATCCCTAGAGAGAAAAACTGGCAGATGCTTTTGTCTTGGAAGTGTTTAAAAGAAAACTGCAGAACAGGAGCAAGGGAGAGAAGGGGCCCTGCGTGGAGTCCCAGAACATTTTGGAAATGGCCAATATGCAGTTTTCATCAGTACTAAGGCGGGGCGCAATATGGTGCCTGTAACTCACTAGGGAATATGAATGTTGATTAAGCATACTCCCAGGCTTTGAAATCCTGAAAGCAGTGTCAGAATAATGGATGTTGAGCAAATGTCAAGCATTTGTTAATTTCTCTGTTATTTGGAGTTTATCTACCATGATCAATCAAATAAACTAGTGCTTCTCTGTTGTGGCATGTGTCATTGATATGGTGATTAGGTGGATAGAGAGGCCTTCTGCCTTTTTTTTCTTTTTTTTTTTTTTTTCTTTTTTTTTTTTTTTTTTTTTTTTTTTTTTTTTTTTTTTTAAATCCAGGTAACAGATTAGTTATGAACAGCCATAACTTTTAAGTTAAATATTTCTTTGCATTTGGTTTAGTGGAAAGAGATGCATTAACAAAATACTTTGGGGGTACAGAGAGACAAAAATATTTGCATATCTGCTGTGATAAAAATTACATTCATGCCATTTTTTCCACTTTCAGCCTTAAATTTTTACTGTCATGAAGAAGGAGCAATTACTTCTAAATAAAAGTTGATAGAGGGATTTTTTCCTTATTCTTAGACGATAAGTTTGAAAACAAAGGATATCCACCCCAAAGTGCTAATTTATGGGTTGGCTCCCTTCTTCACTCTAAATCTTTTGGTTTTTGAAAACTAGAAACTTGATCTCAACATCCTCTTATTGATCCCCTTTAGTTAAAAGTAGAGATCTCTTTTATGAGAATATATGCTCTCTTATAAGATATGTCATGTATAATGCATATATACACTCACTAACATGCAGACATGTAAACATTCCAATTGAGAATATTTTGTTCTCTCACAATTTCCACTATTTTCTGAAGACCCAATTCTGTTAGTTTGTCACTCTTAGAAATTAGGTAACATATAAAGACCTGATATTTAAGTGTGAAGAACAAATTAAGATTAATCTGAAAAAAAAGAAGGCGGCCTTTGCTGCTTTACTTTAATGTATTAAAACTTCAAAGAGAGGCTAGGTTTGGATATTTTGTGTGAGACATCTTTGAAAGCTGCCTGAAGTATATTATCAGTCAAATTTCAATGAATTCTAGTGAAGTTTATTTAACACCCTTCTCATTGATTTTTTTTTTCTTAAACTTTAGTCCGTATGGACTTAATATAAAGATGGTGATGTGTATTTTTATTGTGTTTTTGATAAGTCACAAAAATTTAAGAAGTGTCAGTGAGTCATCCCATACTACTTGATGCATACTGAGGTCATCTTCAGCTTATTTTAACAGAGAACTCACGTTTGGTTTTGCTTGGCTTCCACATTTATTTATGAAAGCCTCTATGCTCATTCTACCAAAAGCAGTGAAATTTTGGTGCTTGGTGAAGGTGATGCTGTATAGTCAGTCTTATTGAGTGTTTATATCAGAGATAACTCTGTTCCATTAGTGTTCCTTTAGATTCTGTTCCATGGAGTAAGAGTTCTGGAAAGCCAGCCTCTCCTGTAGTGGCACTGTGGGAAACAAAGCTTACAGTCGTTGTATGCATTTTCAGGGCAATATCAGGAACACCATAAAAATCCTCTGGAGAGGGGAGTAAGGGAAAGGAAAAGCCTTGATAGAAGTTGATAGGAGTGGAAAGGGTTAGAGAAGTTTTAGGATACACTAATGTAATGTTGTGATCAGCTCTTGTGATGTTCCCTTCATATTGCCTGCCAGTTTTATATAGAAAGCCTTTTTTACAAGAGAGTGCTGGAAGAACACCAGTTAAAAGAAATAGCTGGCTTTCCTTCTTGTGCATTTCTGCAATCTTTCCAAGGGGAAATAAGTAGTGGCATTGAATGGCTTTATTCCCTCTATGGCATAATAAGCTATATCCCTGGGGCTGAAAATAGGCTTTGTAAATATCTGCATGCATGGTACAACAACTTAGATATACAAGACAAAAGGCTGCACTGTTGGGACAGTAGACAAGAATTATTATCTCTCTTTTTTTCCTTTTGTTTTGTTCAATAATTACAAATAGCTTAAATTTTATTTTATTTTTTTAAATTATAAACACTGTCTAGGGCTCTAAAGTCTCAAGGGAACTAGCTATAAGTGGACTCATCTCTTGCCTTGAATCTGCATCATAACCAAAATGGGAATTTACTAAAAACTGCCACTTCTTTATCACCCATGTTTGATTCTTGAAATTATATCCTGAGTATATTTTAGATTATATCCTGAATGGGAAACATCAATAAGATCCTGACTTGTTTAAGTTTTGATTGGGTAACTGGAAGCTTTTTTGGCTTCAGATGTTCACTTTTTAATGTGGAGAAACCTATGCAACAGTGTGTGTGCTTGACATGTGATGCATGCAAATGCTAAATACAGTAGCAGCATGAGGCAAGTGTCATTAACAGTAATTTATGTAATGAAAGCCACCTGGCTGTCTTTGTAATTAATTGCTTGTAAATAATAAATTTTAAATGTAGTTTATAGTTTTCTAAATTTGATTATATATTTTTAGGAGCAAATTGTTTAAGGGTGTTTAGGGATTTATTTAGTTCAATACAGATATGCTTTTTACACGCAGGCTAATTTTTTAATACAAAATGAACAATCTAATTAGCTCTGAATTGCCATTCATTCATAAAAAATAGTTTTCTAAACATTAACACCTAACTTGTACAGGACAATATAGTTCTGTTGAAAAAAAAAGCTATAAAATGGAATTATTTTCTCCTTTGTCCACAGTAGGTAAATTTGCACTTGAAGTTTGAAAAATTTACCTTAACTTCTCCTGATCTATTTCTTTTCCTGGGCATAGGAGGAAATAGCACGATAGACTAATCCAAACAAAATGAGGGGATGAACACGAAATAAATATTTCAAATATTGCTTTCCACTAATAGCCTACTGAGTATATTTTCAATCTGTGGACCTTGGCCCTATTGGTAGGGTCGATAAAAAAGGGGAAGGATAAACCCCTGGTTTAAATTGTATCTTCTTTGCCCTAACTGCTTGTTGATGTCCATTGCTGTTGTACCCTAGGAACATCCTTCTTCACACAACCAACATCAGATAAGGAACTACTTTACTGTATTTTTGTCTGATGGTTCAGCATTTAGATTGTACTACAAAGATAAAGATGTCAAATTGGCGAACATGTTTTTAGTACAGTCTTACTGAAGTAAATTGAAATAAAGTGTGGATGATGTTCAGTTGAGTGCAAATGAGGAGTTCACACATGTTTTACCTTTTTCCTCAGTCTCTGTATGCTGCTGTATGCCTCTGCTTTGGGACATTCTTTCCTGGATATTAAGAAACTTTCCTTCTTGCTAAGTAACTTGGAGTAGTTGAAATCAAGGACATAGGGCAAATCATTTACTTTTGCTAGCGTCAAGTGCTGGGCTTTTTAAATTTAGTTTTCTCAAAAAAATTAGTGTTAGAGTTAAAAGCAGAATTCTAGAGAAAATGAAGAAATGGAGATGTGGTGGACAATTGCTCAGATTATCAAGGTGTGTTTGGAGACAAACACTGTTTGATTCCTATCAGTTTCTTTTGTCAGTGGATTCTCTGATAAGATACTTAAAGGGTACCAGACAAGTTCTGCTGTCTATGAGATGAGGACATTCAGTAGTCATTGAAGCCTGATGTTAGAATATTTGGGAATTTTAATTTCACATTTTAGCACTGACAGTATATTTCTTAAGCTCTTATTGGAAAGATGTATTGTTCTGTATTACACCTGAAAATATTTTTAAGTTTGAAACTTTGACATTACAAAACAGTTTTATATTTTAATGGAAGAAACTTGAAAAATTAGTGAAATAGTATTTATTTATACAGGTCTCTTTGTGGGTTTGGCAGTGGAATGGGTTCCAAACATTCATGCAACAGGCATTGTTTAATTCCAGAAAGAAATTATATCAGAGCAATATCTTTGGCAAATTACTGTCTATATTCACTACTTGCTTACTGAGATTATAAGACTGAAAAGGTAGTTTCTTTTTGTATGGACCTGCTACTTTTCTAGTGCTGATATTGCTGCAGTTTTTAACATGTTATGTATTTATCTACTATTAAAACATGATGCTGTTCTCATCATAACCATATAAGTAAGAATGGAAAACAGAGCATTTTTGTTATTCTCTTTTCAGGTTGGGAGAATGATCATAAATACTTTGTAATCATTTGAATGTGGCATAATTTTAGTTACACTTATTGTTGTTGGAAGTAAGATTTTTGTGGTGTGGATGAAAAAAGGTGTAATTTATGTCTGTGAAGAGCTAGCATTATTTTGGGATCACTGCCCATATTGCTTATTTATATTTACCTCTGCAACTTATTTTTTCACATCTGATACAGATTGTTCATAGTCTGCAGTTGTTTTAAGATATATTGGTTGTTACAAGAGACACAAAAAAATTAGGTGTCTACAGGAAGAATTGGTGCTCTGTTCTTAAAGGAACTTCTAAGTCTTCCTAAATGAAAAATCAAACAGTATCTAATACTGGCAATTTTCCTCTGTCTGCTGCTAGAACTTATTGGCCAACTAGGTCAGACATTATTAAAGTTCAAGTGGCCCACTGGGAAAAGTAATGGCCTTACGCTACTATGAATTTTAAATGCTGCCATTTCTATGTATTGCACCATCATCTGTTCTCGCACATCACTAAATTGTATAGAAGTTGTGGGACCAACGGATGTCAAGGTCACAGAAGTGATGACTCTTCTCAAGAAGCCTTCACTGAGCTTTGTCATACAGTTATAACCCTGGCTATAGGCAGCAAAGTTGTATGCACATGCTAGAATTTAACCTTTATATTATCATGGAATAGTGCAAGCCTGCAATGCAGGATATCTGTCTCCTCAGAATCTTTACTTTGGGTTTTATTTTTGATCCTGCCAAAGGGATGAGATTGACTTTGAGGCAATGGCAGTTTTTAGGGATCTGTATTTAACTCTTTTGAGTTGAGCTGTTGTACAGCTTACTGAACTGGATATCAGAGAATTTTAAAATTGATTAATGCTATTGTTCTTCAAATGTGCTTGAATTTCATCTTGATTTTAAATGTAATCCTACTAAGTCTGAAATGAGCATATTATCATGTACTTCTTGTCATATATGTATGTGTATCTACACACACAGCATAACAACAAAACAACAACAACAATAATAATATATTTGTAATGGGAGTATTTCCTCTACAGAACTATTTCCAAAGGAGTAGCTACCAATTATGCTTCATTGTATGGAAGGCTTCTTATGCAGAAATAATAAAACTGGTTTCGTATTCCAGATTTGGTGTAGCTGGAAAGCTGGAAAATTGAAAGATGGCCACTTTATAGAAGTTAGCATGTTGTAACTAAAGACTTAGATACTTCTATATTACTTAGTAACTCTAATTCAAATTCAGCTCTTGATTTAAAAATATATATTCACACGCATATATGTATATGATTTAATTTAAATCATATTGATATAACTTAAAGCATATATTGATTTAACTTAAATTGGTAATTCACTGACTTCTGATAAATCATTAATAGATTTGTGAATGATAAAAGTACAAATGTATACAGGAACAATACTCTGCTTTTTGAGAATTTTCACTCAGCGAAATGACCACCATCATACTAAACTATAAGAAAGATTGTAGTACAGGAGGCTACAGTGAAGAAAGATTAAAGCTGTAACTGGAGGTCAGTGTGGCTCCTTTGTTCCATGTTCTTCAGTGCTTGGATGCATATAAGCCTAACAGCTTCCTGAGCTTTGGGGTAGGCCTTTGGTATTCCTGAGCCTTCCTGGATTCTCTTGTGGAATCATTCAGGCTGCTGGGAAGCCTTTTTGTTGTCTGGACAATCCTGACATGTGGAAGAAATTCTGAGAATCTGCTAGTTGTCACCTCCTGTCAGGTGGGGAGTTGACATCAGCCTGGCATTGGGTCATGTACAGGTGTAACTGTGGTGCTTGCTGCCCACATTCTGCAGTTCTGGGAAGGCACTGTGGCTCTATGCATCCATGCATGTTATGCCTTTGAAACAATGCTGCTAGATGCATTTGAAATCCATTATTGACAGAGGTTTTACGAATTAGAGTGGGCTGGGTAGCATGTGATAAGCAGTTCAAATGTTGCTTCCTGTAGGAGTTCCTGTTCCAAATCATTTGCAGTACGGAATACGGGAATTTTGCTGTTTGGATTTTTTTCATATCTTTAATAATGTAACACGAAAAACACGTTTTAGATGCATGCTCTGAAACTTCTGCATAGATGAAAGGAGATTTCCCCTTTCACCACTAGTCTTTTAAATTTGTTGGATTTATACCTTTCTTTCCTCAAATAGATTTTTAATCTGGCGTGGCAGCACCACACAGGTCTAGCTAGCCCTATTACTTTTATTTTAATGCTCAATATTGTGTCAGTTAAAAGTATTTTTAAGCTTACTATACATGGAAAAGGAAAGTTCTTTTCCAGTTAAAAAAAAATGAGAGACTCTTGCTATCTACTTCAGAACGTACCATGAAAGATTTAAGTAGCACTGCATGCTCAGTAGAGACTGTGGAAGGAAACACAGGAAAACAGTTTCCCCCCCTACTTGAATTCCTGCTATAGCTAAGTGGCAGTGTATGTTCTTCAGAGAGAAGATTTGACACTGCAGCTTTGAGATTCCATGTGTGACAGCTTCTGAATTTTGGAAACACAGCTCCCGCCCCTACACTACACTTTTTTAACCAATATATTCATCATTTTAATAAGATGGAATACTTCATTTTGTGAAAAGGAAACAATTAAGCTATTCTGTTAATATTGTTTAATGGACTGTGCTTTCCCCCTGCTTGTCTCCACTTGTGTGGATACTTCTGGATGAAATACTGCAGTTCATATTTACTCTTGATTTGTTTTTTTATTTTTTTTACAAATCTCTCTAGATATTCTTCCTTTGTTCCGTGGTAAAATACATTAACTGTAAAACTGATTTTTTACTCTTTCTACTTTAGGCAAGTGTGGAGTTAAAATTGAGGGAAAGGAAACTCATTCTAAAACTTGAAACAAGTGGAAACTTGGTTTGCACCTATAACTCCATGTTTTCAGTAATCTCAGAAAATAAAGTAAAATAGTGTAAGTTTTATCTTATCTGTAGAGAATTCATTATTGCAAGGGGGTTGATAATATAATATTTGCCTAACATTTGTTACACTTGGATTTTCTCCTGATGAAGCTGAAGTAAGTAGCAGATACTGAGATGGACAGTACTCCAAATTGTGGCTGCGTCTACAGTTCTGTTTATTGAGGTGATGGTCTTGTACAGTTAAATTGCTTTCATCATTACTTGCTGCTTCTTAGCCAAAGTTTTGTATCTACTCTAGCTATGAAGCTCTAAACTGCTTATATGAAGTAGTAACTTACCCGTTACTACTTTATATATTAGTACTCATTGCAAACCAGAACATTTCTGAAACACTCTCCAGGGATTATGGCATTCCTCATTTACCAAATTCTGAGATTCATTAGAAGAGAATGGTCTAAATGTTTATTCCTACATAGTAATTGATCAAAGGGCATTTCTTTTCCCAGTGCCAAGCTTTCAGTTTTCTTTCTAGATTGACTGGTATCTGAGTTCCTAGAAACAATTTCTCTTATCCTTTTTTCTGGACTGACTTGGGCATCCCATTCTAAATGTTGGATTTGTGTATTAGGAATAACTTTCATAGCTGTAAAACTTTTTTTTTTTTAACAGCAAGCAAATTTTTATATCTTTATATCACTTGGAACCTAGAAATTACGCTTCATTTTATAAAATAAAAGTAATTTTATCTTTAAAAGTCGGCATTTTTAGCCAACTTTAGATTTCACAGTTTCCTGTTCAAATCCACTTATGTACTGACAAGAGCACAAAATACATCAGGCATTCGGATGGAAGTATGCCACTCACATCAACACAGAGTAACAAAAGGTAAATTGGTGTCATTGTGGATACCAGTATACAAGAAAAAGAGCATATCTAAAGAGCGGGGCTGGATGCTTTGAACAGAGCTCTGGGATGTAGATTCATTACTAGCTGGAATTGCAGAAGATAATGTTTCCATGAAAGTTGTCACTACATAACTTAAGAGAAAAAATTGCTTATTTCCCTGGACAATATACTTAGTTCTACAAGAGGAATAACAAGTTCATTTATTAAATGTTTAAACAAGGTAGTACTCAGAATTATGACTGCTGGATTTTTTAATTGTTTGTTTCAGAAAATCAGCAATTATGTACCTAGGCTCTACAGTCGTTTCTCACAGGAGTCTGCTTGTCACAAATGTCTATATACCTAGTCTTCAAGTAAGCCATGAGGCTTATATAGTTTAGTCCATGAAAGGCAATAACACGGTACTCAAATGTTATTTTGAATAAAAAACACTTTCAGTGTTACGTTTGTTTTTCTGGATAGCTCACTGATAAATGAATTTGTCTGCTCATTTGTTGCTTTCAAATCTTGTGTAGAAGTATCAGAGGATGGATGGAGTCCTGGGAACTTAGCTGTTCCTGTAGCAGTAATGGTAACTTCTATGGTAGTATTCCTGCTGTCAATATCAGCAGTTGTGATCATGCTGTTTTGCTATTCAAATGCATGTTTGTGACTTCTCTCTTCAAGTACATAGTAGTGTCTTTTTCAGTGCTTTCTGAAACCATGATGTTTCAGTTTTCACTCAATGGGATCTTGTAATAGATGCTCCATCTGTGTTTTGAGGAGCTATTTCATTTTGCCAGAAAGTTGTCTCAATGAAATTGTAGCAAGGAAATGCTGAGTGGCAGATGAGTGGTTTTAATGTTTAAGACAGGAACTGTGTTAACAAAAAGAAACATGGAAGCAGCCATGTGAAGATATAAATCCACTTCTCCTGGAGAAGGGGAAAGATCATCCAGTAGTAAGGCTTGAAATTCATTGAATGGTGTTGTTGAAATAATTCTCTTGGCCTCAGTGGTAAAGTTTCTGTACTGCAGTACAGTATATATCCAATTTGCACTGTTAGTGGAATGATTTTTTTCAGTATTTGTGCTAAGTCCTAAATTATCTGAACAGTTGGAAGCATCAGAAAGGAATGTTGAACTAAATTGATGTAGAAGGTCAAAATCCAAGGACACCAAAGGGACAATTAAAATGGACAAGAATAAGAGAAACATTTAGTTTTGAGAAGACCTTGAAGGTCATCAAGTCCAACCATTAACCTAGCACTTCCAAGTCCGCCATTAAAGGTGGAGTGTAAAGGGTGGGAGGGATAATGGTCTTAGTCTTTTTTGATGTCAGTGTCAGTCTATAATAGGATAATGGTAGTATAAGTACAGTTATCATACCAGGAATAGCCTAAAAAACACAAAAATTGCTCTGTCAGTGGAAGAGAGCTCAAACCAGAAATCTAGTCAGATGCTGTCCTGATCTGTTTTGGGTTTTTTCCCACATCTATCTCTAAATTCAGTTCCATTATGACCATGTAAATCTACAAGGCAATAATAGTTATGTGGTGAGCCATTAGGGGGCCATATGTATCCAACTTATTTATAGCCTGCACGTTTGGGGTTTTTTTTAAATCAACTTGAAATATTTTAGCTTCCCGTATGTGTATAGCCTGTGTAAGTATATACTCCTAATTTCTTTCCTTCACATTGTAGTGAATACATGTGCAGGTTGCAGGTTGTCATAATTGGATTGTACACCTTTTGGAGAGGCTTTGTGGTATGTAACTCCTGGCCTCTGTGTTACATGTTTATTTAAATAAAGTATTTATTTTTAAATAGTGTTTATTTGATTTAAATAGAAACCTTAATAAAAATTTAAATTCTTTACTGTATTGTACTTATTTTTTCTGAAATCCATTAATTTAATAGATCTGTATATTAGTCAGTTTCTATTGTTTTAATTTTTCTACAGTTTTAATGTTGAGTCTCAGCGGGTACTTAGGGTGAACAGTCCCATGTGTAAAATACCAAAGATGAGCTCAGCTTACTGCTGTCACGCAGATGTTGTGGTGGGCAGACTAGCCCAAAATGCAGAGTTATGGCAAAAAGCCTGGAAGCACGGCTATGGATAGAGAATACTTGTAAGTTCTTTATACAGCACTGCATTAATCTAATAATTTTGTTCTTGATTCTTCAGCTGCTTGGTGTAGAGGTAACTTTATACCATGCTGCATATATATACTGTCTGTTTAACTCTGATCCAGCCATTTAGTTGTTTTGTGCCTCAATGTTCTCTTTTGAAGGTGGGAGCAGGACTCCTCTATCTTAAATTAGTATTTCTGAAGTGTGACAGTTAGAAGCAGAAGGGTCATTTATGTAGAGAGAGAACATGTACTTTTAATGTAATTATGATACAGGTGTTAAATTCACATACAAGAAATCTTGATAGAAGAGTGAGACTAGACATTGTAGAATATTTGAACTACCTATGCTGTGCCATAGTAGGTAAATTCATAAAAGGAAAAAATGTTAATTATTTATAATGCTGTATTGTACCATAAAACTCGATTTATTGAGACTATAATTTGTTCAAGTTGCATGTAGTAGAAAAATATATCAGGAGTAATTAGTAGTATTCAGGATGTGATGAGGTAGATATATCCGCAGAGGACAATTGAAAACAGTAGCAGTGTGCTATTGATTGCCTTTCAGAGGAAAAAAAATCTTGTCTCGTTTCTAAATGTTAACAATTCAGAGAGAAAAATTCCCACTTGGGAAGAATGCTTTCCAGGTTGCTTCATTGCCAGGTGTTTGACATTGAGTGGAGCCTTAGATGAATGAAGCTTATGGCAGCCTTTGGAAGTGACCGACTCTGGGGAATCTTCGCTTCCTGCTGTGAAAGTTTCCATTTTCAAAGCACATCAGTTTCAGTGGGAATGTTCCACTGGTCCCATATGCTACTTCTGACAGAGGGGGAAGTTTTTAACCTGAATATGAGACAGCTACTGAAGAAGTTCCCTTGCTGCTAACAAAATGAATTTCAATATGTTGCCAGTGAACAAGCGGCATGTTCCCAACTGCTGATGGAATTTAACTCTGTCAATTATTAATGGAAATTTTGCTTTAATTTCCTTTTTTTTCCCATCACCTTTTAGCTCCACTGCTTGCTCCTGGTAGGACTTTTGGTTTCTGAAGTTGAATCACCCAAACAATATGCTAGTTTGATTTGAAATTCTTGCTATATTTTCCTCCACTCCCTCATATGCTCTCTCTTTGACCTAGCAGCAGGAAGCCTTTGTCTGAGGTGTTCATCTGGAACAACTTTTCCACACTTGTTTTCATGTTCTGTTAGATTACAGGGCAGCAGGCCTACCTTTGAAGCTCCCTTCTCTTTTGTTTCTTTGCAGTGCACTCCAGTAATTAACTTTGTCCTTCTTTTATTTGTTCCAGTCAATCGCAGTCCACTCTGCTGAGCATCTTCTCCCAGGAGTACCAGGTTAGAAGTTTTCTCCTTTGTGAGGGTTGACAGGTGCCTAATTGAATGATGAATGTCCCTTTATTTCTTTGTAATTGAACTGCCAGCTTTCTGATTGGTTTGGAGGATGTTCCTTTTTCCACATCAAGCACCGCCTGAGTCTCAGTGGATGGCTGCCAAGCCTACCCATCCATCTGTCTAATAACATCTAGCCTTTGCTTATTTGGTGGACCTGTAATAAATTATGCTAAACCATTATTATTCTGACAATAATAATTTCCCTGTGTTGCGTGGTTCCATGTGCTAAATGTTTGCTGACTTGCACTGTCAGTGCTGCTTTCCATTGCTGACAGAGATGATGATAAATGACCATTGCCGGAGTGGCAGAAGGCAAGAGAGGCAGAAAATGGAGTCATTTATCATGAGATGACAGGTGTCAGTCAAATGGCAAGTCTCAATGGAATTACTTTTTGTAGTTTTTCAAATAAGTTGTTTTTAAGCAATGTTCTTCCTGGTTAAAAATGCCAATTGAATTGTAAAACTAGAGTGCACCAGACTTAGATGGAATTGAATTGAGGGAAAATTAATACAAAGGTTGAAAGAGAGAACAAGTTTTTCTTTGCCCTCAGCAGCCTTCAGTAAACTTATTTAGATTCAATTATTGTGACCTTACTGGCTTTTACATATGGTACATTGCAGTACAGTCTGAAGACGTTCAATTCAATAGCTAGATTGAATGTCATTTCTGTACGGAATCTAAAAACATGGCTCCCATCTATCAAAGTGTAGCCAAGGATCACGTGTTTGTGTAGTCATGATTTCTGTGTTTTGATCTATGACACGTTTGTAAAAGTTCTTGTTTTTTTATCATTTTTCTAGAAACAAATTAAAAGAACACATGCCAAGCATCACACTGCTGAAGCTATCGAAACTTACTACCAAAGGTATGACCTCACCACCCCAGTTAAGACTCTCATCATAGCTACTGGTTTTTACGGCAGATGTGGGTAAATTAGCTTATGAAGCTAATTTTATATAACAATAAATTAAGAATATGGGAATACAGAATGGTTCACCTAAAAATGTTTTTCACTAGAACTACAGAATTTTTTCAGGATTTGGTCATTCTGATTAAGAAGGAGTTTACTTACCTGGCTCTAAGTCAGGATAAGCAAATAATTTTTCAGTCTGTGTGATGGCATTTATTATGTATTGCCTAGAGTTTATACTTTTTAGGATTTCTGTGTCAAGACTGATTTTGATTACTTCCTTACAGCAAGAGAGCTTGTTCTGTTACAGTTGCTTGTTTAAAACAACGTTTGTGTTACATTACAAAAAGTTATATATTCATGTATTGCCAGTTAAAGCACTAATTTTTAGATCACTTCTGTTTTATCAACAGAAGTGTCAGAAGTAGTTTTTAAGGGAGGATGAAAACCTTTATGTCATTTTACAATTGTTTGCATCTTAAGCTAATAAACTGTGCTTGCTACACCTTATAGTTTTTCTGTTAGTTCTATAGACTTTATTAAAAATATTCCAGTGACATAATTGGGGCATAGTGATAACAGGTAAAGATATGCAATTAAAATATTACTTTGTAGACTGACATATCTGAAGAGCATGCATGGCAAGTGAATTCATACTCGTGATGTATAATATTCATGCTTAATACCTAATCTGTATGAATCAAGAAAATAAACAAAGAGCCTTCATTTGTAAACAATTAAATGTGCTTCTGCCAGAGTCACGTATTTAAAACTTAACCACAGCCTGATTGTATCAGACATTGGTTTAGAATATCTAGTGTGAAGTCTACTAGTTTGAGTGTTTGACTTTGTTTTTTTAGTAGTTGTATTGTTCTGTAAAGTTTGTACTGGGTCACATCACACTTTTCCTAGGGTTGATTCTTGTTTAGGAAGAATATTGGATTAAAATGTTGTTGTGCTAATAACATACATATACAGTGCTACTTTAAATTATTTTTCACTAGCACAATTTCAGTGAAGTGGCCTGTGGTAATTGTAACTGCTGTGTAAGTAACCGTTTTCTTAGAGTATTTGTAAATCACTAGCTCCAGCCTGAAACTCCAACCTGAAACATGGGACAAAATTTTCCTTTATGCAAAGCAGCAGTTGTATTGGTGTCAGTAGGGTTGTAGGTATGATTAAGTTTGTCTCACATCAGGTAGGAGATTTGGTCTCCTGTCTTCTTCTGTAGCCTGAAGTATAATAGCAGTGCATAACTAATGCATTATGTATGAAGCTGTGTGGTAGTGGTAGGGAATATCATTCTTTATGCTATTTCTGAGTGTGTCATTTTGCAAGTGTATTAACATGGCTGAGTAAAATGCACATGTTTTAAAATCAGAGATGTTCTGGTCAATAGTTAAAAAACTCATTTCAGTCCTGTTTTAACAGATTTACTGTGTAGTATGTTCAGGAGGCTACAGAAGCAGACAACTTGAGTTAGAAGCCACTTTGAAATACTTCAGGCGTAAATATGACAAACGTGTCTTCTCCTCTGCTCTTCTGTAGCATCCACTTTACTGCTGTAACCCCCAGTATGGGTGCTATGCTCCTTAGTATTTCTGCTGGCATACAAGCAGATAATTGTGCTGTCATTTCTTTCTTAGGTCAGAAACTACCAGGTTTTGACGGCAGACATTTCCAGTGGTCCCTGTTAAGAGCAAGTAAAATGGTTGAGTAAAGTAGTTTCTTCTGAGGTTTACTAGCCTGAAACTTAGGCAAACACAAAGTACAAAAAGGATCAGCAAGTTTTCAGAAGAGTATTGCCATCAGCATGTGAGACCTGTTAGTTTATAATGGAGTTGCCAGAAGCATTAGAAATATCTGACAGAAATTTACTTCATTGTCACTGTAGTGTTGCTGTTCGATCATTTAGATGCATGTTTGAGAATATTAATCTCAAGTACATTTTCCTGGTTGTGTATTTTGTATATGAACTCTTTTCTTCTGTTATAAATTTTCAATGTTTAAGCATACACGAGGCATCTTGTTTTGTGGGGTTTTTTTAATGTGGAATTGACATAGGTTACAGCAAAAAGCTTTTTTCATTTTCTTGATTCATTAAGCCTCAGAATAACTTGCAAGCAAAAAGCCCTCTATCTAATCTTATGTGAAGGGGTTTTATAAAGGTGTGCCACCCATTCCACAGAAAGGTAAAATGATAAAGAATTTTAATGTCTGTAACTAATGAGCAGAAGAGTGTCTTCTGATAGCTAATGATAGAGCTGGAAAGGCTGTGGCCTTCTAATGATGTCAGTAATGATGCGCTATGTGAATACAGAGAGGATAAACGAGCAGGTTCAAATGTTGGTAAATATTGTTCTTTTCCATGTGTCTGCAAAACACAAAGTGTCTTCCAGTATCAAAGCTCCTTCCCATCAGCTTCTGAACACAGGTTTCAGGCTTTATTGAAATGTAAATATCAAACAATGAAAGTAACAGGAAAGTGATACTGTATGAAACAATGGTCAGAAACATCATTCCATAATACCCTCAACCAGAAACATTAAACCTTTGCCACTGATAGGATAATGGCTTTCTATCAACCTTTATTGAATCCTAAATATTTCTTGTTTTCACTTTAGAATATTAATTGTTTGACTGATTTCAGTGAAGTAAGCCTTTAGTATTTAAACTAATGCCCGGTTCATAAAATCTGGAATAAATTTGAGAATTTATGGTTTTGTGTGTAGTAATGAATTGAATAAGATGTACAGTGCACCTTCATAGTTGAAGGTCATGTGGAACCAGAAATCTTTACTCTGAATGATAGAGGTTTATTTGTCTGTGATGCATCTTTATGTGGTACAGATATAATTTATTTGTGTGTCATTAAGCCACATTTTTTAAAATTTCTTGATATATTGGTTTTTTTACAAGTGACTTTATTGAGATGGATATATTTTGCAGATGAATAGAATAGGAAACAGCCCTGGAGAGTTAGTGATTTCTTAAAATAATTCTT
Source organism: Sterrhoptilus dennistouni (assembly GCA_013397095.1). NCBI lineage: Eukaryota > Metazoa > Chordata > Aves > Passeriformes > Zosteropidae > Sterrhoptilus > Sterrhoptilus dennistouni. The sequence continues at coordinate 312,745 of VWZU01014863.1, read as the reverse complement.
AAAAGATTTCCCATTAACTACTCTGTAATGGGGTATTTTCCCCCAAATGAAAAAGATTCACAAAGGATGCTGACATGTATGAACTGGCCTTTTCTTGCCACTGCGAAATTACCTGGCTTTGTCTTGTCTAGGTACCTGAATGCGGTGATGAAAAATGCAGCTGCCCCAGTATTACTGGACCTGGCCAATGAGGTAATCATCTTTCTTTTTTCTTTAATCTTCCAGTGTAAAACCTGAGGGGCATATCTATAGTGACTTTAGTGAGAAATGTAATTAACCTAAAAAAAATGGTTTCAAGGCACATTAGACATTTAAAATGGTTCCCCAGTCTGTTAGTACTTAAAATAATTAGACAAAAAGCCACATTTATTAATAAATCAGTTCATGTAATTAGCCTTTTAAATTCAAGGCGAATGTGTAGGATACCCTGAATTTGTATTTTGCTGAAAATTTCAGACAGACTGCAGGTCTTCAATGCATAAACTTAGTAAAAATTCTCACATTGATTAAATGGAGTTGTATCAGTTTGATTCCTTGCTTTTAATAACAAAACCCATCTAAGTTAATACTATTTTTTAATAATAGTAAGGCTTAAAACAGATCATTGTCCTGACTCCTTTTATTTCTTATCTTAAGATAAAGCACTTAAGCAGAATAAATTCCTCAGTGTGTGAAAAGTTCTGTATGGATGCCATTAAAGTCTTGACAAATTTATTAATGCTGTTTATTAACTAGAATATGAATTTTCCTTTTTATACAAGGTGTTATTTGTATTAAAAACTGCTATCTTAGCAGTAGCTTAAAGAAGAGGTAGAAAGTTTTAAAAAGTGGCAAGGAGTTTCCTAGGAAAAAAAAAGATGAAATACCTGTTTTTTAAACTCTAAAATATTTATTTACCATAATAGTAACAGTACAATAGCTGGTACTCCCTGGAACTGCTTATGCAATCCTCAGAGGGATAGAATGAAACGTATGCTGTTTTGTGTTGCATTTTAATAGAAAATGTAAGAAGGAAGCAGAAAATGAGTGTTTGCATTAAAAATGATATGGCACTGTGAACATTAAGTGTAGCAATAGCAGCAAGTTCTACATGTTACATTAGTAAAAAAGAATGGTTTTATTCTCATGTACATTGCTGCAGCCGGCAAATGAGCGATTACCTATCAATTACTGAAAGGTTTTAATGGTCTGTGAAGTGTCTGTGTAACCTGATCGTACAGTTAGCATAGAATAAAGGATTTATTTCATATTAGTGTTAATGTGTAGCTTCTTACCATCTCTGCAAAAGACAAGTCTTGAAGTACTGAGAATAGAATATACTTTACATAAATAAGTACAATCTTATTAAGAATTTAGGTAAACATTCTGATGGATGATATATTGCACCCATATTATATGGGAACTCTCATAAAAATATTTCAAGCACAGAGTAATATATCTGTTACTGCTTCTTTGTATATTTTTTCCATTGATTTAGAGATGATGCATATAATTTCTGCCTCCAGTGAGCATATCTTTGTTTATATTTCACTAATGCATTTTTGCAATTCAGATCAAAGATATCTACAGTTCAGAAATAAATAAAAATTAAATCTAAGAGAAAGGGGAGATACATAAAGAACTTATCTGCTTCTGGTTTTGTAGTAGTAGGTATATCAGAAAAGCAATGCATTTTGTGGCTGCCACCTAATGCATTAGGGAAACGTGGCAATAACCAGCACCAGATTACTGCTTCCAAACAATCAAGCTGCCATTTTTATATGATGGTTAATATTTAAATGACATACTCTTGCATCTGCTGACAATTGATGTAATGGTAATACTTTATGAGTCAATATATATTTAATCAGTGGAAACTGTAAAAATTGATGAGAAATATATAACATAGCTATATTACAGTGTGTAGCAGCTCTGTTAAATAGGAAAAGTCGCATACTGTTATCTTTTGGGGATGTTTTTTTAGGGATTGTAAAATGACTTCTGATTTTTTTTTTGAAATGAAATTATTTGCCAACTGTTCATATTATGTATGTAGTACAAAAATACTAAAATAAATCACATTTTTGTTAGAAACAATAAAATTAGTCACTGTTCTCTTCACAGAAATATTTTCAAGTGAGATTTGAAGCACTATGAATTTTACTTACATGCTAACTTCTGACATGAAGCATGATGGCCCTATTTCAAAGAAAGATGGACACATGATTAATATGAAAATTAGGGCGATGCAAGTACCTGAACTAATAAGGTAGTCCTTATTCAGGCTGGACTACCTTCAGTAATTTCACCATTTTTCATGTGTCAGCTCTGATGTGGGTTACTGGAAATAAGCAGCTCCATGGAAAGCATTTCTCTCTACTTGGGGAATTTAAGGCCATCCAAGTACATACACATTTGGAAAAATATGCATGCACAAATGGAGTAACCTTTTCTGTGTAGTTACTAAATCAAGATAAAATTTTTACACTAAGAGTGAACTTGAAAAGATGTCAAAAAAAATTCACTGTGACTATGTGTGACTAAGGTTTACTGTCTCATAGTTAAAATTCTGATTCACTAAAGCAGTATTTTAATGGTATCTAAAAAGCTACTGTAATTTCAGGATCAACTAGGTTATACATTTTTCATACATATAAAAAAAGTTGAAATGAAGGACTAGCTTTGTTAAAAATCGAAATACAAACTTGGAAGTAATTTTGACCAAGCCCAACACATCTGCTAGAGATATTGATGCTAAGAGTGTGTGAATCACTTGATGGGTACCACATGAACAAAGATTCTTAGTAAAGGATCACCACTTTTTTTTCTTAATAAATAACCTTATAAAAGGGATTTCACTATCATCTTTTACAAAGGGTGGTTCAGATGCAAAATGTACAAACATAATAATCAGGTTTTTATGTTGTCTACCTTAATTGGTTTTTCACTGGTACTGTGGATTACTGCTACACATTTGGTGCAAATAGTTGAGCTAGATAATTGGAAAAATATCCTGTTTCCTCTACTTCGCTCTTTAGTTTTAATCTACCAATAAATTACAGTTCTGACAAGTGTGCATCTAAATGCATTTACTTCCTGAAATTCTGTTTTTGTTTTTGTTGGGCTAAGGTGGACTTTGCCCCATCATTGATGGCTCGTATTGTCTTGGAAAGGTTTCTACAAGAAAAAGAACAAGCCATCCGTAAGTGTCTTAGCTGGGTTTTGGGGGATTTTTTGTATTTTTTTACTTCTAAAATACTTTTTGTTTCTACTTTTCTTCTGTCTATGATAGAAAAATAATTACCACAACACTGGAAGTGAGATAATGAGGATAATATTTTAAGTTGGTTTCTTCAACAGTTAATGACAGTTAAAATGTATGTAAGAAGAGCAGCCACAATTTAATATTATTTAAATGAATCTTTTTCCTCTTAGATTTCCAGAATATCTGTTTTTCCAGTAAAATAAAGGGTATGGGCCTTATACCACATTTATGTCTTTAAAATTCTGTACTTTAGAAGTCGATAATTACTGACAGTAATTCTTAAAACAAACCTAAGCCACTTTTAATTTTGCTGTGTTGCAGAAATGTTGCTAGTATATATAGAAGTGCATTTAACTGATCTCAGTACAAGAAAATAAAAAATGGAATGAAAGGGAAGAAAAGAATAGAGCTACGGGAGGAGGTTCAAGCCTAAATTAATTTGCCACTGAAAAAATACATTTTGTTATTTTCTCTGTGTCAACTGCATGATTAAAACCGGCTGTTAAGTGAGCTCTGGGGATGTGCTCGTAAAAGATTTATGAGTAATATTCAATGTGATATTCAAAGTGAGTCATGAATATCAGGGTAATTGCTCTCAGTGCTGGCTCTTTTACTAGGCAGGAGTTTGTCAACTGCCCCATAAATATTTGCCTAGTCTCATGTAAAAAAGACAATTTCATCTTCTGCATTTTTATTACCTAGTGTAATGTTTACCTTTGGAGCTTGACTATGGCACAATAGGTAAAAAGCTTCAGAATATGCTTTATGCGTATAATCTTCTCTTTTTGAAAGCAAAAGATAATACCTACTAAAATATCATGCAGTAGCATATGGTGGATTTTGTCAGGGATATTTCCTTTGGTTTTCTTTCAATCTGCACAGTTATCAGTGACTGGTGGCCCAGTTACCTTCTGAAGGTTTCATTTGAATGAATTAAGTACTTCCCCTAAAAATTCAATATCATTTCAATAGATGTAGCCTCTAAAGTAACCTGCAGTGATGCTTCATGAGCAAATCACATGATGTCAGAATGGTATGGTTTCGATTTAATCAAGAAAGAGATTAAAGTGGATGTGTGTTATTTTCAACTTCGCCGCAGCACCACCATTTGTCAAAGTCAACCTTCTGATTGCTTTGGACCTACTGCTATCCAGGTCTTGTCAAAATAGTAGTCTGCACAATCTGAACCAGGTAGGCTGGCCAATGGAGAGCAGCACAAGCACAGTAAAGCAAAATTAATCATAAAATTTTCTGACTATTAATTTATATTTAAAATGATGACATATCTTAAGTAATTTTCTTTTTGTTTTGCATCGTCTTTTACTGCACAGTCAAACAGAATATAATTTTTGTACTGTACACCAGATTTCATACAACTATGTTGCTAGAATTAGGTGTCTTGAGAGAGTGTGCCAGGAAGGAGCATATTTAGAATCCTGTTTAGAAAGAGGCATTCCAAGAATGTGGCTGCTGGGGAGAGGATACAATTGTTTATATAGCACTGTGTTCTTGAATTACACTGTAATTAGATATAATGAAAGAAATCCTTATTTTGGAGCGTTTTTGGATTTCATAGCTGCTTAACTCAGTGACAGTTTTGTTGTGATCTATTTTGGGGCTTTTTTTCGAAAGTGAATTTGCAACACTTGATTGGGGGGTGGATTTTACTGTATAAGACATGTTAAAATCACTATTTGTTATACAGCTGTCACTGTTTATTATATGGCTTGTAATCTAAACATGGAATGATGAAAAATCTTTCATGGCGATCAAAACTGTGAAGAATCAGTTTTAGCATTGGCTTTTAATGGTACTTCATAAAAATATTCTATCCTTCATAGTACATTTTATTTTTAAATTTTCATTAAAAGATACATGCCTTGTGTTGTACATTATATGTATGGGTGTGGCAGGGGAATTGCAGTGTTGTTACAGTACTGTGGAGTTGCTAAACTCGTTTTACAGAATGAGCTGTGAGATACTCAGGCTTCTATTCTGACACTTTCTTCCCCTCACAGCAGCGACCTGGCTGGCCTTCGGCAATGAGATTCAATGCACATGGCTCCACAGTCAAATCATCAAATTTCCCTGTGTGTATATTAGAGTTTTGTAATGTGTTTCCATTATGAAACAATGCGGGGATAATTGTCTTTGGTAGCAATTAGCTAACAGGTTTGTTCAGTGCTATTGGCAGAGGCATCCATCATCCCCTCCCTGACCACACTTTTTTGTCTACTGTGGACTATGGAGATCAATAGAATTCTGTATAGTAGAAATCACCCCAGCTTTAATGAGCTGCAAATCTCAGTCAGTCTTGGTTTCGTATTTTTAATTTTTCCCCTTTAAAACTGAAAAAAGCTTTCCCACAGGGAGAGGAAAGTACTGTAGCTGTACTATTATTTTCACTAATCAGTTCATAGTTCTAAATTGGTTTGCTTCTACAAAAATGTGTGGATGAGAGGAATAAGGAGAAATACACAGCTTATTGCTCCAGCAATGCTCCATTCGAGTAAAGCAGGTGTTTACTAAATAGAGTAGTGCAATATTCTAAAAATTAACTTTGACTCTCTTGTATTAAGACTTTAAACCATAGAATTACACAGTGCAAAGGATTAAAAGACCTCATGTAACACAAATAGTATTTAAAAAAGATGCACAACCACTTTACAATAATCTATTTAGAATAAAAAGAAAGTGTGTTATGGCTTCCCTTTTAAACACAGTGTGTTGTATCAGGTCAAATTGTTTATAGTATGTGTGTCCTACAAGTGAAAGTTTTTGAGATGGAGTTTTTGTTTCTAAAGAATCAGTAGCTGGAAGAGTAAATCTGTGGGAATATGGAAGCAGAATTATCACTGAGCAGGAATATTTTCTTTTCTATTTCCTAAAGGAAAAAAAAAATATAGAAAGATACCAATGCTAATGATGGAAAAATTTTCTACCAGGTGACCTGTACTACTAGGAAAAGAGCTTGCAATTATAAAACTTGGAGTAAATAACAGTGTAATACCTTTAGTGTTTCTTTTAAATTAAATGTGGAAAGTGGACTTAAATTCTGCCCAGGTAGTTTAAGTAGGGTGGGAATTCAGTACAGTGGGAAGTTTTAGACCTTGTAGCCTAGTCTTCTTAGATTCCAGAAAATAGAGTTCTTGATTTGATAGCCTTTTATTTTTCATTTTCCAGTAACTTTGATCTTAAGGTAGAGATTACTATAATATCACACCAAATACCCTATTTATATGGTGTGTCATTGTTGCAATCAAAAAAAAAATCTTGAATTCTCTTAGTTTTCTTTTACATGAAGTAGTAGAGCTTAGAACTGACCTCTATAGCACTTATTTTGTGTATATCAAAAGACAATTATGCTATAATAGTCGCCATTTCATATGTTGGAAATGAAAAGTTCACAGTTTCTGTGAACAAAATATATCCTTTTAGTGTTTTCACTATTTGGCTGTGGGCAGGAGAGCCTTCTGTGCCCGTTTTCAGTTTGTGACCACCTACAATTTCTTTTGGGATGCTGTACAATATGAAGAATGTGTTCTATGTATCCTTTGATTTATTCAAGTTCAAAACTTGTTATTCAACCAAGCACTATAATAATTCTTTTCCCTATTACCTTACTAGAGCTCTCAGATTATTCTATCAATGTATAGAAGATTAGCTCCAAACAAAACTCTGGGGCCAAGGAGAGGTGGTGCCTTACATAAGTGTAATGAAACCCTATAAACGTAACATTACATATTATAGTTGTTTCTATATCCTAAAAAGAAAAATAAAGTTGATGAGGTTGTTAAAATAGATGAATTCTGTACTTAAGACACTAAATTCCGTGTGTTGAATTCCATGGTGCAAAACAGTATTCTAGTTATGGTCTAATAAATGCTAAGTAATGGAGATAATGGATTCCCTCAATGTGTTTGCTCTGCTCCTTTTAGTAAAGCCCAAGTTGCTGTTGTCCATCTTCTCTGCCCCAACACAGTGTTGGCTCATATTCAGTTTGCTGCCCTACCAGGGCCCCCAAATTCTTTTCTGCAAAACTGCTCCCCAGCCAATCCATCTCAGTGTGCATTTTTGCTGGGATTCCTCCTTCCCAGGTACTGAACTACACATTGACCCTTACTAAATTTCATGAGATTCCTGCTGGCCCATCCTCTAGCCAGTCTAGGTCCATCTGAATGCCAGCTTTGCCTCCTGATTGATTGTCTTTTGCATCCTCCAGGTCATTGTTGAAGATAGTAAACAGGAATAGCAATTGATGACAGCAACTATTAAAAAGAGGAAAGACAGAATCTTACACCATTCTTTAATCTTACCTTTTCTGCCCTCTTTTTATTTACACTTAGATAATAATGTAAAATGCAATCTCAAGCTACTTCTATAGGACTACCTGCTGTGAATTTTTAGCATGTATATAAGGTCAGAATATCCTTCCATCTTCCTCTACTTTTCTTAACTCCTGAATAAACAAGGTAAAACCTTGAGAAGGTAAACCAGTATCATCAGGCTTTCTAGATTCAGCACTTGGTGAAATGTTAAAAAAACCCAACAAGATGCCTTTTATCTGGTGAAGCATATAAAGCATTGGGCGGTTGTGCAGAGCAGTGCTAGTATCTCTTGAAATACATCTACACGCCACTTGCCCAGTGAAGACAGACAACAGAAAAGAATTGGAGAACAGTTCTGAAACAAGAATTCTGCAGCATTGCAAACTGCACAGTTGGGGTATAACTATTACTGAATTTTAGAAACTATTTTTAGTAAAAAGTGATTAAAAGCCGTGACTTCAGAAGTTGTCGAATACACCTATGCAGCATACATAACAAAATCTGTCTCCTTGAACACTGCCTAAATATTAGTTTCTTGTATGTCAACAATACTTAACATACATAAAATTATTTTCAAAGTTGTATCACTTCTTCCAAAAATACATACGTAGCTTTTAGAAATTATTTTCAGCTCTGAAGAAGCTCTTCTGCAATAATCTCAAATTGCTTAAATCTCCAGGAATTAAAATATACATTTGATTAAGTCTTATTTCACATTTTTCCTTATCACACAATGTTCTCTACCTGAGATATACGTAGTGTAGGAATGCACTTCATCTTCCAGAAGTATATTACCATTGACTAATTATAAGAGTGAACCAATGCAGAATCCATGGAAGCAAGGATTTGGTTTCAGTCAAGTAACCTGGAGTTATGTTAAAATACAGCACATTTGAGAAAATTTGCTAAGTGCCTAACAAATCTAGACATTCAACAAGGCTGATCACTACTCTTTTAGGCTGTGAAAATGCTGATTGCAATATATTGCTGGTTGTAAAAATAATCTTGAATATACCACTATCTTCACTTTCATGTCTACTGAATATGCAAAAACTTAAGTTGCAGTAGGTTGCTTTCTAGAAAAAATTACAAATGCACAGTAGGTCTTGGTCAGGTTCTTTTGTACTTGTTTGCATGTGTTTTTCCACATGGATGAAATTTTGTTCATGCCAACTAGTATAAGAAACCAAGAGTTTTTTACTTAAGAATCTTTTGCTGGGTGGCTTCTGATTGTGGTCTATTAAGTTTGCATTCTGTTGACTGACTGTTCCAAAAGATAAAATCACGTGAATTACAGGTTCTTTTCATTTGCACACATATTATTAACACATAAACTTGAGAAAGTCATTTTTAGTACTGACTAATGATAGTGTTTCTAAACAAGCATTTGAAGTTGCTTTTAATTTTTCGCCTTCTCCATCTTCCTGTCTTTGATTTCATACTGATAAGGCAGAATATTTTTACCAAGACACAGAGAGGAAGTATACCAGATGTTTAAGATGTCCTCTCAGAAGCAGAAGTTCTTTCTCTGAGAAAAGCCAAAAGTCTCAGATATCTCATTATTATTTATCTCTTGCTTGACCATAGGAAGCATCTGTATTCCTTCAGTTGCGTTGGTGAGAAGGGAAAGCAGTAGGACAGGGACACCTCTCAAAGCTGATTAGTTGAAGTAGTAAAAGCAAATTATACATCTTTAAAACACAAAATATTCCTCTGCCATTATGTCCAGAATGGATTCTGCCTCTGAAATTGCATTATATTCCTTTTTTTTTTTTTTTTTTTTTAAATCCTGCTTGTCAGTATTTCACTTGTTCTCATTTTAGGAATGGGGAACTATTTTTTTTTTCACCATTAGACTGACTGTTAACAACCTGCTTCTTTCATTTGCTATGTAATAGTCTTGTCATGTTGGGATGCTGTTACAGAACAAGTCTCATACAGGTATTCAAAGCAAATTTCTCTCATAATGAAAATTGGCAACTGAATTAAAATTATTGTTGAAGAAACTGGAGAGTGGTTCTAAAATCCCTAAACTGGATACACACAAGCGCCTTATTTTCAACAATGCAATAGAAACAGGAACATGAGTCTACAATGCAAAGGAATAGTTTTAATGTCACCAGTTTTACTAAGTTTTCAGCATGGATACTGACAATAATTTCATGAAGCACCCCCTGGTCTGTCTTTTCTTTTTATATGTGGGAATTTTTTTTTTATTTCCACTTACTCTGGTCAGCATGCACAACTGAAGTGAATGCTTACATGACCAAATTTCTAACCACTACATACCACCTTCTTGATGTTCTTGAAATACTGGCTTGAGTTTTGGTCCAAATACTATTCGCAGTTTACAAATGAAACATTTGAACCATGAGCAGGTTAATTAACTTGGCCAGGGTCCTCTGGCAAGTTTGTATTAAAGCAAAGACAAAGATTCAATCTTAAACTTGACAGGTATGGATTTATGAGGGCCAGACACTTCCGAATCCACGCATGCTCATTCCTTGCTTCCTCTTTTAAGCTAGAAAGGGAAAAATGGATGAACACAAAACCAAAGGCAATTTTTCTTTTTAACCTCTGTAGGTCTATTGTCCACTTTTTCAGAGAAAATTCAACTTTTCCATAACACTGACCAAGGTTCAGTCTTCCCATTTTGTATAAATGTCTGATGAATGCAGCCTCAGTAGTGCACTGATAAATTGGTGCTGGAGAGAATTTTTCTTGAGACAGTATTGCTGAGAAAAGCTGTTTGGCTTCAAATCCTAAAAGTTTTCTTTCTTTGGACTATTCCAACTTCTCTTTCTAGAATATATTAGAGCAAGCCTATGTTTTAAGTAGGCAGAGAACATGCTTGGTGTTAAGCATTGCACATTGGTGAGCTCCTTGAGCAATGTTACCTCAGTTTTAAGGTCATGGCCATCAACTAAATTAAGTTGGTTCTGTTTGTAGAGTTGCATATCTTTGAACTCACAAGAGGAAAACATTCTTCAGCATGAGATGTGTTACTCCTATAGCAGAGTCAATAAAATCTGTGTAAATATTGTACCTTCAGACTTAGTTTATCAATAGCAGTGAGAATGGGCCTTGCTGTCTTCTCTAAAAATGCCTTTCATTGCAAATAATTCAATTTGAACTTCTCTTCAGGCCTTCCCCTAGTGCATATGCAGCACTGTGCTGAAGCATGAGTATTAAATTCCTGGAACATCTTGCCATCACTTTTGTCTCAAGTAACTACAGCATCCAGGTACTTGATATTGAAGGTGCTAAAAAAGCATTGCATGACTTAGCTTTGTTCTACTTCAGAATTTACTCCGCTTGAGCAAAAAAGCATAAAAATTAAATGGGTACCAAATGCAGTGTACCTGAAGGGTGTTACTAAAACATCTCAGTTAAAAAGCTGACTATACAACAAAATACAGGAGGAGTCATCTGAAAGGGTGATCCAAGTATTTGACATCCTCAGGACTATCTTAAGACAATGAAAAAAAACAGTAAAATGCATTTGAAAAAGACATTTTTAAAAAATTGATAATAAAAAATTATAATTTATATATCATTATATAATAAATGATAATTTTAAAAAAATCAATTTGGTGAAGGCTGATGTTAGGAATTTTTTTTTCCCATGTAGGATCCATGACCCTGAAAACTCTTTAGGTTACATGTTTTAGTCTTTTAGTTAAAATAAAACAATCTCCTTTTTTCTTTTTGTTTTAGGTCTCCTTAATATAGAGCATTCAAGCAATAAAATTACCTAACTTTAATCAGTTCTTTGACTAAGAAGATTGGAAACCTGTATTTGAAAATCAGATGAAAGTAAGCAACTCAACCAAGTATAATGCTGCCAGCTGAGATCTCTTCTGATTTTTAAAGGAATAGTTTAGGTGGTTTAGGCTTTGCAAAAAATACCTTTAGGCAGAACCTTTAGGCAGAAGGGGAAGACATGTAGTCCCAGCTTTACTCAGTCACTTGGTTTTGTGGTTGCAGCAGTCACCACTGTGCTCTCTGATATCTCTGAGACTTATTCAGCTGAGCAGAAAAACTCTGGACTCTTTCTGCAGTAAACCACAGCTGTAAAGGGAAGATGTTGATGGACTAAGGAGAGTTCACTTCTTAAGGACTAAGTAGGGCCACTGGGATGGTAAAGGGGATGGAGCCCTTCCCATGTGCAAAAAGGCTGTGGGAACTGGAATTATTCAGCTGGTACAAGAGATGGTTTCACAAGGAAAGAAGAGCAGCCTACTGGTACCTAGGGGGATGTTATTAGGAAGATAAATGCAGGCTGTTTACAGTAGTGACATGGTGGTAAGATTAGAAACAGGTATAAATTGAAGTATGAGATATATACAACATTATTTAGTAACTTCTGTGGTCAATAACTTACATGTTCTGTTTTTTGTTTTGCTAAGGTAGATGTTCAGTACTTACAAAATAAATTTTTGAGAGATTTTAAGGATAAAGGTTTTCTTGTGTAATTGACTCTTGAACTTGTTTGGTAAGCCTTAAGATTTTAACAGCCTTATGCTGTTAAAGAAATTAAGACTGTTATTGAAACTTAATTGCATATGTATGACAAAAGAAACAAGATCTAGAGGAATCTAATGTGATTATCTAGAGGAAAAGTCCTACAGGAGACTGAAATTGAACATAGTAACTCTGATTATCTAAAAGGAAGTCTATTACAGTATGATAAAACTGTCAAAATAATGATTGAGGGCTCTAACAAGTCATGCAGAAGATCAATAAAGCTAATCTTACGTCATAACTTGAGAATCTAGAAATTGTATTTTGACCTTAGTTCACAATAGCCATTCAAAACATATTCAATAAATGGGTTATAGTACTTTTTCTTAATTAAAAATTAAAATTGTTGTCAATTGTTTTCTCCAGTGAAGTAGGGAATATGTTTCCTGTCCATGTGGTGTGCATGTTCTTTTACTGATTGCTTACTCTTTTTAAGGAATTATTAGACTTTGATCTCTTCTTCATGTACACAAATTTTTCTTTTTTTCCATGCAATTTACTTTATTGTCCATTCTATATAGGAGCTATTCTCCATATATTCTACAATATCTGAATGCCTTCCAGTTGTGTGTTAAGTTGCTTGGCTACATCTGTTTTTCTCTTCTCCAAAGGAGAAAGTGTTTGGTTTAGTGGGTATGCTGGCTTTGGCTGGGGTAGCACTAACTTTTTGCACAGTGCATGGTACGGGGCTGTATTTTGGACTTGTGCTGAACACAGAGTTGATAATATAGAGACTTTTTTTAATAGCTGAGCAGGGCTTAGGCAGAGCCTTTTCTGCTTGCACTGTCAGGCTGGCGAGGAAACTGGGGGTGCAGGGGAGGTTGGGAAGAGACACAGCTGGGACAGGTGACCTCAACTGATGAAAAGAATATTCCAGACCATGTGACATCATGATCAGTAAAGTGAGAGGAAGAAGGAGGAAGGGAACAATGGTGTTTGTCTTCCCAAGTCACTGTTCCCCATCATGGGTCCCTGCTCTCCAGGGGATGGCTGAACACCTGCCTGCCCATGGAAAACAATGAATTATTTCTTTGTTTTCCTTTCCCTGTTTTTTGCTTTCCATATTAATCTGTCATTATCTCAGCCTATGAGTTTTCTCACTTTTACCCTTCTAGTTCTCTCCCTGATCCTGCTAGTGTGGTAGTGAATGAGGAGCTAGTCATGATAGATTTGAAAAAACTCACTGACGATGTGTTTCTTCCAACTCTGCCTCCTAGCAGGCACTTAACAATAACTTTTACCCATCTATCTTTTGTCTCCCGAAGGAATTCTTAAAAGAAATGCTTGCTTTTGTTTCATATCACTTCCAAAATGCGGATCCTTTTTTTGCGAATTGCTTGGTTTTCTTTTAATTTTGAAAACTGACAATAAGAAATGTCTAGTATTTTAAAATCCTGTGACGTTATTGGCCCTGATGTTTTGTGGTTATGAGTTTCATAAAAGTGTCTTTCCGTTAAAAAAAGGTTTAAATCTAAATGCTTTCTTCAGAATGCCTATGAGTGTTCTGACAGTCAGCTGAAATGGTAAGCAGGCATTGTCTTTTTTTTTTGTGTCTTCTAAAATAAATGTTTAATTTTCCAAAAATTATGTTTCTTTAGGCTGCCGCTTGTTTTTTTCTGTCTTTGAACCCCTAGTTCTTCCAGTGTACATTTTTGAGATAGGAGGATAGAAATTAGTGGGATAGTTCCAAGTGAGTCTAAGCAGGAGTTATCCATTATGAGGAGTTTGTTAATATTTTCAAGTCTTTTTCTTCTTATTCCACCTAATTAAAATTGTTAGGAAATGCACAGATCTGTTTCAGCCAGTTTAGAGACTAGTAAAATGTAAGAATAACTGACCAGTTTCTTCCACCATGCATTAGTGGATTTTATGATTTGGGAGTATTTTGTGTCTTGGACTCTAGTGTCTCTGAAGGTGTAACCTCTGAATGCTAAGCCTCAGTTTCTTTACCTTTTAAACAATGGAATCCCATAATTTAGATTAAATTTATACTCGGAGTTGCAGTCTCAAGTATCTCTTTGGGAAATGCAACTCTGTCTATTCCCTCTTGTTGTTTTCTTTAGGAAATCTATGAATAACTGAAAATTGAAGTAATAGAAACAGCTTTTTAAAATAATTTTGAATCCTTGGCAATACCATCAATCCTAAGCCTAGTTACAAGACTTCAGAATTTCTTGCCTTTCTCAAGTTCCCAAATCAGAATTCCATTTACTTTTTTGAAGAACTTCTTCAGGCTTAAGGGCTGATTCTCTTTTTTCTCAGTGCTTTCCCCTGCTGATCTCACATGACAGAACTCTTTACTTGCACTCAGTATCAAGATTTGCTTGACTTACATTTAATTTTATATTTGTTTTCAAATTAGTAAAACAATTCAGTAGACAGAATGAAGAGGCACACGTTTCACTTATAAAATCCTTTTTCTCAATCTGCTATTGAAGCATGTATTCATTTAGCCTTTTCTCTGAAATTTCTTTGCTTTTTTGTCCATAAATTAAATGAGAGCCCAATCCTGAAAATACTTACTCAAGGGCAATCGTGTTTGACCTGAAGCTTACAGTTATGTAGAGCTGCAGCTTTTCAGTAGTTGGCAGTTTACTCAGATTCATTATCAGGATTGTAACCTGAGTTTGACGTATTTGAATCCTCTATAACCCCATCACTTAACTTTTAGGTTCTTACAAAAGATTTTAAACAACCTGACTTAGTAGGTGTCAACCTATGTCACACCACTGTTAACTTTTGTTGTGAGGAAATGGACTCTTGTTCATAGTCTAACCCTTGACAGGGCTTTGTGATTTTTCTCTGCTTGTGTCTGTGTGACTAATTTCTTTCCTTAGCTAATGAACTTCAACAAAGATTTTATATGCCGATTCTTTTTCTTTAGTTTTCTTTTTTATGACATGTTCAGAAACTGCAAGAGTTTAGTGATGTTTCAACTTTTTGCAGTGGTACTGGTCATTCCTTAGTGTATCACAGTCACTTAAGTGCTTGTTAGAGTGATCATTAAAAACATAATGTAGTGGATATAGACTTTATTGTATAATTCCCTAATCACTGCTAACTTATCTTAGCATATAATTGGCACTAATATTTACCCCCTTTCAAGTTTTCTCTACGATTTGTTGGTGTGTTATTTCACAAA